>VWZW01003110.1:250653-621384 GCA_013397115.1 Edolisoma coerulescens | reverse complement strand
AAAAAAAAAAAAAAAACATTCCTCAGAAGCAGTTCTGGGATTACTACAGTAAATTATAACTATGCAGGGCTGTTAAGGAACCAGTTCATAGGTCTGAGCAACCAAATACACTTGACAGAGCTCCCTAAAGAATGAGCTAGATTAAACGAGTCTGGTGCTTCATTTCGCAGGAGGAGCTACCACCACAAGTTTCAGCAACCAAACTGTACCTGAACACAGTGGAAATGCTTTTGGGAGGTTTTAGATACACCAACCACAGGACAGCTGGCAAGGAATGGTTGCACTGACCATGGCAGTTGTTACTGCTACAAGAGCACAAAGGACTGCAATGTACCAGAGCACTATCCATAAGCACTGTGGCCACAATATTTGATACTAACATAGAGTAAAACTCTTCTACTGTTAAGTAAACCCCGCAGTTTTAACAGCCAGTGAACTTGCAAAGCCACACAGCATGAGAAGGAGGCTGTGGCATCTGAAAAGAGATATGTAGGACACAGTTTCAGAAGATGGAACACCTGCACCGTTTCACAAATCACACATCACCACTTGGGCTTTTGTTCACTTTTTCAGATAAAATTGCTGTATAATTTAAATCTAAAATGATTTATTTTTATAAAAGTCCACTGAACCAATAGGAGAATTTGTAAATGGTAACTGTTTTTTCTTTACTGCAATTATTTTGCTTCTCCACTCTGTCCTTTCTTCACCCTCCACCCTATTCCCAAACACTTCATGACATCTTATTTTGCCGTTTTCTTGACTTGCGGATCTTAGAGAGGATTCTCGCTCATCCACAGACATAAACATGCCTATCCACATAGGAACACGAGCAGCCACAGTAGCTTGGACTGAGGATCCATCTAGCCAAAGTTTTGCCTGTGTTGGTCACTGTCACAGGCAACCATCAGAACAAGGAAAGCAAATGGTGGTACTTCCCAAGTACACTGTGCCAGCCTTTAATTATCTGTGCCACAAGGAGTTGCAAAGTCAGAGACAGGAAAGCTCTGCACACTTCAGTATGACACTCACAGATTCATAGTCTTCTGTCATAAGCAGCCTGGACTCATTTCCTCACGCTGAGAAGCCCTGATGCATTTACCTGCCCTTCATACTGACTTTGCTCTGTTCAGTTGAACACTTTTGTCACTAACCTTTCCCACCTCACGCAGTGACCAAAATGCCATGGCGTGCCCCAAGAGTATAGCACTACACTGTCACTTTCTACTTTGAGAACATACTATCCCAGAGCACATACTAACAAAGCTAATGGCATGTTCTGCTTCCTAAGACCGTGGCATAAGTTATTTTGCTACTCTCAGATTAACAACTTCATTGGTGATAAAACATTTATAGCTCTAACTAGTCAGCTAAGGAAGACCTCCTGTCTAGACCAAAGTCCACTGTGGACCACTTTTTCCACAACCTTTTTCTAGGTGCACTCAGAATTGCTTGAGTATATTTTAAAAAAGATACTCCAAAGCTAATTAAATCTATTCATAAATCTAATCTTTACAATCCATGGGACTGGAACAACAGCAAAAGTAATTAAACTGACTTGCATTCTAATTTCCATTTCCATGACACAGAATACATGTTAAAGAAAAGTGGAAAAAAAAAAAAAAAGAAAGATTAAATGTTGTGCAAGAATAAGTTACTGTTGGTATTTTCCAAATATTCTTCATCATAATTCCAAAGATGCAGGCAAGGACTTTGGTCCTACCTCACCTGTCCTTATGTCATTTTTAAAACCATACTACCTGCTAATTACTTTAACATTAATCTAAAGGAAAAACATTCTTTGCACTTCCAGGGTTTTTTTGCTTTTTGATTTTTTCCCCAAAACAGGCTGCATTTTGGCCATCTCATTACTCCCCTGATTACTACAGTTTTATAAGCATCTTTGTTCATGTTCCCACATTATGGTTAAAACAAAGGCAGTTTACAATGCAATATAAACCAGGCAGACATATAACTCCCTTCCCCCATCCCACGGGGAAAAAAAAAAAAAAAAGAAACTTGACTTCAACTCCCTCTCACTCTGGCCCTCACCTCATTCAGCTGAATTTGATGACCTGTCAGTTAATATCAGTATCACTCCTCTGAAAACTTCTGAAATTCAGCACAAGTGAAGCACACAAGCTTATTGCTCAGCAAAGCCCTCAGCAGAGAAAGTACTGACCCAGCACACATGCTCCCACACAAAAAACCTCCAAAAGTCCCTCAAATAGTTTTGCAATGTTTCACTGTTTCATTATATTGACATCATTTGATTTAGCGAACCCCTAAGTCCATAAGCCATTTGCAACCAGTTCCCTCGTTTCCTCCTAATTTTCAGTTTCTTTATGAAGTAATAGTCATATTTATGGGTACGATTTCCACACTGAGAAAGCATTAGCAAGACCATAGCAGGGGTGAACAGTGACCCGAGAGGGTCCTGTAGACAGGCTGCGGCTGTCACCCAGCACAACCAGGCACCTCTGGCTGATGAAGTTTGAAGAGTTACAGCTGCCAGAGTGTATCCCACCCACAATGGGCACCCGAGTGACAATCATCAGAAGAAAATATACACCAGTTTCTCATCCACCACTTTGCTTAGTGTAGTCCTAACTTAAAGCCAGGATCAATGGATGCTGTAAATTTACACGCTGGCCTCAAAACTACAGGGACTGTGAAGCAGCACATGCGGCTTCTCCTGCCTCTGCTAGAGGGCAGTGGCAGCTGTTCCTAAGGAAGCTCAGCATCACTGCCACTGTTGGACTTGAGACAACTTCAGAGCTGAACTGAACAATACTGAGGTTTTTTGAAAAGTAATCATAGTGATCTTTCTCCTGGGAGTCGTAAAGCCTATTATTAACCACAAAGATTTTCAGGAGACAAACAGTGAAAGAAAGCAGAAAAGCAAACAAGAGAACATATTATCTGGAGACAAGAAAAATTAATTGCCACCTACCTAACTTGTGAAATATTTGCAAAGTTTTTATTCAAGACCAGAGGTAAACAGATTTCTACTGTTACAAGAACTTTGCAGAAAATATTCTGTCAGGGTCTATGCATCACTGTTGCAAAAAACATATAAGTAATGGTAATAACACTTTCATCCTAAACCTCTCCTCCTGGGAAAAAGTACAACAGCAAAACTGCAGCAAACAGATTCTTCATGTTCTTTCTATCTTAAAACTCACAGTCTAGTGAGCAACACAAGCAAGTTCCTCAGAATCTGAGAAACACACTAGGTACTATCTTTCACTATTTACTACCCTAAAATAAAGACAGGCTTTTCATATAGCAGCAGTTTGTTTTTTAACCAACTACTTTGAAAAAATTGAGTAGTTTATATTGAGGGTATTTTTAGTTCCAACAGAGACTTACCATCAGATTCCAAACTTCTGCCTAAAGACTTTAAATCAGTGCCTCAAGCCTGTAACTTCAAATTAATTCTGCAATGCTGAAATACAAATCATAATCACCTTGATTTTGTGCTATTTGGATGCTATTATTTGAAGAAAGATTTTCCAACCCAATATCTTAGGCAAAAAACCAATTTGATAAAAAGTCAGAAGTAAAAAATAAGTACATGTTTCCTTACCTCTCTTCCTTCAGAGAAAATAAAGGAGCTTAAAGCCTTGTTTGAAAGCATGAAAAAGAAGCATGAAAAAAAAGTTTTGGAAGTTCAGTTCATGTCNATATATATTTCTCAAAAACCAGTGCCCACAGACTCCAAACCCTAAAATCCTACATAGCTGTTATGTTCTAATATATACCTGTCCCCCCACAACACTCCCACCCCACTCCTTTCCAAAGGAAATTACATTTTTTCCTCTCTGGTCAACAGAATGGATAAAGAAATTTTTTCTCTCCTTCTTTCTGCCTTTCAGCAGCTACTGCTGCAAGGAGAGTACTCCAATATACAGACCCTCAGCCTGAGCTAATATGAACATTCTTTTTACATTTGCTTGCATTTCTCTGTGACCATTATATCTCTTCCTCCCTCTAGAGAGATGAGTTGCAAGAATTAAAGTGCACAGTATGTCTTTTACTGGAAAAAGACTTAAAGTAATTGTCTAGATTTTATTCTCACATCATTTAGCACTTGGTAAAAACATCTGGATTGTTGGCATATACAAGTATCCTTAAATACTGATCACTGTTTAAGGAACAAGATGATAGCTACTAAACTAAACAACTTGGATTTATTTATCCTGTACTAAAGAAACATTGATATCAAAAAGATCAGGGTATTGCACTAATATATTTCCATTCCCTAGAAGATTTTTCTTTTCTAAACAGCAAGAATATTTTAATTTGATTTTTTGAGTTGGTCATAAATCTTTCATGACCTTTAACTTAACATACATTCAGGTTAAAATAAAAATTAAAACAGAAAAATTAGAAGCTGTGTATCTTGAACCAGTATTTCAATTCTCAAATGCTTTAATTGTCCAGGAACTTTGACTAACCTCTCTGTACCACTTGTGCCCATCAGCAGTTTTTTATTTACACTGACTCAAGTTTTCTGACTTGAATTAAGAATGCTTGAGGTATGGTTTCATCAATATTCCTGTTCTCCAGAGACTGCTATTTTCCCTCTAGCCCCAGCTCCAGGTTTCCTTTCAAGTCTCACTTGTCTGCACAGGAATTCAGCAAACCAGCTTGAGCAGTAGTGGGACTAGCATTGCTAAACAAGGCAAAACATCAGGATGAGTGTAAAATTAGTTCTCTTTGGTCACAAAGGTGTTCTTTCCATGTTTATCAGAACACTGTAGCAGATTACCAACATGATCAGAAGAGTTCAGAATGTCTTCCTGGTAGGTTTCTGACTGTGCAGTATTTTGGAAAGTTGCTTTAGAATATTTACAAAGTTGCAACCTGACACTTTAGTCATTAAAATTTGTTTGCATGAAGAAACAACCTAGAGTGAATCAAAACAAACAAAAAAACCCCAAACAATTTCAGGATTCAAAGAAAAGGACAAAGATCTCAGCCTTTGGGAGTTTTACTTATATTCAGAAGAGTTTTGTGACAACAAGCTCGCTTTTTCACACGCCAAAGTAATTTAAAAATATGGTACTTTAGACCTTTCTAGCTTAACCCAAGCTGGGCCTGAAATAAGACATTTCACTTCACAATGGAGACAAAGGCTCTTGAGCACTTAAGAGATGTACAGCTACTGCAAAATTTGTAAAATAAAACCTACTTCCACTTCAAAACAGAGAGGCTAAAACTATTGATATAGAAATTAATAAAACCTTGTACACAACTGTGCTTGTAAGCCTTTAAGGGGTAGTACTGTACTCCATGACAAATGAAGCTGACACATTCACGTGGAAAACCTAAAGAAGAAAAGAGTGTTTAGGCTCATCAAGGAATTAGATCTATTACATCCATCTCTCTCAACAAAGTTAACCTCTGAGTTAGTGCTCTCTAACGTACATTCACCAGCTTGCAGTCTAATTTTAAAGTTTGAACAAGGGGGTCTCCATTACTTTTCAAGTGAGACTGTTCCAGAGCCTAATAGATCTCAGAGTTAATGCTGTAAAGAGCCACTGCATGAGCACTGAGTTCTATTCCCTCAAAAATGCATATGCTGATAGGGGCTGTTAGACTTGGATGACTCATTTTCCCATTACTCAATTTTCATCAGCCATTACAGCCATGTCCCTCACGTGCACTGAAACATCTTTTGCACAAGATTTTCCTTTCCTCTTCTTACTAACACCTACATATCACCATGGGCAACAGACAGCAAAAGATAGCTTTTCTTTGCTAAATTTTAAGCTTACAGATAACAGATAAGAGCAGATCATTTTGGATTAAAGGCTAGTTTGTTTTTTCTTTCTTATTGGTCTCAGAAAAAATAGCATTTAACTACCCTTAAAGACAGCAGTCCTTTCACTTGTGGTCTTACACCTACAAGAAAGTTTGGTCTCTCAGAATCCCTTTATAGTCACCCTTAGCCAGAGTTCATACCTCAGGGCACTACAATTTCTTTTGGTTTAGGTACCTCTATTTGGGAGTAGAAGACCAAACTCTCCCAGGCCGAGGTGCTTGAGCGAGTAGTTCAGACAGATTAATTTCATGCAGGTGCTTGTGTTTGGTGTTAGCAGATTGTTAACAACGATTAACCTGCAATCACATTACAGAAAGTACCCTGCCACACATTGTCATGTAAATGATAAACTCCACATAAAATCTAAAGGGTTCAATGACCTGTTGGCAACAACCACGAGAAAAAAAAAAAAATCTTTGAAGTTCAATCCCAGA
Source organism: Edolisoma coerulescens (assembly GCA_013397115.1). NCBI lineage: Eukaryota > Metazoa > Chordata > Aves > Passeriformes > Campephagidae > Edolisoma > Edolisoma coerulescens. The sequence goes on along the minus strand of VWZW01003110.1, from coordinate 615,120 downwards.
GAAAAGTATTTTTAAAAGTTAATTGCCTGTTCTTGTTAATGCTACCTCCATGTTCTTAGACAGTCTTGGAGCACGAACATGTGTTCTGCTTGACAAATTTTGTTCTGTACCTACTTGGCCTGGATAATACAGAGATAAAAGGTTTCTTCGTACTGCAGTCAATACAAAGACTCGTATCCCCATTTCTACCTTGATTGCCCTGGAGTCAGCTGCAAATACTGAAAGCATAATTAAGAGAGCCTGAAAGAGTCCATCAAATATATTTTGGAGATGCAGTGAAAACTGATGGAAGTGGGTATGAGCTACCTCCTAGCTGCGATTTTGGTGAGCCTGTTCTCTCTGCCATGGGTGAGAGAGAAAATGAAAAGAGCAAGGGGTGGGAAGAAAGAAGCTGTTACAGAAAAACTTCTCCTCGGGTTCTTTGAAATCAAAGTAATGATATCTTTGAATCAACACAAAAAACAGCAGAAGGTATTGACTGGAGTAGTAGTGTAGGACAGAAAAACAAAAGGGGAAAATGTTGGGTCAGGGGAGGGAGGGGGAAGAAGGTGGGGAGTAGTGTAGGGAGAGATGGGACGAGCCTGAAAATTTGTGACTGAAAGTGAAACCCCTATGAAACTAAAACAAATACTGTTTTCACATGAATAGAAGGCTGAAGGACTAAGCAAGAGACAAAGTACAATTAAAGACGTCATAAGTTACAAAGCAAGAAAGGAAGTAAACATCTTCGAGAAAACTTGTAGAAATAGCCTTGTTTAGAATACCTCAAAACAACCCAACCAAAACTCACGCCCTTCAATAGTACATTACTCCATGTAATAACGTTCATCAAAAACAACTCACATTCATTCTAAGACTCAGTAGGGTCCAGTGGTTGCCAGTTGCTACCACTGGCAGTTTGTTACAGGACTTTGGCTCCAGAACAAATAAACACAAGCTATTCACAATTTAATCCAAACTGCAAATAATTTGTGTGAGAAAAAACATGTGCTACATTTCCTGAACTGATTCAAGAGTAAGAAGAGAAAATCTTCTTAAATTTTAACTTGATTTAGGTCGTTTGGGTGGAAACAAAAGACTGGCAGGAAGCATAGCTCTTAGAAGCATATGTAAACATATAGAAACAAAATAAACACCCTGACTTCTAATCAGGAGCTGAAAGTTACTTTATATAATGAAGAAGCTTTCACTAAGAAATGTTAGATGAAATTGAAGTAAATAAAAGTTTAGATCGTAAAACAGAAAACCATGCATGATAATCAGGTCATTTTCAGCTTTGGAAACGTCACTCAGAGGCATAGAGTAAGTCCTAGCATAGGTCTCACTTTAAATGAAACCAGACAAAGTAAGAGTACAATAATGAAAAACCTTACACAGTGAGGTGCATTAGGTGATCTAATGAATGAACTCTTTTCCATTGCTGGCTTCCATGAGCCAACAGAGAAAACCCAAACAGCTAATGGGGTTTTTCATAAGGACATGAAAAAATAAGGACTTTATTGCCACATAAGACTATTAGAAAGACTCCAACAAGAAAGCATTCATTTTTATCTTCCTTTTCAAAAGGACTACGCACCAAACTATTAAAAAGGTGTTGATTTTGCCATGCATAATGAAGGTTGATTATAATGTTCACTCCGAGCAAAAGTAAAAAACCTTAAAAATACTTTATCATTGACAGTTGAGAACTTTATAGAACTGAAGGAGTTCTGGATTATACATCTCCTATCAAGTACCTCCTTCAGGCTAAATATTTCAGAAAAATTAATTCAAAAACTTCAGAAAGCAAAAATTACGGTAAAAATACTTTGATTTGCTAAACACAGTACAACAGCTAATCCACTGAATTTTTCTAGCACACTTGGACTTCAGAGTAAGATTTTTTACTTAGCAAGCAGCTCTCCCCAGCATCAGAAAATTTCTGTCCATCTTTTGAAAGCATTGATAACTTATAAGACAAACATGCAAAACCTAAATGCCCCCCGTTCACGCCCATTCAACAGCGCGTTACTAGGAGCTGGCAGCCGGGCCACCAGAGGTCATAGATCAAAACAGGAATACAGGGAGGCGAGAAGGAGCAAAGATTGCGGGAACATAAAGCTGAATTTGCACTAAGCAATAAAATGGAAAGAAACTGTAAACGTCAGAAAAGTCTAAGGGACCAGACTACGCCTCGAAGAATTAGAGGAAGCAGACAACTCACAGGTAGGAAGAGCCCAGGTTCCGCGCTGCCCAAGTGATTAACCCAGACAGTGTCCTCACAAAGAAAAGAGCACGTGTTTTCTCGTGTGGTATTGCCACACGGTTATTTTGGGTAGCCCGTTGTAGCAAATGTAATAAACTTTCGCACAGCCTTTGAGCAAGGCTATTTACCCTCAAAAAAGAGATGCAAACCATATAAATGTTCCCTGAGCGTAGTCACTTCAGACTCCTAAAGAAAAGGAAGAATTTTATACACCCATCTTCTTCTTTTCCATGCGTCATCCCATAACCAGTATTTTCCATTAGAGAGGTAAAGGCAATTTAAACACAACACAGTGCATTACTCACCAGTCCTGCATTCAGGCTCCTCAGGCACTTCTCAGCAGTTTTCCCAAAAAGTACCTTCCCCAGAATCAGAAGTCTTTCCCCGAAAACACAACCCGACTAGTAGGGATCTGAACAAGACAAAACTCCACAGAGGCACGAGGGGAAGAAGAAAAGAAAAGAGAAGAGAAAAAGAAAAAAAAAAACCAAAAAACAACAACAAAAAAAACCAAACCAAAAAAATTCAAAAACGTCCTGCGTCCCCTCAAACCCCTTTTATCACTGCAAGCTCCTAAGGCCCCTCCCAGGCTGCACCTGAAAAGCTGCACCTACCCCCACGCAGCTGGGCACTGATTGCTGCAAGTACCGTCAAATAGCTGTGCTCTACCAGCCTGGCACTGATCCCTCACAGCTGCTGGGAGTTAGGATGTGCCAAAGAGCATGAAATCCAAAATCCTGGTCTCCTTGTATCGTGGCTCTCATTTTTTAATCTCAAATGTTCTGAACTTCTGTTCCATATGTAAAATGGGGATCATATTACCTCCTTATAAGAGTAGAAGAGGGGAAAATAACAGTGGAATATTAATATTCATTAAGCTCTCAGATGGTCTAAGGACAAATCCTATAGAAAAGCCTATTGCTTAATAATTCTGCTCCCAGGAAGTCGCTTAAAACAGTTGCAGTGAATAGCACAAGGTCAGGCTGAGCAAAACCACAAGTTTAGGAGCATTTAGAATAAGAACGAGTCATGCAGTTACCAGTATAAAAACACTTAAAGGTTATTCCTACAGCTCCAGCTAAACCACAAGGAAATATGTAAAGGCCTGGGGCGCTGGAGCTACTCGTCACTTGTGGCTTAATGGGCAAGCTTTTTGTGCCCACTGTTTCCACCATTGTGTGGCATTAAGAAGTCATCAAAACTTGTATGTGCTTCACTTAAGCAGAAGTTGCCTGGTACTAATGAGGCATTCTTAGAACTTGTATTTCTTTCTTTTAGGAAATCAGTGTTTGAATTATCTCACTACCGCGCTTAGGGAATTTCCCAGTGAAACTTTTGTTTCTGCTATTTGTGCACACACAAACCTGCACTGGGTTCCCTGTATTAAACGTGTGCTGCTGTAAGAAAGCCATGCTGATAAGCTGGTGTAAGATTTTTTTTTTTCCTCCAATACTTACTGATATAAAATTATATTTATCAACTGTTTCTGTGAACCTACATATAAACACATTAATTCCCACACATCTGGAGCCACGTAAGATTAATCCTGTGACTACATTGGCTTGATCGTTATCCTATAAATATGAGCACCTGGACTGAGGTACTCATAGCAGGCAGCCACAGAGGGCTTAGATTTGAGGGGGTTTTGCCACATTTTAATGAGTTGCTCAGTGCAGCTGAGCAGAAATATTTTAGCCCCTTGCAAATGAAAGGTAAAATACCTCACCCCAATTAACTTCTACAGACAGTTATGCCAAAATAATTTATTTTTATATCTACTGTCTTCTGCTAAGCCACAATACAGTTGTGCATACACAGCACTGAGGGCAAATTGTCTTAGAAAAAAATCTAGTCTTAGTTCAAGAATTCTCTTCAGAAAAACTTTCATAATCAAAATATCACTGTAGAAATCAGTGAATCTATAAAATCTTAGGACTGTTGGAGGGTTTTATACAGATAGTGAGGGAAGGAATGTACTTTCACACATCAAAGGATTTAATTGAAGAATATTCCTGAATATAAAAGTATTAGCGTAACTTTTGTTGGTCTGTAATCCAAGTAAGGGTATTAATTCATTGCCACATATTAGAAAATGAAAAGAAAATCTTTGCATAAATGTCTAAAAGTAGGATAGCAGCTGGGAGGAAGGGGAACCCTGTACACCCAGTTGACAAATTCAAGTTCAGAAAGATTTCTCATTAACAAGAGAAATATGCTTATCATTTCATAGAAGAAAAATACCGGTTATATATGTTCCACTCAGGCTTTTAAAACAGTCATTTCAGCAAGCTGTTATCTCATACATAGTGACCTTGATCCTGATCCTAGCATCTCCTTTGTCTTCATTAGGATTTCAGGCTTTATGTCCAAATCTACTTTTGTGATGGACAATGCAGCCCAGGTAGCAGTTTTGAAAAAGAAAAGAGGAAGAACTAAAAGGAACCAAATCTTCAGAGTAAACATTCCCACCTGAGCTGCAGCTATGACTTCCGCCACTCTTACTCTCCAAAAAACCAAAACGAGATCTTTGACAAGGTATTATCTTACTGTCACAAGCTATATCCATCCAGGAAGCTGGACCTCTCATTGCACACCTAAACCCCTTTCCGTGCGCTGATGCAAAAATAATCTCACTATTAGCGAGTGACTGAAACTTTTTGCTGCTGTACCCACTTATTGTTTGAAGAGCTCTCATACCAACTCAGAGTCACTCACCCTCTTTCTCACATACGACAGAGACATCTTTTAGGATATTTCATGATACCTTCTTAGTGTTTTGTTGTTGTTTAGCTACCCTATGTAGCAGGGATTTCATTTCCTGATTAAATTTTCTGAAATTCTACCAGAGGGCTGTAAGAAAACCAAAATCAAAACCACCTGAAAAAAAAAGTTGTCAGTTCCTGTTAAAGTCTAGAAGAGCGTATGGTGCCTGAATTGCTTTAAGTAGTAGGAGCTGCAGCACTGCCCAGAGGAGGACTTGGACTGCCCCAGGCCAGTCACAACCTATTCTAGATGGTTGTAGTGCTGGTGTAATCAACTTACTGACCCTAAAACCTCAGCAGTGGCTTACCTGCCCTAGGGCAGAAACAGCCCTGAGGGACCTTAGCTGTGGGTCACCAGAGGAGAAGCAGATAGGAATGGTCCTGTGCTAATCCTGGACCCTGTGCCTCCCATCTCCTCTCCAAAGGAATTGGGGACGACTGGGTGCTACAGGCGATCGAAACTGAGGGAAGGTGAGCATAGGAAGTGGGGTGGAGAGGTATTTGACTTAAGATGGAGAAGGCAAGGGCCAAGTCTTTTCCTCAGGGTTTGGGTTGTTGTGCACATTTTCCTTCTGTCTGAATACTCAAATCAACAACTAGAAAATTGGTTTAATTGTCAACAAGATACGGTAAAAATTCTTCAAGTTGATTGTGTTTTGCTCATGAGAGAATCTATAACACTGTATATACCTCACTATCAGTTCAACTAACCCATCTGCACCTCGCTGGTAGTTGGCCACTGGGATCACAGCTCACACAGTGCATCAACTACATGAATCGTACAGACAATATATTCTTTGAAAAAGAAACATGGAGGCAGTTCTTTCTGAGAAAGCTCATGATTTGCATTTTTTCATAAACCTGCTTTTACTGGATTTTTACTGACTTTACTAAAATAAAGCAAACTGGTCATTTCTGAAATTAGTGAATACCTACAATTCAATGGCTTCATTGAGCTAGTCCAGGTTTAGAAGAGGGAGCTGATTTCTCATCTGTCATTCATCATCACCATTAAATTCTATTTGAGCACCTTCATTGATTCCATATCTAGAATTTTGCTAAGTAAATTTTAACTAAGTAAATTTTATTATACAATCAGGTTCTGCTCCCCAGTGTAACCATGAGAAAATAGCACATCAGAGGCAAGGAAACCATTTTAGCTGTGGACTCACTTCTGTAATAAAATTCAAAGTCTCACAGCCTTCTTGGGGAATTAATGTTTAGACCAAGTGTGTTTTGGCAGACTTGTACATCTAAATACCCCCAAAAGAACAGAAATATCCACTCAAATACACTTCTCCTCACTATCTAGAGCCAGAAATAGGAGACAAAAAGAAAATTTCAAAGAGATTCATTTTCAGTTTGGACTTGTGGAATAGAGTATAGAGAATGTTTGTATTACTGACATTACAAAGACATTTAGATAGTCATGAAAACAGATATTTACTGTACCTTATCTCAAGAAAGTGTTTTCCTTCGCTTCCTAGTCAAGAAGAACGTATATGTGCACTGTATAGAAATTAAATGGAAATATATAAAATACATAGCTATCTGCATCTATTTTTCACCTTTCTTTTAATTTGTAGTTATCTGGTCCTATATTTCCACAAACATCTTGAAATTGTTGCCCTTATTGTGTCTTGAAAAGAGACAGATATTGGTAACTGAAAGTGGCTAGAGAAGAACTGAGACCTGCTGAGTTTGAGCAACTTCACTAAGTTGCTGAGTACTTTGTAGGGCATTTAAAAAGAAAAAGTCTTGGACTGTCTAAGGTCCAATTCCTTGCATATGTACAAAACCATCCACATTGTAACTTCACTCTGTTGCAGTACTATCAGCAGCATAGCATCTGTTTGCAGAAACAAAGGCCTACCTTATCAAAGGTTTCAGGCATGTAGCTTCTAATTAGTTGTCTAACTCTCAATGAAATTAATAGGATATAAACGCCTAAAGAATATAAGGTACTTTACCTACAGCCCACTCCCTAAAGAATCCAAGTATAAAGAACAGTCATTATAATTACCAGCCAAATGATGAATGCCAGGTAAGAAACATGGGGTAAATTAATTCCTCTAAGTACACTTTATGTGAATGAAGAAAATTCACATATGTTGCAGTCAAGTGTGGCCACAGCTATAAAAACTTTCCTCTTTAACGTATGATTGAAAGCAGCCTGATTTAGCACTGTAATAGCAAACAGAGTCTAGGCTCTCCTTTGCCTGCCAGCCACCTTGCCCCTATCTTCACTCATTAGGGGCACAGTACTGTATTAGGAGGATCCTTTGGCCTGAACAAGCACACCTATTCTTGGGTTCTGTGTTTTCTTTTGGTATTTGACACTCTAATCTACATAGACATTCCTATCCACTTCAGAGTCTATACCTAAGGTCCAAAGGAGAGTTTGCTTAATGCAGATTTCAGCAGTGACAGGCATTTAGGGCATGAGATTTCCAGAAGAAGTTGCCTGAAAGACTCTAAGGTACATTGCCATATTTATTATTATTGTTACAGCTAGCACTGAACTGTTGCGGTTAACTTTGATTAAGTTCCAAGTCATCTTAAAAAAGATCACAGCATTCAGCCTTACACTGCATTTTTTGCCAATGTTTTTCATGAATCTCTGTAACACCCGCCTTTGCAGACACCAAATTGTATTTTTGCCTCTATATTTCTCCCCTGTCGAAAGCTTCTCATTTACAAATGGCAAGCTCTCTACAAGGCAGCAGGCTCAAGCTTGGCAAATTGTCATCATTCAGGTTATCCCCCACTTTCTGACACTAAGTTCTTACCTTCATCAGAGAGCTTTCAATTCCCTCCTTACTTACGGGAGATAAAAGCCCTTATATTCCTCCCAACAACAGGTTTTCATCTTCTTTATGTTCACAATAGATTTCAGCTTTCTTCCTCCCAGCCCTGCCAATTTCCCTAATTATCTCTCAGTGGTGCCAAGAGCTCCCACATCTATCAATCCATAGCATCACTCCATAGTCACTGTCACAGTTCAGCATCACTGCCTCAGCTATCTGCGCTCCGAAGAGTTTTACAGCACTGACGTGGGGAACCGCCTCTCACAGCCAAGTGTATCACTAAATAACCCTCTTCTTTTTTTAAGCAGCTCCTGCTTGTCACTTCCAGCTGTCCTCCTCTGTTGTCATAGTCGTGGTACTACAGAATTGATTTCTACACTCCTCATACTGTTGGTATGAAATATCATTCACACAGTTTAACAAAACTTGATAACTTCAAGACATGTTTCTCCATTCTTTTCTTCAGTGTTACTTTCTACTTGCTGCACAAATTCTGTTGCATCTTGTAATCAGTATGATTATAAAAAGTCACAGTACCTATATAAAAGCTACAGGTGAATTTGAAACACCCTCCTACCCCTAGCGTATTAATTTGACGCATTATTCAGCCAAGCATTTAACTGTATGCCTTTAGTGTACACACTGTGAATGATTGAGGAAGGAGGTGTAAAGAGTCTCTGCAAATCCCTGGAATAACTCTTGTATATAAAGTTACTCATGGATGTAATGATTTGTAGAAAGATCATATTTTATAGATTAGGACTGTTCCATAGAATGCCTGGAACTGTTTTGAACCATGGGATATTAAACTATATCAATATGTTGTTGTTTTTTAAAGAGTTGAAAAGAGAAGAAAATTATTGTAAATCAAATAAAATGTTTCTGAAGGCCATTATTTTAAACTCATTTGACCACTGAATTAGATAATTCTGCCAGAATGTTGAGTAGGAAGCTTTCTTTTTCAGGCTGTCCTTAATGTTTCACAGCTATTTCCAAGTAAATTGTTTTAAATAACCAAATGTAGTTTCCCCAAGACAGGCAGTGTGGTTTTTTCTTCAATATTGTCAATAAAAAATGATGAGTTGCATTTAGTGGAAGAGTTAGAGTCTTTGCTATTTCTCTTATACTCTTCTGCAAACAGAAATCCAACAGGTTAGCTTTGTTCTATCCTGCTGCATTTAGTGCTCTCAGTATTCTTCTAATACTAGAAGTGTTTACTGATTTCTGTACAGTGCCTCAAGGTCTTAAAATGGATGTGATTTATGACTGGCGATGTGTCTGAAGTATGTGACATAAGACTGAAAATATTTTTCAGTTCTATTCACAATATTATTAAATCAGAGTGTATAACTTAAGTATCTCTTCTACTTCTGACTTTTCCCAGTCATATTTTACTTCACTGATAGTAGAGTTAATTCTTTAAGCCCTGATCGAAAGCCCAGGGAATTCTGTGGAAAGACTCTGTTCAACTTCAGTGTGTATTCAGTGGACACAATGCTTTCTTAAATGTGTTTTGCCATCTTTTAGTTGACAAATGATATTTAAACAAAAAATGTTTTAATTTATTTGTTTTCTCTTACTTTGTTATTGATGTTTCATGCTATATATCAAAGAAAGAACTCACATAACAAAGGAAATTTTTTTTTTTTTAAGAAAGCCAGCACAAGACTAGAATCTATTGCTTTCTCTGTACACGTCAGCATTAAATCACAGAGGAAACAGCAATTATATTAGCAGAGGACAGATCCTGGTTTTTTACACACCAAACATCTTGATAGTTTGACAGTTAGCTTTGCATTGTCCATGGACCATTCTAATATTTACTTAAATATTAAATAAATATTTAGCTAGCGTTATTGTATCAGAATCAGAAAACACTGAGAACATATTTAGGCAAAAGGATTCTGTATTGTATGTTAAGAAGTAGTCTGAGATCCATAACTCCCAAAACAGTCATCCTTCTTGGGACTTTCATAATGCAGCATTTGCAATGGGGAAACTGACACATGGATAAATGTAACTAGGAATAATTTAAATGCATGAGTTTTTAAAATAATGTCATCAAACACACCCAGGTGTCAGAGTTAGGGTTAGGGGCAAGAAGCCAGGTCACAGGAGGCTCATTCAAAGGGCACTGAGTTCAGTCTCCACCTGCAGCTTTACACACACAGCATGGGAATAAACAGGAATAATGTGAAGTTGCAGGGCCAAAATGTCATTGCAGTTACAGAGACATGGTGGGATAGCTCACACAACTGGAATGCTGTCATGGATGGTTTTATACTTTATAGGAAAGACCTGCCAGCAATGTGAGGTGGTGGAACTGCTCTTTATGTGAGAGCAACTGGGATGTATTGGGCTCTGCCTAAGGGTGGATGAAGAAGGAGTCAAGAACTGATGGGTAAGAATTCAGGGGCAGGCCACGTGTGTGACACTGCTGTGGGTGTTTGCTACAGGCCATCCCATCAGGAAGAGGAAGCCAGAGTTCTACAGTCAGCCAGAAGAAGCTGATAATAACATTTTTGCATAGGTGATGGAGCAGCCAGTGAGTAGAGGTGTGCTGCTGGACCTTGTACTGACAAACAAGGAAGGACTGGTTGGAGATGTAAAGGTTGGGGTCAGCCTTGGCTGCAGTGACAATGGGATGGTGGAGTTCAAGATCCTGCATGGAGGAAACTGGGCAATAAGTTGGATCAGAAGCCTGGACTTATCTGAGCTAGCTTTGGCCTCTTCAAGGACATACATAAAGGAATCCCACAGGTTAGGGCTCTAGAGGGCAGGGGTCCTCAAGAGCACTGGTTAATATTCAAGCATCACTTCCTCCAAGCCTGAGATCAGTGCATCTATATGAGGAAGAGACTTGCATGGATGAGCAAGAAGCTTCTGAAAAAACTCAAACAGAAGAAGTAAGCTCACAAAATGTGGAAAAATTAATGTAAACTGGCTTCTGCAGCAGAGCAGGCCTAGCAACATGCATCTTAGCTTGGGCTAAGCATCCAAACATTGAGCCAGCTTGGATAATTTTAAAGGGTGGTGAGACACTGGAACAGGTTGCCCAGAGATGTGGTGGATACCCCATTCCTGGAACTGTTGAAGGCCAGGCTGGAGGGAACCTGGTCTGGTGGAAAGTTCCCTGCCCATGGCAACTAGGTTGGAAGAGGTGATCTTTAAGGTCTCTTCCAACCCAAACCATTCTATGCCTCTATGATTCTGTGATTCCTTCCTCTCATACAGGTTTCCAACTGCCTTCAGACTTTTCTCTCTGGCTGTGAAATTTCTGCAGTTGGGAAATAATCTTTCTTTTTATTTCTGGAGAAACTGCTGCTTTAGGTTTTATAAACACCAAAGTCCCATATATTCTCTGTGGTGAATATTTCTTCTAAAAGCAGAAGCTTTTGACATGACAGCTGCACTAAAAAAAAAAGTAACTACATGAATTCTATTGCACACTGAGAAAAATGTCGTTACCGCTTGATAGACAAAACTGTAAAAATTCAGATTTTATGGTCTTTTACCTTTGGAGAAAACACTTATTTGGCATTGTATATTTCATTGATGCAGTCCTTTTTATTTGCAGAGGCCATGAACTGATCATAGATAGAAACAAAAAACAGACAATATATTTGCTCCCTTTTTCAAAGCAAGAGCTTTCAGAAGTTCTTTTACTTTACTGCATGACCTTTTCTGGGCCAGAATACAATCCTTTTGTTACTCTGTCCATGGTTCTTTGCTGTGTTTTCTGTTTGCTTCATGCTATGGCTGTTACAGCATCACCAAAGGGCACCGAAAGTCTCTTTTTATGTGCCGTTTATTAAACAGAAAAGAACAGATATTCTTGATATTCTCATTTAAACTTTTAGTACTTTGCCTATGTGTAAATGCCACAAAACCCTTGGGTTTTCAGTTTTCAAGAGCACTAAACTTGCGTTCAACTCAATTTATTGTTCATTAAATCTACATAGAAGGCAGGTGCTTTTCTAGCTCTTAAAATATTCTACTTCTTGTGTAAGCTCTTGATGGGGTTACAAACCTGGGCCTATTCCAAAGACCTAGATGCTAAAGGAAAAATTAAGTTTCCACTGTTACTTAATTCTATCTACTAGAATTTCTATTCACTGTGATTTATTTGCCTGATGTAGCTCTTCCAGTTATTCAGTGTCTTGTGACATTAGAGCATTTTTACAAAATTGTTCTTGATATATTATTCAAGCCTTAACCATATAATGATTGGGGTTTTTTAACCTTCTCTTATCATCACTTACCTTTTTTATGCCTAGCACCTATTGTTTCGTTTTCTCTGAAGTATGTCTTTCATTTGCGCTCCCAACAAATTATGTTCTGCTGCCAGTTTCCTGAAAATGTGGTGTTAATATAATTTTTGCTATGTTTCTCTAGCCATGGAACAAATCCTATTCGAATTTTTTTGTTGTTTTGGTTTTTTTTTAACTACTATGTGAATTTTTAAGATCAGATTTAAATAACTATAGGTGCAGTGCTACAGAGATGGGCAAAGGCAGACAGAAATATTTTTGGGATTTAACAGTAGTCTGACATTTTTCTCAAAGTGTTGTTGTAAGTTTAGAACATTAAAAAGTCATTTTAGAAGTAGAAAAGGCATTAAGTTTGAATTGGGGGGGGTGGGTTTGTTTTTTCATAAGTTTGTCTCTGTTACTGAGTTTCACAAGTCTACAATATGATCAAGGCATTCATGGAACATTATTCACTGTCAAGACTCTGGATTAGAGCTCTGCTCCAATTTTCAGAAAAAAAGAAGATGAAATTTCAACCTTAGTTTCACATGAGATTAAAATGTTTACTTCTAGACACAGGGAAGATAAAGTACTTTGAAAATTCAAGAATGAGGTAAACATTAATTTCAGCAAAACCTCTACATAATAAAGAAATTGAAAATTCCCTTTGCATGTAAATATTTCTCTTGTATTACATATCATTTTCTATTAAGGAATATGGGTCCTGTAAAGGAAGATGTACCAACCAAAAGCTATTATTGCAGTATTGTTTTGTATAATCTCCAGCTGAACAAATGTTTCTGATGTTCAGTTTGTATCCTAATTCTTTAAATTCTTGATTGTCACGAAGTAAGAATAGAACTTTCTGTGCTCTTTTCTGGAATATCTTTAATCATTTGAAAATTTTAATTGGGTCTTATCACACTTCTCTTATTGTACCTCTTCCTGAAAACTTATAAAAGGAAAAAAAGTTTACTGTATTTTTAAAATGGGTCCATATGTGCACTTACTACAGCCAAATACATAAATTTCTACCAGTCTTTTTAAGGTAAAGGCAAGGGATATTATCTTATACAAGGAGATGATAAAGGAAACACCTATTAAAACAACTTAAGAGTGTTCATTCTTGCCTGTTACTATGACTCATGAAGCCATAAGGTGACTAGTTCATATCTGTGGCCAACTAGAGGAAGAAGGAGTTCTTTACTACTTTCTATAGATCATTGGAATAACAACATAGATATACAACTGTTCTGTCACTGTTGCATACCATAGGCTCTTTTTTTGGTGTCACTATTTTTCAGAGCAACTTTATAACACTGAGAATAATGAAAAAGCACAGCTAGCACAAAATGGGGCAAGGGCTTCCTCAGAAAAGAAATAAAAGGGTTTTTTTCCAGGGCTGTTGATCTGACCACTATCTACAAAACACTTCTGTAGCATCTGCAGTTCTGCTCATTCCCACCAGAGGGGGGACCGAAGCGGCACCGTTTCAATACATTTGCAAATAAAATCTAGTGTGATGTGCTGTGAAGGGGGAAGAGAGAGTTGGTTAGAATAAAAATTCAGGCCTGCGGCATGAAATTCCTGTATTTGCATTTTTCCATATAAAATTGGTCTTAGCTGAAAGGAAAATATTGTAACTTTGGTCAAGTGTGCACAGAACTGAAGAGCTGGCTTATATGTCTAGGAACATGAAATAAGAATTTTAAAGCTACTAGCAGAAATGAATTGCTTGTGAATACTGAACAGTCATGAAGTTCTACTGAGCTAAGCACAAGTACTTTATCCATGTATGTATTTTTGCCTGACAATATGGTTCCAAATTTTTTCTTTTCCCTTTTTCAAATGAAAATTCTCTTGCATCACACATATGAAGTCTTAAGTCTTAGTCTAAAGTCTTTCTGTAACCCAATCTAATCATAACATCCCTTGCTTTCATATTTTCTTCCTTTCAAATCCATTAGCCCTTCAACAGCCCTCCTTTGCCTCCTCCCAGGCCCAGGATACCTCGAGATATTAATCACAAAGTGCGTTAGGTTGGACGTGACCACAGTGGGTCATCTGGTCCAACTTCTCTTGTCAAACAGGGTCACCCTAGGGCTCATTGCACCCGACTGTGTCCGGATGGTTCCTGAATATTTCCAATGAGGAAGACTCCACACCCTCTCTGGGCAATCTGTTCCAGTGCATGGTCATCCACACAGTAAAGAAGTTTTTCTTCATATTCAGGTGGAATTTACTGTCCATCACTTTCTGCCCATTGCCTCTTGTTCTATTGCTTGGCACCACTGAGAAGAGCCTGATTCATCCTCTGACACCCTCCTTTCATATAGACATTGATGAGGTCCCCTCTTAATCGTTTCTTCTGGAGGTTGAACAGGCACAGCTCCGTCAGCCTGTCCTCCTAAGTGAGATGCTCCAGTCCCCTCATCATCTTCATAGCCCTCCACTGGACCCACTCCAGGAGCTCCACGTCTCTCTTGTCCTGAGGAGCCCAGAACTGGACACAGCACTTCAGCTGAGGCCTAGCCAGGGCTGAGTAGAGGGACAGGATCACCTCCCTTGTACTGCTGTCAGTGCTCTTCCCAATGCAGCCCAGGATCCCATTGGCCTTGGCCACAAGGGCACTGCTGGTTATGGACAGCTTGTTGTCAGCAGGACCCCCAGATCCTTCTCCACAGAGCTGATTCCTAGCAGGTTCCCCCCAGGTTGTGCTGGTGCCTGGGGTTATTCCTCCTCAGGTGCAGGACCCTGCACTTGCCTTTGTTGAGTTTCAGAAGGTCCCTCTCTGCCCATCTCTCCAGCCTGTCGGGTTCCTTCTGAAGGGCTTCACAGCCCTCTGGGGTATTGGCCACTCCTCCTGGCTTTGTGTTATTAGCAATATTCATTCCAAGTGGGCTGACCCTACTTTCATCTCCTGTATATTTCCTGCTTATGCTTGAGTAATGACAGGAGTGATGTGGATCTCATCTCCCCCTATCAACTGTCAGCAAACAGGGTCCCATGGTTATAGAAACCAAGCCCCTGTTGCTAACACCAGCAATGTAGCCATTTATTTGGGAAATTGTTTTTTCTCTCAGCATTTGCCCTAACTGGCGGTATCAAGGAGAAAACTACCTCAGCACACAGATCCTTGACCAGTGTCCCCAGAGCTCTGAAACCATATATGATGGTTTCAAATTTACCCTTGTTATCACCAATGCCTACATGAAGTACCTACAGTGGGGAATAGCCAGATGTGTTGAGAAGCCTTGGCAGTCTTTCTGTGACATCTCTGATTCGAGTCCCCAGCAGGCAACAAACTTATCAGGACAACTGGCTAGGTGGGCAGGTGGGTACCCCTGTCCCCTGCAGTGGGAAGTCACCCACTGCTATTGCTTGGTGCTTCTTCCAGGTCATCTTGAGTGGCTCAGGGTCTGATGGTTCAGGTCTCTAAGATGCTGCTCAGCTTCCCTGCCTCTAGGAACTCCCTGCCCAGCTAATTCTAGTGCTCAGAACTTACGGTAGCCACTGCTGTAGTTGTTGCTGTTGCCCTTGTCACCGCTCGCCTCACTGACTAATTCTTCTAGTCATTTTACCAAGCATTGTTATTTAGGCTTTAAATCCCCAAAGGCTATTCTCAGCACATAGTGGGACCTGTGCAAAACCTTCCAGAGGAATTATTCAGGGAGGTTCCCTGAGCTATATATAATTTTTGAATAGGAGAGGAAAAGTGTGTCCCTGATTCCAGGCCTGTAATAACTGCATTACTTTAATGTTCAAGACAAACAAATTGCTCATAAGTTTTCATCTTTTCTTTTTACTCAATCAGAATTATATTCTGTGTTTTCTATGTGCCATGATTTAATTCAAAATATGAAGTACTGTGGCAAAATTTCCACTGTTCCATTCCCACTCCCTGAACAAGTACAAAAGGTTATTCCAAACACAATACATGATGCAACATCTGTGTTTTGGAAACCAGAGTCTGATAAGACTGTCTTTAAAGAGCCATGAACTATGTGTGTTCACATAAGCTGTCCTAAACACACCTGGGTTAATGCATTGAAATCCTGACCTGTAACAAGATTAAAAATACCATATTCACATTCAATTTGAAGACTTAGAGTCAGATGACTAAACAGAAAATGTGCCATGATTTTTAATGTTTCTTCGGTATAGAGACATTCTGTATCCCCTAAACTAAGGGAAATGTTTCATTTTTGATAACCAGGTAACACCCATCTGAGCACATAAAGAAATTCAAGTTTATGTATCTGGTCTCCTGGCAAACCTTAAATGCATACATGCACATGACACCACACAGCCTGAAAAGTCAGCCACTTTTAATGTTTTCAGCAGGGTTCACTCCAGGGACCCTGAAAGGTAAATTGGCTCCCCGTTCCCTTCCAGAACTCCTGCTATTCTTCAAGCAAGTTCAAGGCCTCATACTGACAAAAGACAATTGTCACATATGGTAACACCTATTATCTCTCCAACATCCATATGAGTATACTCACCTTTTACAAGGTGAAGTGTCTAAAACAGAAGGAGAGAAAAACATATACTCTCTTCTAAGTTAAAGAAAAATGAAAATATATGGGACAGAAACAGTTTATTCTTAAAAATACTGATCATTTGAGCAGGCAACAGCTTTGTCTCCCTTTTAGTCTCTCTAACAAAACCTCTTCTAATTTTTTCATGGATTCTTTTTCTTCAGTTTCTAATTAGTACTTGTATCTGGGGGTTTAATCACAAGAGTCTTCCTTTCCTAGCTGAGTCTTTGGATTATAGTCCTGTGATACCGGTTTGTATCAAGCTCAGCAGGTCTGATTTTATTTGTCCTCTGCAAACCTGTTCCCTTCAGGACCACGCAATAGTAATCAATGGCTAAATTTTCCCCTCTCTAGGTAAGATATTTTTTGCTTAGAACAAAAGCATTTCTGGGGACAAAAAATAAAAACCTCTACAATCGACTGTGTAGACTGTGAAGAGTACCATCCTTCGGATACGGGAGTCTGAAAGTCTTTAGATTTTCTCTGCAAAATTTGTCTTGGTCAGCATGTTTTTCAGACAGCATCTAATATCTCACCTCATTTCATAAGGCTTGTGGCTCTTTAGCATTCAACAGAGAGCTGTTCTCAAGCTTGGAAAGCAAACCAGCAATGGCATTTTCACTGAAGTTTGGAAGGTACAGTTGTGGCCATTCTGACTTCTCACAGCCTCTCAAAATGACAGGTCAATAAACAGTCACAGAATATACAATATACAGTAACTTCCTTCTCTGATGCAGTTACACAAAGCCAAAAATGCTCATAAAAGTTGCTGCCTCTCAGTATTCTTAATGTTATCTCTGACAAGTATATGTGTATATTCCACTGCCTCTAGGCAGAACCTTTGGTGTGCACCAGGTGGCTCCTTTAACTTCAGGTAGTTTGAATCACTCAATAGTGCAGAGATCATAAGGAACAAATATTAATATTTTTTAGTCATATCCAAAATAAGCAAGCAAACAGAAAAGATTCTGGGTTTTCTAATCGTCTTACAAATGGTAAGTTATCCTGTCACTGTCCTTTCTAAGTAGCACTTTACCATTCATTTTCATGGTATGGATGTAGCTGGGTAAGTCTAGCATCCCACAGAATCACACTGGAAATCTCTCTAGGTTTGCATCCCTCTACACTTTCTCATATCCTTAAGTGCTAAGATACCTTATGCCAATCTGCTCACTGAACATTTGGCATATGAAATCATCCCAACTTTTTCCTGGATAACTTCTCTGTCATCAGGCTGGGTTAGTTGAGAAAAGAGTATAAGTCTTTACTTGCAAGGGTATGGAGCAGGTCTGAACTCATAATCTATACGAATTATATATTTCCTTCCTAAATTTATATTTCCTTCCTAAAGCCTGTATCCATTATGAGAATACTATGTACCCAGCTTTTGTCTCTGTCCTGGAAAAACAGCACACTAGCAGCTCTGTTCACCTTCCAGTGGGTCTTAGAATAAATGTTGTAGCTGGGAGGCTCAACACCTCCCCTCCTTAAGGCTGTACCTTTCCACCTCCTAGTATCTGTGGTTTCACCACAGAAAGCCATGAAGTGCCTCCCTGATTGTGTTGCTGAGATTGTGCAGCCTGGTAGCGGGAACACCACCAAACAGTATCGTGTTAACCCAATGTGGATTAGAAATAATGTAGTTATTTCTTCATGTAATGGTGAAGGTCTTGTGAGACTGGTGAGGAAGGGCACTGTGTTTATGCCAAAAAACTCCTTGCAATGGGGCCTAAAGGCAAGTCACACAGTTTGTTAAAATTTGTTTGTCCTCAGGTGCAGTGCAGACATGCTAAAGGCAAAATAAAAGCTATGGTGCGGAGACACCTTACACATGACACTCTGTAATTTGAATTTGGAAAGAATTTTCAGACAGGCAACTGTATTGCCCAAATTTAGCCGCTTAACTTCAAACTCCCATGCCTGAACATGCTCAATATTATCATACTTTTTTAATACTTTGATGAAACTAGAACTGGAGAAAGACAGGCAGAATCTGACCCAGTGCATGCACTGAACAGATCTCAGGGAGATAATAACCAGACTTGGTCTATGAGGGTTTAAAAATTGAAACAGCTTTCATTTTCATTGGCATCTGGCCTGTCTGGTTCTTGTTGGGAAGAGGTGATGAGCTAATATGGATGAAACCTCATTTCTTCCCTCTCAGAACTTCTAACGTAAACCATGTTTATAGAATTGCACTAGAAGTTATTATTTTTCACATAATCGTTAAAGAAACAGGCTATTTCACAGTTTTTATTGTCAAGAAATTTAAGATTCTGAAAGTTGTTTCTGTTTATTACAGTTAAGTTACATTATTTAAACCCTTCCAAAAAATTAAAAGCACCCAATACTATACTGAATTGCAGAAATAGAGGTGCTTTCCCCATAGGATCACTGCCCCTGGCTTTCAAGGTCAAGGATGGTGCTTGTCTTTTGAGACAGTGCAACTCCCTGCTGCACTGAGGTCAAAGATGATCTTAACAACCCAACATGACTCTCTAGGGATCCAAAGTCCACCAGCATGGAGGACAACTGATGTTCTACAAAAGCACGTAATTTCTAACGTCTTTAGAGATTTTCATCTTAGTCCTCAGAAAAATGAGAAAAACAGTTTAACAGAAACATAATGAAACAGACTAGAACAGTCTGGAATGTAAGCAATATTTGCAATGGATCAGTGGTTCCTGTCTTTCAGCACATAATCTCTACTGTAAATGGGACCAGCTACCAACCAAGAGCAATTAGTGAAATACAGTATGCAAATATTGGTAATACCTATTTCTTGGTATAAAGCATCTAGCAAATGTACCATTTTTCTCTAGCTAAACCCTGCAAGCGAAACAAATGTTATTATGCCAGTGTTTATACAACAGTTCCAAATAGTATTAGCTTAGAATTGTAATAAAACACATTATCCTTCACAATAATCTTTAAAGAAATACGTTTTTAAATGAAAGTATTTAATAACAGAACATTAAATTTTGAAATGTGTTTTCTTTGGTGGAATTAAGTAGAATGTTTTCATCCTTTAAAATTAAGTGCACAAAAAAAATCTTAATTTTAGGACCACCAACGGTGATCATGCTAACAGCAATGGAAATGATGAAATAAGATACATAATTTTAATTCATGAGCCTACCTTTCATTCTTCAATTTCCCTGCTGCAGTCTTAAGTGGGCAAACCTTTTACAGATACTGCCATGACATTCGTTTCCTGGATAACCAGCTCTACAGTGTCCTTTTCTGACACTTGTAGGTACACCAACGCTGGCAAAAATCTGCAAAGAGATTTAATAAAATATGCAGTATAACTAGCTACTGGGGAGAATTTCAAATTGTATTTCTGTGCATTTTTAGAATTGTTTATCAGGTTTGTATACATATAGAAAGACCAATTAGCTTAGACCCTACGAGTCTGTGAGAATACCCTATGTAAATATAATGAATGGATTCTGCAAGCAAATGCCTCTGTGAAATAAATTATTCAACTGTTTTGGCAGACAGATTGTCCTTTATCCAATGCTTCAGTGGAAAGCAGAAGAAAATGCAACTGGAGTAGACTTGTAACATAACATATGTAAATCTTTTCTGAGCTATTTGGTGGCAATTTAAATGCCCTTAAGCATGCAGGCTGATGGTCTTGGTAATTGTTTTCCCAGTCATTTGGGAATCTTCTAATCATTCCTTAAATTTTACATCAGTAACACCTGTACTCTTCCATCAGCTCACACTTCTGTGCCGCTTTTGGGACTGTGGGCAAAATTAGCTGCTGATGTAACTCCAAATTTCACTGCAAAAAACATGTGCGCAGACAGCCCTTGATTCGGTGGAGATGTTATCTACGTGTGAACAATGAATATTAACAAGTCTCTTCCTGCCGTGCAGATTTAGGTCGAGTTGCTTTGTGCTGCTAAAGAAATGTCAGTATTTTCTGTCCCTCGTTTATATATCCATTGAGTAAATCCGGGTGTCACTTAGGGAATACACATTTGGATGAAAGGAGCTATAGAAATTGAGCTAATGCAGTGAATCTAAGTACAAATGAGTTCATTTATCATGATACAGGTATTTGAACAGGTGAGTATTTTCCTATATCCTACTCAGCCTCTTTTCACATATTGCTATTGTTATAAGAGACAAGATAAATCCCAGAAACTTTATCAGTTAGCAAACTTTCTTTTCTCCCTGTGAGTGACAAAGAGACAATCAATTGTTCTTTGTAAAGCTCTTTTGAACAGTCTGCAGCCTTCCAGCTGTTTTATTCGTGTGTATGAGCATCAGCCAACTATGGCCCTTTTGTTATTAATACAATTTAATTAAATTTCAACGTGTGTTTTCAATTTATAGGTGCAATACTGTAGAACTGACCACCACTATACACTCACAGATTAGCCACACTCATATAACTAATATCTTCAACACTGTCAGATCTGGAATCAGCTTAGATGGAATGGCCCCAGTGGCTCATTGACTACAGCAAAGCTGTCACTGACTACATAGAAACAGATCTAACCTTCTATTAGGGAAAGTTTTATTGGCTTTTATCTGTGGGATCCATTCAAAGTGTTGCAGTCTGCACACTCTGGATAAGTGGCTGCAGGGGATCAGCACAAAAGTTCATCTAGCCTGGCATCCTGCTATGGGAGATGGCCATATGTGAGTGCCTGCCTAGAGGTCACACAGTGGTGACCCTCTGACATCCTTACCCAGCTGCAGGGGTTTGTGGCTTAGTGATTTCCTGAAGCAAAAGTGTTATCCCTGTACTTAATAACATCCTCATGGATCTGTTTTCCATTCTAATTTGTCTAATTGCTTTTTGACACTGCATAAATGTTTAAGCATCCACAGTGCCCTGTTGCAAGCAATGCTTCAGCTTAATTACACATTGTGGGAACACAGAAAGTCTGATCTGCAAAGGGCAGACTTAGCTCCTGAGAGACTTCGCAGTTAGCCTGGCCTTTGGAAAGGATTTTGGATGAATTTACTGTAATGGGTGCTTAATGATTAGAAATGCCATCTTGTATGTTATCTGGCGCTGGATATCTGCAAACTTTCTGAAATGAGAGCTGTGGAGCATAAATACGCTCCTGCATTGGATTTAAGTTCTTCCTTAATGGACAGTCAAGGTGAAGGGAAGAACCACCAAGAGCAAGGGATGCCTGGGGCTGAACAGAGGGCTAAGTATGGGAAGCAGAACCTGAGCTGGCAATGTTACATGTGAAAACTCAAACTGAACTTGGCTACAGATTGTGGACTAGTATTAACCATCTGTGAGGTGGGGTAAAAGCTACCCGCATGCAAACTGTAATGGGAACAAACCTTGTATTTGTTGTTATTCGTGCAAGTTTGTCACCTTTTTCTCTTCTTTTTTTTTTTTTCTCACTGAAAAGACTATGTTAGGTAATGGGTGTCTGCCTCACAGAAGAGCCAGAAATAATGATCTCATATAAATGCATTAATGTAATGTATTTAAAAATGAAAAGGATTAAGCTCTTACTAAATTATTTAAGTCTGCTTATGAATATACAAGCAAGCATAGACAGATTTTTTCCTTTTATTTTCTTACTTAAAGATTGATTGTCTTTTAAGAAAAAGAAAGAAAAAAAACCCGTATCAAATAAGGATGAAATTGAAATCCTTCTCCTTTATTTAACTAAACCTTCATTCTATAAACAAATTCGACCCTTGTTTTGCATGGATTGCATTAAAGATGTTGATTTCTGCATTCAGCCCCAGACATTTTTTCACCTGGGTTACAGGTAATGAGACCTGTCCTTGGATTAAAATCTGAGGAAATTCAGACTGCAATTCAAACACACTGTAAGGACGCCTGGATTTTCACACAGACACAGCTGTGAGCCACCATTAGGTCATCAATGCTTCTATAAAGGCCACTCACACTGAGACAGTGACAGGTGCATATATTGACACATCCCAAGCTCATAGTTAAGATCTGAGTCTGAAGAATTTCAGACTGAGTGAAGCATAAATGTATCACAAGAAAGATAGGAGGGCAGTGACAACCAGAATTATATTTGGAAAGGGTTTCTTTCTAACGCCATTCTTCAACCACTCAAACCCTTCAAATACTAAATCTACTGATTGAAATATTCCTGATTTTGACTATCCAAAAATAGTCAAAAATATCCAAAACATCCAAACAGGACCTATTCAGCCTGTTAGGATATAGGATGAAAAGTGAAAAGAAAAGTAATGCAATTTAGCCATCATTAAAAGATTATTTCATTGTTTTTCTGACCAGTTTAAATGATGAAGTATCAGTATTTATAAAGGTGAAATACAGAGAAATAACCTTCACTGAATATGCATTCATATGTGTTCTAATTCAAATCCATTCAACAGAAAACAGACCAAAAATTGTCATACATGGCACACACACAAAAAATCAATATGGCACAACCTGACATCTTCTAACAAAAACGTTCCATTTTAACCAGCATCTTATATGTTGATTTATGACACTTTCTCTATCATAAATTGCAACACTTCTAGGCAATATTATTTTGGTACCAGATAAAGATGTCAAAGAACCTCCTACACTGGCATTCTTATATGTTATTTCAGAAATATAACTTACAACTCATACTACATCTGACACAGAGCAAGAGAAATTCTGAGATAATATTTACTCTATACTCCAAGAGATGAGAAGTCTTAGGTTCTCTTGCTGCAACCAATCAACCCTCCATGCATTCTTACCTGAAGACAGCTAAGTTACTGAGCTAGACAGATAAGAACTTCAGCTTCATTCATTGACAATGCATGGAAAACAAGTGGTCCAGAAGGAAGTGATCCAAATACTCAGTGTTTGTTTCAACACATAAATTGTGTCAAGTTTTTAATCAGACAAGACATGAAAATTACAAATATTTTCATGTAGTGACTGAAAATAAAAAGCAACTATTCTTATGTAACAAATACTATCCAAACTCCAGCAGGCAGAGTTTTAGAAACCCTAAGTCTTGCAAGAAATTTTATAAAGTCTTGAAGCCTAGGGACTTTTCAGCTTTCCTCATCTCATTTTCCCTGTCAATTAGTGGAAGTGTAAACTTCCAGCCTCAATGAAACCATCAGAGTTTGACCAGTTATTCTAGTCCAACTCCAGTGTGTGGTATTTCTGCTCTAAATCCTGCTCCTCCCAAAACCAACTTTATGCTGGAATATTTTGGCTTACCACTGCATCATACTGTGGGTATGAAAAAAAGGAATGCTTCAGCCCATCAGCCAGCCAAGTAGAATAGATGTTCTTCTGTATGACTGCTTCAGAAAAAGAAATCACTGTGAGGATATAATGCAATCTCCATCTTGGAGGTCTCCCAGAGCTAAATGAACAAAACCTTAAGGAACATGGTATATGCCCAGTGTTAAACTGCTCTGAACAGAAGGCTTGACGCGAGACCTCAGGAGGTCCCTTCCAACCCAAAGGAGTGCCTGATTCTGAGAACTTGTTTGAGGCTCATAATTTTGAATACAGAAAAAGAAAAAAAGGATTCACTTAACTTCGTCTTTTAAATACTACTAGAAATATACATAACAGAAGCTGATTTGAACCCAGAATTGAAATTTTTTTCAATGGATAAAGAAAGTAGTGTCAAGACCAGCTCTCTTGAAATCAATGGCAGGAATTCCTATGAGTAATGTCAGAGTTAAGACTTCAGTGTATCTGTGACTTTGATAAGCAATCACCCTAGAAGTGCAAACTGCTCCTATCCAAATACTAAACATCATGGTGCATCAAAAGATTGCCAGAACTAAGCTACCAAGATGAAAAGGAAATATGTTCTCATCCATAGCACTGACCTTGGAGCTATGGGGAAACCAAAGAACTCTGTTTAGTCACCAGAACTTTAGATGCCTCAATTTATAAATATTTCTCCTATGCTGACATTCAATTTATGGATCTGCAAAATAACCATATTATGAAGGCTATAGAAATAATTTTTAGACACAGATGTCATATAACATTATAAGACTCATCTTTACAGCATTTCTAGTCTTCACATTGTATATGGGATGTCAGAGTGCAATTTCTTCGTAAAGATGATGCTGTAAAATGAGAGGAGTATTGACCTTTTTCTATCTTCTCCTATCAGAATCCACCATGGGCATAAGTTTGGGTTTTTTCTGGAAACTGAATACAGGAATTCAGTCTGAAACTACTAAATAATTATCTCATTTTAGATAGTCACTTATTCTAAAATAAAATACCTTCAGATTTTCCCTAGAATGTATATCAGCAAGTTGTCATCAACTTAGAAACTGACCTTCAAATTTTTCAAGCTGAAATTAGGAATTTTTCTGCAATCATGTTTGTTGTTGCCTTTGTATAAATTTCAGTTTGATTGCATTTGAAATGCCTTCAAATATTCTGTGTGTTTCAGGTCCTCATGCTCTGCTATCACAAATGTTATGAAAAGACATTTGAAGACTGAATAATTATATCATGTTTAAATGAAAATGTAAATGACATTTTCATGATCTCATTTTAAAAGCAACAGTTCTCATACATTAAATCAGTCTAACTCATTCAACAAAGAGAAATAATGTCTTGTATGAATTTTTGAATGGGATACTCAACAAGAGATATGCCATCATTCATTTTGAATTCAGTTTACAATTTTCATTGATATTTTCAATTATTATTGTTTACCTATATTTCAAAATCATCTGGTGAATATTATTTGCAATTATGAGAACATCAATAAGCAAACTATTTTCCAGCATGAAAAATGTGTAAAAACCTATTCAGATTAACACAGTTATTTTGCTATCTCTTAAAACAATCCATTAAAAGATGGCAGCCATTCTTTATTTAGTTATACCATTATTTTTATTGTACAGCTGTTTTTAGGGAAATTATATAAAGTGGCTACAAAAAAAATAGTATTCCCTTTGGACAATGTTGTTTCATATGAAAAGCTATTTCACAATAATGTGTACATGCTGGAAAAGTTCCAAAACATTTTCTTAAAAAATTTAAAATTATAATGCAGCATTGAATTTAGCATTGTTTCATCCTATGCTGACTTCTCATCTGTTTATATTATTTGCTGTGTTTTGTCTACAAAATTGAAACAAAGTACTTCAATATTTGGGGGTTTTTTTCTTTCTTTAAAAAAACCCAAAAACCTGTCTATGAAATATTTTGAAATGTCAGCTTTTCCACTTGGTTAAGACGAAAATTGTTTTCAAAATGTGAGAACTTTCAGACAAGTAGAATTTCTGGTTTCCTGCAAAGCTAGCTATGAAGTCTAGTGTTCACAACAGTTTAAGATGCTAATGTGGGGGGTTTTTCTGCTCATTCTTCCATGCTCTCATGGAATCTCAGGAACTGATCAGTAATCACTTCAGCTGACAGTAAATGTCTCCAAATGAGGAGAAACCATCAAAGGCTGGGCAAAGGAAGTTTCTAGACATCATCTCTACAGGTCAAAACGGTTAGAACTTCCTTGAAAAAAATTTTGTATCACTAAGATCTTTTTTTTTTCCCCCAGCATTTCTAGTTTTACCTCACCAAAATCTTTAAACATATTTTTCCTCTTTATTTTTTTTTTCCTGGAACTTCTCAGACCTCTAATAATTTTTTTAATGTATTCCATTCCTATTTCTGCCACGAGGTTACTACATATCAGCTGTCAAGTCTCTTTTCCTTGAAAGTGTTTGCGCTGCATCTTATTGGCAATGCCAGGAACATTATTTAAAAGTGGAAGAAAGTAATAAAATCAGTGAAATAGTTAATTTGCTACTTTTTCTATTAGAAAATATTCTTTAACAGAACTTGATTTCTGAAATAATATCCCTTATTTTATTGGCTTGCTCACACACCCTATGGATGCTGGTGTTCTATAGTCTTAGTCTAATGATTATTCCCTATTTGTTTGTACACAATTTTTGATCCCATGTTATGCACAAGATATAAAACAAAAGGGACTGTGAAGAACTTGTTTCTCAAGTTCTGGCAGCATTGCACAGAACAGAAAGTTAGTGTCTGAGAGCTGAAGGCAGTTTCTCAGAATCTGTAGGTTTTTCTGTGAATCCTGTACTTTTCCTGATGCTTTCACCTCCTGGTTACATTAAAGAGACAAGGTAACAATGACTCCTGGCTCCATTCATGTTCAAAGCTCATACTTACTAAAAAGATGCATTATTTGGTAAAGTTCAGGCCTTTTGTGATACTTAGAAGGGGTTTCTTAGGACAGGAATGAATAATTTGGCTTGCAGTGTTCAATAGCAAAATTTATTCCCTGTTTGTAAAAATAACAGTTACAGACAAAATTAATGGCACACACAGTTTAATTTTTTTTCCGCTTTCTTACGTCTTTTTCCTAAATTTCATCCCTTTCTCCTAGCTTTTAGGTACCACCATAGTCCAAGCTCATTCTAAATCAAACACAAATATTGTGCTCTTTTTCTCCAGCCCATGGGTTCAGTTATGTGTCCTTTCTTGTTTCAGCAGTGCTGCCTGTCTAATCATGAATGAATTTTTTAATAGAGTTAGACTGGCAGAAGTCTGCAAAGAGAAAGCAGGAATGTTCTACTATGTGAGACGCAGGAGGATGGTGCTGCCAGGCCAGCTTTTCTTAGAAAAGGCTGCTGTGGAAACACCACACAAGTAAAGGTTGGACATATTTTCAGTAATATATACAAACTTTTTAAAGGAATTGTAGTCTGTAGAGAGAAGTCTTGACTATTTTTTTTTATTAAAAAAAACAAGCTCTATCCAGATTTTATCCCAAAGAAAAGAGAAGTTTTCAAAGTTGTGCTTCATTTCAGACTCACATATTTCACTTGCACTCTTTTGGGTTTTACTCACTGTGAGTAAATAATCCATGCAGAAGTTATAATAGAAAGTTCTGAGTAGCTTTTTTAAAAATTAACTGCAATCTATTGAATTAGCAAGAGCCTAAAGTGCTTACAAAACTGAGTACACTGAGACTTTATTTAGAGAAGTTTACTCTTCTTTTTTCTAGTTCTCTCAGTGGCTACCCAATGTTGGTTATTTGATATTTCATAGAGAAGAAAACATCTAAACCCAACTTGATATATTGCTTAAACACAGAGCATTCATTCTACATGCTAACCACCTAGAAGCTGTGATAAATGATTTTCTCCTCATTTCATATGGACCAATAACTGGTATGGAGGATTGTTATAATGCAGTTAAAATTGAAGTTAGGTATTATCTCAACCAAGCCAACGAAGCCAGCCAAAATACATAGGAGGACCTCATCTTAAGAATCAGATAAACATAAAAAGAGTCAGAGCAGTCTAGCAAGTCAAGACAAGCTTCCAGTATGCAGTTTTGTCAGATTGGATATTAAGATCCTTGGAAAAATGAACAGGTTTTATTGAAGGTACACAGTGAAGATACATAGAAGAAAAGTACATTTGCATGTGACTGATAAAATGAAAACCAGAAAATTGCATGTATTCAGATTCTCACATATTTAGAGGTTCTTTAAAAAGTTTAAAGGGTGGAGAAAAGACCCTCAGAAATTACACAAGGATAACAGAAATGTTTTATGTTGACCATGTTAAAAAATTCAATCTGTTTATCTTATCAAACAAAGGTGAGGAGATGACGCAATGATAGTGTAGAAGTACTTTTTGATTGGTGACAGAATATAAGTATCTTTTTAACCATCTTTTTCATTCAGTCACTAATACATATGTACATCCTCCACATTTGCAGCCATTTGCACAGCCCTGCTAGTAATCTACAGGACAGATATAAAAAATTTAGAAGAGATGTTTTCCATTTGGATATTCCTTTACCACTAGACTGTTAATGACACTGTTCCTTGGCCTCAGAAAAAGAACTCAGACTGACAGTTTGAGGAAGACAGGGACAGTTTCAATGACAGCCTGGAAAGGGTGAGGAATTAATGACATGGGTAAACCTAATTTGTATTTCTATTTTTAAAGTCTTCCATTAGACTATCTTGGGAAAATGTGTAATTAACAGCAGCACAGTGATCAGGATTTAAAATCACTTATAGCAAATGACTAAAAAGACCAATTTCTCATCATAGCAAGCAGTCATTTCAGAACTAGTGTAAACTGTTCTGCCTCAGATTGATTTATATTTTAACTGCACAAGTCTAATAGGCTGCTGCATTCATGCTGATACTGGTATAGTTACTCAGTGGTTCTAATGTGGAAGCTTTTTTTTGAGGCCTTCTTTGTGGTTTCTTTGCATTGCTGATACATAAATAAGAAAATATTACATTAATTAATATCCTGTAAAGGCTTGTTAGACAGACATATTTTATTCTATGCTTCACCTTCATTTCTCTAAAACCTGCCTGTAAATCTGATGCATTTGTTTAGGAGATTTTATCTAGATTTTGCAAACACCATCTATCTCATATTCAGCTTGAAACACAGTTTTGTGAATGTGTAGGTAGGCTAAATTATCTGCTGTTTTGCCATTTGTAATCTCCCTCTCTACAGACTACATATGATTTTTCCAGAGGTAGAACAGCTGTGTTTCGTATCTACTTTTCACTTGCTCGTTGCAAATAAAGGTGTAAAGTAGTAGAGAAACAAACTATACGTGATCCAAGTAAGAATCCTAGCAGAATTTGTGTAACTCTCTGTTTCCTCCAGTACTCCCCCAAGATGTACTTCTGTGGTGAAAACTTGCACAGCTGAACTGTTTCAAAGAATGGAACTGTTGTGATATCTTAGTGTCTGTGCTTTCATTGCAGTTATCCTGCAATGCTTTCATTGCAGCAACATTTCCATTAATTTGCCCGAAACAGAGAAACCATGAGTGGATTGAATAAGTTTTTCATGTAGCAAAAAGCTCTGACCCCAAGGTGAAGCAGTGCCGTGTTTCAGAGTAATGTTCAAGAGACCTTGGAAGAAGTAGATATGAAATTTGTGCTCATTCATGTTGACTTACGTCCCAAAGCATTAAAAAAACTATGAAATTTCAACAACATTTTATTCCAAACCTCTGCTTTTTTAATTTTGGAACGTCTCAATTTTTTCAGTATAGGAAGAAAAACCAACATCACCCACAAGATCAGAGGAACTGACTGCAGCCTTTTAAAAATAAATGCAGAACATGCCTGTTGCATCCCAATTTCATTCAGCAATATGCAATCCACAAAATGTAAGCTTTCAATAAGATCTTTAGTACAAGACTGGGTACAGATGGGCAGTAATAAGAAAGTAGCTCCCAAGTTGGTAGTGAAATCACTTCAGCATAATGTAGGCCATGATGTGATAAGCACCTTTTAGACATATTTTACACAGGAGCTGGGTGAGACCCAACAATGCCAGGCAGAGGTCGTTTATGACTTGAATCAAAGTGTTTGCGAGAGAGAAATTCGTTTTCTTCACATCAATAGACCAGAGCTTCACTTCCTAAGAACCAAAATATAAAAAACCAAAAAAGGTAAAAGCCCTCAAACTTCCTCACATTTGGAGCATACTCCTTTACATCACTTCATCCAGCTAACATGCTTGAAGCAGAGGGGTTGTGTGGAGCACCAGTTAGGGATTTCACTGTGAAAGGTAGCACCTTGTGAAAGAAATATGGCTGTTGGTACTTAGCCAATGCATTCACTGGACTTTGGCAGCATTAGCAAAATTATAAAGAGGAGTTGTCAACTGAAATGCTGTCAGTAGTGATAAGACAAAAAGGGAAGGAAGCAAAAAAAACCCCTGATACCAAAAGAGATATTTCAACTGCAATAATTAACTACTATTCTTTTATTACTAAAATATGGGAACAGTAAAATAACAGTGATTCAAATCCCTCTTAGCAAAAGCGTCATTTAAATTTAAGGGCGAATCAGCAATGAATAGAGAGTCACAAGACAATCCACAACAGCTGGATTTAGATAAGTATCTCAAACTTTGTCTGAATGTCTCAGCAGCTTCATTAAATTGGCATGGGATTCTCATAACTGCAGGATTTCTCCAAAGATGTGTGTATTTGTCTGCTGTAGTATTCACAGCAGCCCTTCAGAGATGATTTTGATAGGGCTCTTGTACATGTTTTGAGAAGTAAAGATACAATTCTTATTTCAGACAGTGGGAAATGACAAGTAACCTTTTTGAGTCTTCATGAGTTCTACTGATGTCAAACTCGCAGTAGAACAGATTGGATGTCTGTAAAGAAAATTTAATACACAATCAGAAAGAATAAGTGTTTGGCAACATCAGAATGTCCACTGCTGATCTAGAGTCAAATCAGATATAGTTCTCAAAGTACTTCTGTTAAATAAGGTTTTTTTAGTGATGTTTAACACTTAGTAAGCAGATTTTCTGTGAACTAATACCACTTTATGAAGATTTATTTCTAAATGTATTTTTTGATTTTTTTTAAAAAAAGCCCCTTGAGGTGAATTTATTTTGCAATTAGATTCCACTCAACATCATAGTGCCAGCAACTGCCTGCAAAGGAAGGGAACGTAAATCTATAACTGCAAGCCCATGCTATAACAACATAAACACAAGGGTAACATCCAACCTATTATATTAGGAAGGCTATAAAAAACCCTCATCACAGCTAATGTGCAACTGTCCAAAGGCTGAATGAACAGATGGGCTTTCCACAGCCCCACAGAGGTTAGCACAGTCTGAAGCTTTTTTTGGGATTTGGAAAGGCTGGACACTGGCGACACCTTACCAGAAAATCTCCTGTGGAAAGCATTCAGGCAGAGAAGAGAAATGTCATTTGCCCCAAGATCACTTAAACACTGGTGTATAATAACTGAGGTGCTCATACCCAGAGGTGGCCTTGGTATGTAACTGGGCATCAAGGCGTGCTGCTGAAATATAGTTTCTGTTAAGACAATCTTCTGTTGTAATATTTCCTGTTTGTCCATCCAACAGTTGCAATTCTGAAATGTGAAATTTAATTATCAGTCTTCATCTTCCCACAGTTTTTTTTCACAAACTTTGGAAAATAGAGAACTATCTCTCTAAGGGAGACTTCATCCCTCGGATTCCATGTATGAAGATGGGCACAACTGTGATATTGAAAGTCAATTTTCTCTTAGCCAGCATTGCTCAGAACTGGATGAGGCACGGTATTTTCTGGAAAGTCTTCAGTATTATCACAAAACTGACAGTTTTGACATTTGACCCTGAGTCATTGCCTCACATGCCTGAATGCTCCAGTAGCAAGCTGCTGGAGAAGTTTTCATTTGAACTGTTCATTAGGTATGTTTTCTACTGGGACTGATCCATAGCTGAGCAAAATTACTTTAATGCTATGTGCCAGGGGAGAATCAAATGACAAAAACACAAACCATGAAGCCTTTAGAGGTTAAAATACAAATTCAGTGCCAGAATTTATATATATATATATATATATGTATGTGTATATATATATAAAAAATATAGGATCATGTCTTTCCTAGTTAAGCCCTTCTGTGGCCTTAGGGACAGAAAACCATCAGCTGGTTATTCCCCACTGAAGAATAGTCTCCCAGTAATTTGGTGTGTGACAGTGTTAGAACATGTGATCAAATTTAGAAGAAGAAAACAAATAAATTACTATTTTTTTAAATGAATTTGTCAAAAGTCTTAATTCCCCAGCCTTCAAAAGATTACAGTCTGACCCTTTCATACGGTGCTCAAGTGTTTCTGATGGATTACAACTCTTTAATTAATAAGCAGCTTGCCTTAGCCAGAATTGTGAAACTCTGCATACTCTGTTGTCTTTTGGCTTCTTACAGATTCCCAACAAATAAAGCTGGAAGGAGATCCAGGACTGTGGTCCATTTTGTCCATTATCATAAAGAAGTCATATCATCAGTCATAAAGAAGACTCCCTGCAAACTATTTCTCACAGGTCATGATGGGAGTTACAAACCATTCAGTATGTTTGAATAGACTGGACATCTAAAACATTGTCTCCTTTAGAAGAGTAAAATTCCTGCCTCAGAGTTGAAAAATACCTTCTAGTAGCTTAAGCAAACAATAATCTCCATTTCCTTTATTCTTTGCTTCATTGTACTGCTGTGTCTATAAGAGCTTCCTTGCCAGGAAAGAGTCAAATAAAAGAAACCCACCAAATATCAAGACCTCAAACCTCACATTCCTCCTGATCATTTATCTTGATTTTATAGGAAGGGAGTGCTGGTAGACTCCAGTGTTTTTGTCACGGAATTTATAACTATAATTCCTAAGGCTTTGAACTACACAGGGATCGATAAGGTTATAGGGACAGAAAGTGTTCAGTCTCCAGACTTGAAATCCCACACAGTTAATGGAAGATGCTTTTTACAACCAAAACAAAGGCAAGGAGGAAATCCATTTGTATTGCACACATTCCCATACCATGGCTATGAGTAAGATGTCATATAGAAATGCGGGGAAGGGGGCAGGGAAAGACTGCAGTATTTTGATGTTGCCTTTTAATTTATTTGTATTATATTGAAATATTTAAATATATATAAACCATTCTAATATTTTTCAGCATTTTACAACAAAATGTAAGGTTCAAAGACATAATGCTAATTATTAAAAAATAACTTTCACAAACTTTTAACATTGCAGACTTATAAACAAAATAAAGATTCCAACCCAGCAAAAATATTCCCTAGACTCAGTAGGACCAGTGAGAAGTGTAAGTACTGTGCCCAAAACTAGCAGTTTACAGATCTGGGTGAAGTCACAATAGATGTTTGACATCAATAACAAATTAGTCACATCATGTGTTCTGAGAATCTTTGAGATATACATATAAATCATAATATGTTAGGTTCTGCTGTACCCACAAACTGAAACCAGAGCATTTGAATGGTTCATCGTATTAAGAGAAGGATGTATTCATTGTTTTACTTTCTTGTTTCCAAGAATTAAAAAAATGCNTTTTTTTTTTTTTTGCTATTAATGGAATTACATTCCTCTCAATATACATAAAGGCAAACTAAATACCAAAGAATACAAAGCCCTAAAGTCTTCATGTCAATGATCTGATTAGTTATAAACCGATAGAAACACATCTCTCTTTAAAACAACATTTTAAAAAATTTCCAGCTGTAACATGCAAAAGGCTTCAAATGAGTTTCAGGTCCTATACTGGCTCTGAGTCCCACTGAAAATCTCATTAACTATATTTTCAATGAATTTGATCCATGAAGTCTGTCATAAATAGGCCCAGCAAAGTCGTTTTCAGATGAAAGTGTTTCTCTTGATGTGATTAATTTTTAAGATGGGTCTCCGTAAGTGCAAAGCTTTCAAGTTACCAGAATCATCTACAGCACACAATCCATTCCACATTTCCAAAGATTTATTTATTTTAAATTCTTTTTCCTTTCTTCCTAGCTGGTTACATTTTCTTCACTAAAGGCCACTTTAAAGTCATACTTAAAAGTGTCAAAGTCCTGTCTTTTTAGTGACTCTTTCTTTCTGATATACTGCATTAAGCGGCACACTGGGAACACCTCAAATCATTTTGGAACACAGAAATCATTTTGTCATTGAGGAGTCAACACTGTTCAAGTTTTTACTAGAAATTAAAAAAAAGTCAGAGTTCTTTACCTAACCCCAAACATTTTCCTGAAGTACTCAAAAGTGCCTTTCTTATGTCTTTTCTAATGATTGTTTATGTTTATTATATTGTAATCACTCAATTTTCTTCTGCTTTCTATAATTACAACATGAAGAAATTAATTATAGTTTGACACACATAATCTAATCTTAATTACAATGTGTTTAGAAATATGCTGACAGATATTTTACACTTGTAACAATTAGCAAATTTTTCTTTTTTGAAGACCTGCCCAGACCGGCACTTTCATCCTCTGCTCACCACTGAATCACATTTCTTCCTGAATTTCACCCTGCTCCATTCAGTCTCACAGTGTCTCACAGCAATACCAAGCAGCCTTTCTCTGCCTGGACACACTCCCTTTCCAGCCATCTGAATCTAAAGAAACAGAGGGCTTTGATTCAATAAAACCAACATCGGGTGGAACTACAGAAAAGTGATGATATTTACACTCTGTCTCTACCCTTCACTTTTAATGAGGAAATGCTCTCAGGGTAAAGCCTTGTGACAAGCCTTTGTGGACACATACAGAGCAGGAGTTATTTTGACTTGTCTCTTGTATGACAGATGAGAAGATGTTGCTCCTTCCCATGGCAGGGCACTCACTGTTAATTGTCTAGCTTGTTAGGGTGCAGCCAAAGGCTACATACAAAACTTCCTTTTCCTCAAGCCTCTCTTCTCCACGAAGTCTTTCCATAATGAAGCAGCCTCCCTCACTCCTGCCAGCTCTGGTGCTCTGCTACGACCGCCTCTGCACTGAGCACAGGGGACCCTTGCTTTGCTGCACAAACAACTCTGGGGCTTTTTCAACAATTCCTGTAAAACATTTCTGCCTGTTCTGTCTGACATTTACATTCACTCTTCATGAAATAGGAGTGAATCTGCACAGAAAATGTGCAGAGAAATATCCTTCTTCTCCAAAAAGTACATGCATGGAAAATGTGCATGTCTGTAATCTCAGCAATGTGTACACTCAGAAAAGAGGAAGATCTGCTTTGGAGAGAAGGAAATCTACCTAGGAGATACATAGGTGCTCCCTATTCTTCTTGAGTACAGATAAGCCAGAATGGGAGAGAATACCCCTAAATTTTTGTAAATACTCTCTCCACTGTACTGCTATACCTTCCCTGAGGGGGTTGAAGGGGAGAGCTATGATTTATCAAGGTTCTCTCCTCCTCTGCCTGCTTTGGCATCCAACACCAATGCCTGCATGTGCCTAACTGAGAAGCATGGGGAAACAAAGGTACTTCAGGAAATATGGTTTTCTGAAGGCAGAAAGAAACCATTTGGGAGCCACTTCAATGGCCCTTACAGTCTGTAAGTCTACAATACATGTTTTTGGGTAGCTGAACTCTTCCAAGCTGTTTCAAGCTGCTTCTCTCTGAGAAAAGAATCACCAGAAAAATTTCTTTTAGTGAGGCTGGGAAGGCCTGCATTACTTGAAAGAAGGAAAAAGAGCTCCAAACCTTGAATAATAAACTTGAAAAGAAAATAGTACAGAAAAACCTTCAGGTTTTATATTACTATCTCAAGGGGGGTTTTGTTTATTTATGACAAACTAATAAACTGATCTATTTCCTTTTTTCCACAATCCTTGCACAGCACATATAGCCAGAGACCTCTAATCTGAAGGTATAAACAAAAGATAGTTGTAATTTAGTCCACTCAGGTATGACTTATTCTCTTCTTTGTCTCCTCAAGTAAATTCAATTTCTTGACCTGGGCTGCAGTCTCTACGTTTGCCCCAGCAATTAAGGAGTTATAAAAATCAAAGACTTCTCATTCTGGAGACTGGTTTCACTAAGCAGTTAGTCACTCTTAGTCAAGCCAGAAACCCTTTTAGAGAGAGATGGCAGACCTTTTGCTGCTAGGCTGACTGTCCACTTGCAGAGAAGAAAGAAGTGTCTCATCTCCTTATACTCCTCAGGTGGTAAGTTACCACTGAGAGGATGTGAAGAGATCAAAATCTCCTTTCCTGATCTTTGGCTTTATTCAGGATACAGACAAAGAAGAGCTACAGCAAAACCTCCATAAATCATACATAAGTCCCTTCAAAAAGGTCAAGTAAAAAAATGTGAAGGGGGTAAAAGTGAGGGGATGGAGTGGAGTTCTGATGATTCCTCAGAAGACTGGACTAAATGGTGGCAAGCTTATGGCACAGCATGTACTGTTATACTTTTACATTAAAAATAGAAGGAAGTCATTCTGGATGTGTGAGGAAGGTCTGATATTAGTGATGTTGTTTCTCTCCAAAATGATCTCAGTTTAATTGTTAAACTCAGGTCTGAGAGTTTCTTTTTTCACCATCACTGCTTGTGTTCACATAAACAATCTTTAAATAAAACTTACTATTAACTTTAAAAATCTGAAAGGTTATTTAAATCATTAAATTCTGTACAAAAGTTTAATCGATTTCTAAATAATAAATCAACTCTGGGTGCTCTTAATAATCTTGGTGTAACACATTTCAATCCAGAAGCACTACACAGTATTTATCTTTAATGAATAATAAATGAGACATTGGTATTGACTGAACAAATGATTAAATATTCAATCTGTAAGAGAACATGGGAATAATTTTTAATTATTAATAAACTACAGAATTTGCTTGTCAAGTGCTATCATCTTTTTGCATGAATGACTTCTCTTAGCTGTCATCGTAGGGCAGATGAATACAAGAGCTCATATTGGACACCATCTGTCTCTGAGAAAGAGGAGTTGTTTCACAAGATACTAGGGGTCTTACAAACTCTTTTTTTTTTTCAGTGGAGTCTTTGGTTCTGAAATCCTGCTCTACTACATATTAATATTTGTTGGAAAAAGACAGTCACTGGGAGCCATGAAAACTGATGGTCAGCTGGCCAGCCTGACAGAAAGTTTCATCTGCTAGGTTTCTTCTGCAGCTTTTTCACTGGCTGCAGTTCTTATGGTTCCCTAGAGAGTTTTTCACAGTAAGATTTCATGAGAAGTTCTAAAATTGCCTGTAGCAAGGCTATCGCCAAAAATGTCCCTGAATAAGGCTTTTTTTCCTCTACTGGCTACCCTGAGGTCTATAAAGTCACTCATGAGCTACATGAGTAGAGCACTGTGGTCTTTGTCTATATCTAAACCGATGGACCTTTTGCAATAGCCCATCTTCGTGTTCTCCCAAAGCGATACTGTGGCACCACTAAGTACAAAATCCACGCTGGCACTAGTGCTACGCCTCCGCCCAAAGAAAAGGGTTTTGTATTTAGGCAAGAAAAAAAAGCCTCTACATGCTCTAGCCAGGACCGGCACCTTCAGCTGTGGATGAGCAAAGGCCCAGCACTATGACCTGTGCCATAATACATAGCTGTTCCTCGATGCATATGGGTCCCTAATGGGCCATGGCAAATCTCTGCTTACTGTAAAGAAAGGGTTTGTATGTGCCTGTTCATAACTTGCTGTCACTTTCACTCAGTTATAGCAAGTAATGAATACTTTATATTTGTTCCTTTATATCATGCTGCAGAGTGTCATGTAGCACAATCTGAGAATTGTATAAAAATCACCATCTGAAATGAGATTGTTCTGACACCTCCCGTCTACAGCAACCTTTTGAGCTCAGCTGGAACTGATAAGAGTGCTGTAACTGGTAGCTGTCCTGGAGAGTAGTATGAAAGTATATTTATGGTCAAAAACAAGCCTTAAAAAGCAGCTATTCCTTATCTATGTACATACTTTCTAGAGTACATTTGAATCATCTTCTGACTTTGTGACTGAACAAGTTTCCTTCTGTTAGATTTGAAGGGCACAGCCACTAAGCTACAATTAGCTGGGTCTTACTTTACCTCATAAATTATTGAATTTTCTATCCATGCCTTCAGTAGAACTGGTGAAACAATTTTTTTTTCTTCTAGAAAATAGTTTCTTTGTTAAAAAACCCCAACCTTTAACACGAATATGCCAATTTGATTGGCACTTTCTTAGGGAAAAGTGAAAAAACATTCTTCATAAGGGAAATTGTTTCATTCTAATCTTTTGGAACAAGAGTTTTCTCTTTTTATTTTTTTTTAATATTGAAGTGACCTTTCATTTTAAGGTTTAATGTTACAAGAAGTAAAAAGAAAACAAACTTTATAATGAAAAATGTCTTTCAAATTGATTTTTTTTCCTGTTTCTTACAATTAGTAATGGAAGACAGATTACCAAAGAGAAAATAACTGTATCACATACTTCTAGCACTCTATTCTACTTATAATTACAATCTGAAAGGTCTCACCCACTGTTCCTTGAACACCAAAAGCCTGAGAACACTACAGAGCATGCAAGGGAAGGCAATATTGTCACAGGGATCACACATGGGAAAATTTGCTTCTGTTCCCAGGCCTGTCATTGTCTCTGAGCCTGACTATAGGGAGGACGGATGACTTCATACATTTCCACAAATCCAACACAGAATTACTGATATTACTCTACTTTTAAGAAATATTTTTACTTTATACATATGTCAGACTTCTAATAAGTCTGCTGTGAATTTTATCAAATGTGATGCCTTAAAATTCATATTATTTTACCAAGCGTGATTTAGTTAAGCATCCATAATTAAGTACTGTACCAAGAGGCATGATACTTAGTATCTTTGAGGATTTGTGCTGAAATTATGAGCTATGGGGCTGATGACATTCTGGAATTCACTTGTAGTTACACAGAATAGAGTTAAAAGGAAGAAGGTCATCACATCTCAGAAACCCTAAGAATTGTTTGGGATTTTTATGTAGTAGAGACTGCAGAGACTACACAGAGACTACACAGAGCTACACAGAAAGATGCATTACAAATGAACCTTCACGTCCATTTTCATTCTTCTAGGAGTTTTCATAAAACTCACTCCATTGAACTCGTGCCAGAAAAATGGATTCATGAAACTTGAGACTCATTTTAAATCCTCATTTTTAAGGATTTATTTTTCTATACTTGTGTAAATGTAGAACCGACAAGGGTGAAGAACTGAACTTAAACTCTTCTTTGAAGTGTCAATCACAGAAGATGTGGGCCAGTGAGCTTCCAAGCTGATTCTTCCCACAGTTTCAGATCAATGGGACCAGTTCAAAAGTCAAGAGCTATTCCTTCATGTATGTAGAAGATGAACGCCACAAGAGCTACCTCTCCTTGCTTGTCTCTCTTTACATCTCCGAATTTAGAGTACCCTAAAGACGTTGGGGTGGACTTGATGCGGGGGAAGTGTCAACCTGACAACACACTTCAAATCATTCAGCAAATCTGGTTGTTTTCCTTGGTAAAGTGAAATTCTACAAGCCCCTTTTACAGAGTTCTGTGCTAGGAAGGAACTCAGTCAGGCAAAATGGAACTTCCTTTATCTGCTCAGGGCAAATAAAGCAAAGAAGAGCTTAACATTTTTTTTGCAGCCATGTTGGATCTGCGTGTCGAATACATATTAAAAACTTTCCTGGTGTATCTACTGGAACTACATATGGCCTCAAAAAGCACAAGGAATGATTCTGTTGTAGACAATGTTTTGGTAGCCAATCTCCTGATGATCTATCACAATCTTTCTGCAACTATAACATACTGGAATTAATACGGGAATACTGAGAGGAAAATAAATTGAATGCATTAATCAGGAAAAATTAAGTTCAATCATAAAATATGTCATAATGTTTCCTTTGATAAGCCTTTCTGAAAATTAGAATTAGGAAACAGAGATCTAGAAATGTAATAATATTTTACCAACATTGATTTCTCGTATATACATTTCCAATAAACTGAGTATATCAGTCAATGACTGCAAAAGACAGCAGGTTATATATACAGCTATACACAACACTTAAAAAGCTAGAAGAAACACTACTTCCATGAAGTTTATCTCCACAGATTTTATCTTTGCTCATACTGTGTCTCTGTATTTGAAAAATATAATGTGAGAAATACATTTCCACGGCTGAACTAAATGTTTGTAGCAGTCCAATTCTTTGCATCCATGGTCTTTTGGTTTGGTTAGGCTTTAGAGAAACAAGGTGGCTTAGCTGTTATTTTATTCATGATTTGCAATTTCAGCTTGAAAAAATTAATTAACAGAATATCAAGTTTGCTAACAAACACAATAGTTTGAGTGAAAAGCAATTTTTTCTAAACAAAGTGTCTGCTTCAGAAATTACATTTTATTCATGGTAACTTTCCGTATTAGTTCTATTTATCAAATAAAATACTGGAAGGTGTTCTGTCAGATGATCCTGAGGTCAAAGAAAAAATTTTGACATCTGTCTCATGTATTTTAATTATTTTATAGATGCCTTGTTTAAAATAGTAAAAAACAGTAAACTGTCAAAACTTTTCAGCACCTGAGAAAAGAAAAAAAAACCCAAAACCAGAGCTGGAGTACAAGAAAGACAATTTCTAGGAAATTACATAAATTGTAATAGGGTCATAAAGAAAGGATTGGTGAAAGATAAATATAAAGCTGATGAAAGGAGAAATTTTTTAAACATGATATGTCATTAACCTGTGGAACTCGCTGCCACAGGGTATAATTGAGGTTAAGAGCTTAAATGGAATTAATAAAGAATTATACGTTTACATGGATAATGAGAACTTAGACATGATAAAAATTTACTAGAATGTAAACCTTCGTACCTAAGGGCAGAAGTTAACTGCTAAAAGGTAGCAGCCTGAATGCTTCTTACAATGTTTTATGACAAATATATTCTGATTAAAATCGAGATTTTTATCTTGTTAATTCTACTAGTATACTACACTGACTTTCCTTTGTATTTGTCTGCACTTTTATTCTGCTACTTGTGCTATTGATTTCCAGGGAGTGGTAAACCTTCAGTTATCCTAGTTTCTCCTAATATCCCTCTTGGTATGCAGGGAAAGAGAGAGCTCATTTTAATATATGCTTTCAAATCTAATTTGCGGCACTTTTGGAGTCCCTGCTGTATCATTATAGTGATATCTAAATCTAATGCACACTTGAGAAAGGAGGTGGAAGGAGCTGATAACAGCAGTGGGCAAGGTGGAACAGTGACATGGCCAGACAAAAGACAGAACTGGAAAGTGACAAAAATGGCACATAAATACTATTTTTGGATAAGGGGATCTTTAAGAGTGGGGACAAAATTGAATGGATACTGGCAAAAAAGGAAACCTATGTGAAGTTCTGGAGTCATGGATGTCTCAAAAGCTATCTTAGACTAAATGAAAGATGAGAATAACTGCAGACAAAAACCTGAACAGTGAAAAGATGAAAAATTTTAAAGCTGTTAGTCCCCGCCAAAAATATTTGTATGAAAGCATTAGTAAAGCTGCACAGACCAGATTCCACCCTTGTTTTGTCAAAGAATACAGCCTGAAAGATGCATTCACTGACAGGCTTTGTTTGGGCTGTTGCTATTGCTAAAATAAAGTAGCAAATCAGTACATTAGTTTGCCCAGACAAAAATTGAGAACCTACATGACATAAAAATAAGAGGTCCTTTGCCAAAACCTTGATGGATCTGGAGAAGCAGATCCTAGAATATGTCTGTGCTCTGTGAAAGAGACAGAATTGGATGTCATGTGGTGATGGTTCCTGGAAGCCTTGCAGATGAAAATTTAGGTTAGTATTCTCTGGAGACACGGCAAATATTAGGGACTACATTGTTAAAGTTCTCATTGCTAGCATGACAACTTCATGTGGTCATCCAGCAAACTTACTTTGTAGAGAATTTTCTAAATAAACTCAAATCTGCTTCATCTCTATACAACACATTAAAGACAGTTCAATGAGAGGAGGATGAAGACCTCATTGATAAACTTGTGACCAGAAATACTGCATGTTTATGAAACAAAGGAGTTGGGATGAAAGGAGGGCTCTAAACTCCTTACTGGAGAATTAGGGACTGCAACCATGGTGAATTCAATACAACTCAGCCATGCCTGCTGGGCAGGGGTGTCTCCAGAGGGAGTTAGCTGGTGCCTGAAACATCTGGCTGGGAGAGAACTTCATTGCAAAGGGGAAGACGCCCTATGGAGATTTAGAAACTGAGTATTGAAAAAATGTCTGCAATGCAGAATATTAGTATTTGAAGATGTTATCTACATTTATCACATTTGTCACTTGCCATTAATTTAAATTCCCTTTATGCATCTGTTCAGGAAATAATTAGGATTTTATGCTGCAGTAAATATGCTTGTTCATCCATTAGTGCAAAGCAGAATATTAATTGCAGTACAATGGGAATCAGGACTACCGTATTCGGAGCTGCAGCAACAAGGGTGACAGCTGTGCTGCCCACATACTTTGCCTCAGCAAGCTTCAAAGCTTCAAACCCAAGTATGGATGAGAAAATAATTAAACTCCTGACAAGGCAGGGCTATCCCTGTACTTATGTGTGTAACCAGACAGACAACCAGCAGAACAACAAAAGATCACACGGAAACTAACAAAATAACATTGTCCCAAAAGTTCTGTTAATCAGTTATTCAGCTACTTTTATATGCATAGCTTTATATACAGAGATTCATAGTTTGTATGAATCATTACATTTTATAGAAAACTGACCTGAGCTCTCTTTAAATACCTGCGGTAAAATTCCAAAATGTACTAAGATACCGTAAGGCTATATTAATCTGGCAATAAAACTCTAGAAGGCTGAAAAAAAATCATAACTGCCACTAGCTGAAAATGACACTGTAAAATTAGAGCCAAGACCAAAGATAATGAGTTGGAGAAAAGAGATGTAGGCAGCAGAAAAACACTGCAAAACTTGCCCTGCCCCACTGTATCTGGCTCAAGACAAAGGAACAGTGGGGTGATGGACCGACCCCCGCACCACTCTTCGGTCCTAAGGTGTTTATGAACATTGTCCTTGGTATACAAACCAAAGAAACATGAGATTACTCCTTCCCCCAAAGAAAACATCAATCACTTACCCAAAAGCATACCCTAAATGAGGATCTTCATAATGTCATTTGTTTGTGGGGGTTGACTAAACCCACTCATAAATGCAGGAAGAATGTTTAATCTCAACAAACCAATGATATGTGATTAGCCAGGGGGGTTGTGCAATTAAAAACCCAGTTTTGTAACTGGATGATTCATATCACTCTATTGCATTATATCAAATAAGCTACTGATGAGGTGAGTTTTGGGTTAGTAAAAGTTAAAATTTTTAGGGATATTTTGTGATTTTCATAGTGAGTAAAAATCAAATATAAATTGGCAAGATTCTTACAGGCT
The DNA here is from genome assembly GCA_013397115.1 of Edolisoma coerulescens. Classification (NCBI taxonomy): domain Eukaryota; kingdom Metazoa; phylum Chordata; class Aves; order Passeriformes; family Campephagidae; genus Edolisoma; species Edolisoma coerulescens. The sequence goes on along the minus strand of VWZW01003110.1, from coordinate 571,777 downwards.
TGGCAACTGTAAATCAGCTGTTAGACTCAAAGTACATTTAGTCTTTTGTGGCTGCTCAGTGGTCCCATTGCCCTGACTAAAGATAAAGCATTTTTACTGTCACAACTTGCTTGAATAATTTTTTGCAGACAGTGCAAAATCCTCTTTATTTGAATTTGTTGGTTGACTCACTTTGTGGCATGTAGCTGTGGACAAGAGCAAAGAAGGTACTGCTCAAATTCAAAACTAGCCATTTGCCTTGCTTTTAAAGTGGATGAATGTTCCAGAGATGGGTGCAGCTGTCAATAGGACAGTCAAGTTATTTCATGCCTAACATTTCTCTGGTTTATATATTTTTTAAGGATGATATATGCTTGACACATTTGTCTATGCTACTAATTCAGTGCAATTATCAGAGACAAAAAAAAAAAAAAAAAAAGAGCACTGAAATTACCCAATCCAATTAACTTTGGTGGGGTAAATCTAAGTCTAAACAAGAATTTACTTTATGTGAATCACAGACCCTAGATATAGATTGGTATGAAGAACCTGCACAACAGAATGTGAAAAATGTGATCCTAGCAAAAGTATTTAATGCCTAGAATAGAACAAAACACTTTACAAATGAACTCACAGAAGAATAAGTAATTGGCTATCAGAGCACATAGGCTGGAAACCAAAGTTGACTCTCATGATGAAGACTGGTATTACAGATACCCGTTGAACTGATGGGTAACAAGATCTGCCCCAAAAGGACATCTGGCCATTCCAGCTTGTATACTAAGGTATTTTTTTATTCCTGTGCTGTAGTTGCTCATCCATTCCGCAAACTACGTTTTGCCATAGCTCATCTTCAATAACTGCTATCAGAAAAATGGATTTTCTTTTTCAGGGTGTGTTGCAGTGTTTAAATCTCTTTGGTCAATCTCTGTATTATTATTCAGGATGTTAATATTGGCTGATCTTTCTCTATTTGATTATCTTTGTAAGTCATCTCTCTCCCCCTCTCCCGAGGAATGAAATTAGGAATGCCATTTTTCTCCTGTAACTATTTATGAGCATCACAGATAGATTTCTGTGGGGCTTAAGCAGAAGCAATCTTTTGCACCCATATGCAGCACCTCCCACCCCAAATTTGTGTTACCATATGTAACTTCTTATACTGTTTCTAAAGTAGCCATGCAAAAAGGGTGAGGAGACGAGTACATCCATTTAAAACAGAGAGTTCTTTTGTATTGCAAATAGAGTTCTCTAACAGATCTGTTGGCATGAAAATGCACCACAATTCCATGTGTTTTGTGGGAAGATGCAGCCTGGAGGAATGTTATTAGAAGCAAATATTACAGTTTCACACATGAAGTACTCAGCACTTTACCCTTCCACAACTCCCTCCCCCCTAATGTTGCCAGAGTAAAGCTGTGAACTAATAAGGACTGCCCACAAACTGTGGGTCTAGTGACTGAAAACATTGCACTTATTCCAGTACATTAGGTTTGGCTGAAAACAACTATTTCCAGGAGCAATCCAGAACTGTTATGTGTAATGAAGAAATGGATATGATGACAAGTCCCAAAGTTGTGACCATAAGGAGACAGGCAGAAGAAGCAGCAGAAGAGAATGTTCCTTTTGCACTGCATTATTCTGACACTCTTTCTCGCTATGAAGATTCATTATAACACAGACAAATCAGATTTGCATGATTAGTTTTCTTTATGATACTTAGGGCTTAGAATTACAACCCTTTTATTGATTTTTAAGGTCAGTAAAATACAGTTTTATCATCTGAATTCTACCTCCTGTCTAACAGACCATAGAATTCCATCCAGTCACTCTTGATTGCAGGACCATAATTTGTGCCTTCACTGAAGAGGTGAAGAACGGACAATTTTCCTAAGTAATATTTTGCAATGGTTAATTACCCTCACAGCTAAAGATGCAGGCCATATCTCCAATTTTAATTCTTAAAATTATAGACATAATTTCTTGCTACGTATGTCTGCACTATACTGTAGACCTTCTTCAATATCTAATATTTTTCTGTTAGTGGAGGTGCTATATAATTATTTATCAACTCTTATTTTTTCCCTAATAAGATAAACAAATGAACACATTTACTCTCTCTATTCCTTTCATTCTTCAACTTCTGTATTTCCTTCACTCTTTATAACTGCCTTTCTTTTAAAAATGTGTGTTTATTATTACTTTCATGAGTTATAAGCACTTATAAGTAGTAAAAGAATTAATTTTCCTTAATTAATTACTCTTTCTTACATAGCCAAAATTTATGTTTTCCCCTTCATGCAATAACCTTACAGTAAGAAACATTCTAAGAGCCAAAACAAATTTAAATTGCTCATTTTGGTCACTATTTGTACGAACAGTTTTAGATACTAAACGTATTGTCACAACCTCTATCACATATTAAACTCTTTTGAGTGTGCAGAAGAGGACCAAAAATAATTAGAGAGAGAGCATTGGCTAAAATACCATAATAGCACTAAACTGTGCTTTTTATGAGTAACCAGCAGGATATCTGTCACTGCTCAAAGCATCTTTGATGATTTGTACTGCAGAAATTGAGAAAAAAAAATGAGATAAATTTATTGCATAACAGTATTTTTGCTGGAAATTATTCTTGTTTCACAAATTTACATGTGATCCTGATAGGAATGTTCTCTACAAAATTGCCTTCTGAAAAGCTGACTGATAAAGCTGATTTGTTTTCTTTGATTTCATTTTCACCACAGGGAGTATTGGCTACTAATGGAAAGAAAATCTGTATGTCCAGTCACAGGCTGTGATTCCCACAAGAAAATTGTTGTATGGAAGAATTGTTAGCATCCCTAAAATAAAATGCATACAGACTGCTGGAAGAGTAAGTTGTGGTTTTATTTTAATGTTTTGCTCATTTGTTTGAGCAAAGTTAATAAGAAATATCTCTCAAAATAAACCTGTGGGATTTCACTGTATTATGGAAGAGGGCCTGAGCTTGCTGGAAGTGTTCTGAACAACCCAGTTCTTTGTAACTCACAGATATGTCATCCGACCTGCAATTTATTTTTGTATGCTTTCCTCTTCTCTTCCTTTTTCTTTATTTTCTGCTCCCTAGTTATTGTTCAGTGTACTGCCCACCTTCATGATGGGGGGTTATTTGGCACTATGTATGGGAAATTCACCTGCCAAGCCCACTCCTGTCTCTGAACTACATGGAAAAATGCCTCCAGTCCCTCTTCTAGCCAGCTCTCTTGAATGAGTCATTCTTAGCTCCAGTGTAGCCTGAACTGACAAGAAGAAATCATAATTTATCACTTGACTGGTAGAACCAAAATTCAGCATCTAGGCTGTGAGTCTTTCCTCGTCTCCATCTTCTATTCCATGACTTCCACATGTACAGTTCAGCACCTTGTCTAATGGGACTACTTTTGCCTTGTTGAATTCAAGATCAGATAAAGATGACTGTTCTCTGCATAGGGAAACATCTACTACTGTTATACAAAGCCTAACTGATCGTGAAAGAATTTCAGGACCTGCACAGCTCATGCACTAAATTGTGCTCAGGTATTCAGTTTTGGTTAATGTGATTCCATAGAGCTGCCATTTACATCAGGTCTCAAAGTCCATAAATACAAACCCCACATTACAGCACTGCTTTTATGTAGTGCCTTATATACACTACAGCAGGAAGGTCTACCATTAAATATCACTGTAACAGTTTTGAAAAAGAATTCTGAGGTAGATGCAAAGTCATTTTTTTAATTGACTGCTCACTAACACACTATTACAGTTAATGTGTTTGCAATCCTCCTTATTAAAGGCAGGAGCTCTCCCCTTCTATAGATTGGTATTATATCTTCTGTTTCAGAGGCTCTCAGTGCCAAGAAGACAGAAGAATGGGATCAGGGAATATTTATCTCCTGTCTCTGTTGCCTTGTGTTCTGGCATGGCACTTCAGTCCTAGTCAAGGCCAAGACAGTTTGCAGTCTCACATGTAATTCTGATGGATTGTAATGCCGCAGGAAATGTTACATTACCAATAATGGTTTCTGTAAAAGTTTATTTGAGGATTTTTAATTTCAAACGTCAACACAAGTTACGATAAAGTTAAGTGTCATTTTCCATACTATATTCAGAGCCACTAGATGGTGGTATGCACTAGACCTGAGGAAGAGTACACACAGGCACTGATTAATGTGTTCTTCTGCTGTCTGGGCAGGAGATTTTTCATGCCTCACTTTCCAGTCTTCTTCCAGCCAACCTTTTTCCTATCAGTTATTTATTTAGAAGGGTGATTGTGACAATTATAAATCTCATTTGAAGTTTTTTCCCGGCTTACTGACTGAGTTTGCATGACAATAAGATCTCATTTTGAGATAAATCTAAAAAGCCAAGAAGATGATGATGGGTCAGAGACAACTCACATGCATGCAGTGAAAAGAATAAGAAATAATTATGTGCAGCTTGGCTTATGAAAATTTTGGTAAGTGTCATTAGATGTAAATGTTTTCTAGAGTTTTCATGATAAAAACTGTATAGTAAGTACAGATGAGCCAGTGACCCATCTTGTTTAATTAATAGCATAGGATCAATATAGTCAACATTTTAAGAATTTATGTTTACAACCTTCTTCAAATTTAGCTTGTATGTTTCTTCATACTAAGTTAAGATAGACGAAACTGTCTATAGCTGGCTAACATAGCTTTCAATTGGGACATGGATTTTGGTCACCTCTCCTCCAGTCTGAATTTTAAGGGAGATGTACAAAATCAAAATCTAGGATTCCTTTCCACCACCACCCAGTTGGAGTTTAGGACATTTACACAGCAAATCAATGACAGAATAAGAAATTTCAGGACTGTATCCCCAGCTGCCACAGCTACATGGTGATGTTATGTTTCTTCAGTTCTTATTTGTCTTCTCCTACTGCCTATTTTATCTTGTTCCATCTTTGTTTCTGTTAGCCTCCATCTAGCTGTCTTGGGTCTGCTATTTGGCTCTGCCAACCCATGTAACATTTCTATGCAGCTTAATAAAAGACCCGAAGTTAGAAGTCTGAGCTGCAGAGGAAAGCTGTATGCTACCACAGCAGTATAAGAAGATCCACAGTATAATGCGCTTTCAATTTCAGAGAGCCATAACACAAGATAAGATGCTGAGAAAAATGAAATAAATCATCACTCTATTTTTAGAAAATGCAGTGATAGAAAATCAATAAGACATTGAAGCCCATTTAGACAAATGTCTTGTAATAGTAATCCTGTTAAAGAATAAGTGTCTTTTATGCGACTATTTTTAATTATTATTTTCAATCTCAGATGAATTATTTCAAATTAGCAAGATATAAATCAATTGTTGTAAATGACGTTTGAAAAATGAGGAGCAAGTCTTAATGGGAACAAAAAGCTTTTATATTAATATAATGATGATTAAAACTCTTAACTTATTCCACACTATTTGTAGGAGAAAAAGCATGTTTGGCATTCAGCCACAAACCATAACTTGTGTGTGACACATCTTCCAGAAAATGGAAGATAAAGGAAAGCTCAGCACGAGGAGAAAAAAAACAGTTTTAGTGATGTTGTTGCAGCATAAGTGATGAACTTGCTTGAACCTTTGCTACCTGTATGTTCTTTAATTCTATGGAATAGATTTCTTTGCCCAGCTCTCCATTTTAATGATGAGCCCTGCCTGGCTGTATAACTGTATTTTGACAGCTATTGATTTGTGGGAAACTGATGGAGCATTGTAGCAACAAGGTAGCAAAGTTCAATAAGCAATATCATAGTAGGAGAGGACAATTTCATTTTTGTATCAAAACTGATTTTACTAACTACCATAGACATTTTTATACCTACATACTTCCAGCACTACACATGTGTATCCAAGTAGCTTTACCAGCAATCATGAAACCAAGATTTTATCCAAGTGATCGTTACAGCATTCCGTGCCGTAGAACAGGTGACAATGGATGTCAACTAGTAAATCTCTTCTGCTCTTTTTTAGGTTGGTTGCTCCCTAATTAAGGGGTCATTAGTCTCTCTGCTGCTATGAGTCATCAGTGCTCTCCACCTGCCTTTCCCCACCCGCCTTTCCCCACCCCTCTCTTACCCCTCCCTGCGCTGGCATCCTGATGACTGCTAATATTGGGACCATCAAGACCTGCTACTCCTGTTAGCTTCTCCCTGCCACTGTTTACTTCAGCACCTTCCACAGCCAGCTTTTCCCATTCTTCCTTCACACTTATCCAATGCTTCTGTTACAGTTGTCCTTAGAACAAGAGGCTGGGGAAGAGCCAACTGCCAGGAGGCTGACAGAAAGGAGTGACAAAGAGCAGCAATACACACAGACATGTTAAGGCTGATGGAAAGTTCTTAATGGACATCAGTTCATCCTAATCTTCATGGAAAACAACTGTTTTACCTAGGTGAATCAGAGGCCTAGGAGTATTGGGGCAGAGTTATGAGGCTTGGTGCAACCTCTTGCAATATCAAGAATGCAAACTCTCACAAGTCTCAAAATGTGAGTTGATTGAGCTTTTACCACTCCTAGGTAAGAGTCATGGGTATAATTAACTACAGTGGAATGATGCATAAAAGCCATCTTTTTTAAAATAAATGCGTTCATACTGTTTCAATGTATAATCCCTTTGACACAAACCCTCTGTAGTTTTGTATTGAATGCAACATATAATGGTTCACAGCTCTTTTCAGTACTCCTTAATGGGAAAAAGGAGTTGGACTGTCACTGGACTACAATGAGTAGTTGTATAACCCTCACATTGCTCCTCTGTAAGAAACCTTATTCCACACTAAATATGACAAGCATTCACTGTTTTCCTGTCCTGTAAATCCCTACTGAATTCACAGTTTTTTTGAAATGCCATAAAAATATGGGTTTGGATTATGTTTTCTCCTTGAAGTGTCAGAATATGCCATGAGGAGCAAAAATGAATCTGCCCTTCTTCTTCTCCTGCACCATGCTTAACAGCACATAATTAACCCACTATATAATGAGGAACAAAGGGTCAGGCAGGACACATCAATGAGCTCTATTTACAGCACCAGAATACTATACATGGTAGAGCAGTAATCTCAGATCTTTAACCAGCTACCATGCTTCCCTTGTTCAAAACAAATTATGACACATCTGTAATGCCAGTTGGAGACAGCATCACAACGGGTATTTAATACTAAAAGACAAGTAGTGTTCAGTAGTCAAACTAGGGAGATTGGGACTGGGTTTAGCAAGATTTGTTACCTGAAAAATTTCTTCTGCACCTATGAAATACAGAGAGAGAAAAGATCTTTCAGGTTTTATTATGGGAGAATATGGATGAAGTAGTGTGTATATTTTGCACATTGGTGATGATGAGACTCAGATGACAGGTGGTTTCACACTCTGTTTATATGGGCATACAAAAATAAAGGCTTAAGGAAAATAAAAAGGTCATTTTCTTCAACAGTGTGAATTAAGGAGGAAAGAACAAAATTATGAAGTAGGTACTGGGGCAAATTATGGAAAAAAAATGAAGTTCTAATGAATTACAGCAATTACAATTAGGAGTTAGCTTGAATGGTTAATAAATCAAACTCTCAGATGAGGATGCACTTCTCCTCATGGAACTAGTTCTGTTGACCCATACAGAAAGCTGAAATATTCAGAAAGTGCAAAGTGTACATTTACAAGTCCTTTTTGAACACTTTGTCACCATCCCTGCTTCCTCATCTCAACTAATGGCACAGAGGAATGGCATGAATTATTAAATTGGAATTTGGCTTGCTAAGTAATTGTGTTGTGCTTTTTTCATTTTTATCTCGTTTTGTAAATGTTTCCCTAGAGTCCTTATTTGGGGGATGTGTTTTTGAAAGACTTTTATGCTCAGTCAAGCTGTGGAAGGCATTTTAATTAAACATAAATCACTTTTGCTGGTATGTATTTGTATCAGCTGTGTGGACAAAGATCTGTATGTGTCAAAACAAGTACAGAAAAAGCATCAGAAAGTAGTGAGGCTTGTCCACTTAGCGTTGTCTTACAGGGTGCTACTCCACTACCTCTTCAGGGGAAATGTGTAAAAGCCTGATTAGCTCCTCAAAATTGTTCACTGACTGCCAAGGTCACCAAGGTGGGAGGGCAATTGCAGTAGCAAAAGGGCAGCAGTTGAAAAAAACACGACAACAATTCAGGAACAATAGGAAGCAAATGAGCTGTTAGGGTCGGGATTAATATGAAATACTGAAGTCAACCAGTATGCTACATGTGCAGTACAGAGTGGATAGGACAAGATTTTTTGTAAACTCAAGCACCAAGGTACCTTGACAACTCTCATTTGTAGAAATGAGAAATCAACAATAATCACAGTCACATAATCTGATATATCAAGAATTGTTTCCTATAGCTTTATAGCTGCTAATTTGTCCTGGCTACTTGTGAATGTCCAGCCCAGGTCCACCAGTGCCCCCCTGGACTATTCCACAGTCTAAGAAATCTAAGCGTGTAATTTTTCGATGAAATACACCCTATTTTCCCTTCCCTTTATGTTCAACCCAGTAGTTCAAGCTAATATTCCTGTGTTGATCTCTATTGATAGTCAGGGTTTATCTCTACCTTTATCCAATTTATATATTCCTTTTTGTTCTTTTGCATTGAAAATTGTTCAGGCAGCTGACTGTTTCAGTTTTTATGAAGATATGGACACTAAAAGCTGCAATCTATCAGCAAGCATCTGTCAGAAACAAACACCTTTGTAACACAGACCAATAGTAATGGTTCAGATTTCACAGCAAAGAAGATTTGCTCTCCTTGAACGTGCACATTCTTTTCAGCCTAATAAATGCTACCTATTCTAGCTTAACAACATAACATCAGCTTTTAATTTTACATTCTGTTTTGAGATAAAACACAGATTTTACAACCGCAGCATTTAATTCCTGTTCCATGTGATATGGATGGCTTACAGAAAGTCAAGAGGTAAACACACTGGAACAAAATCAAACTTCCTTGATATTAGGACTTTCAAACCTCTTTGTCCTTCCTAGAATTTTTGCAAAAGTTACACAACTCAGACTTCTAATCTAAATTGCAATCATTAGTCCCAAACAATTGAGGTTCAAAGAGATTTAAAAAAAGGTGTTGGTTAAATGTTACATGTGTTTTCAAATTTTAACACCCCTTAAGAAAGAAAGATGTAGTACAATCATATCTGCCACCTACACCACAGCCCGTCAATAGCAGTTACTCAGGTCATTTAGATAGCAGGTTGACTGCATTTCTATTATTAATACATATTCATATGTCACCTGTAAATGGTAAAAGACTGCTTAGCTAATTCATATTATTTTACTAATTTACATGAAAGAAAAAAATATTGTTTGCACCTCCTTCAGAGATTTGCTTCCTTCTGATTTTATTTCTCAACATTATATTTAGGCACGGTCAGGCTCCCTCTTCCTTAAAATCTTACTGATCTGTCTATGTGTTTTCTTTATTTTTCTCCCATTTTTCACAAAGGATCTATACTACAACTCAGAATTTAGGGGTTCATCTTCCATTCTGCTTTTTAGGGAATAGACAGCATTTGACAGTGGGACATGTTTCTATGTCTAAAGCACTTCTCTTTAAACTTCACCTTCTCATTATAACTCCCAAATTCTGCTGATGTGAGATACACTGGAGAAGTTTCAGAAGCATTAAAGATCTATTCCTACCATTTAAAAAAAAAAGTAATCTCTGCTGTTTCTTTCTGTGATACAGAAAGGAAGAGTAAGAAAGAACAGTTTCCTTAAGAGATTGATGAGAGAGGGGTGAAAATAGAAAGAAAAAAAGCAAATCTGTTAACAATTTATATAAGATCTCTAGTAATCAAATTCAGTGAAGTCACCCTACATATAGTTGCATGCAAATTTTCATTAAATAAAGATGATATTCATTATGTTTGGCTTCTTAAACAACATTTCCCTGTAATTTACTGTTACTTAGTTTAATTAAAGTGTAAACCTTTTAAAAAGATACTTGAAAAAGTGAGATCTAGCTCACAACTACTCTGGTTTCCCAGAAAATTAGTGGGTGACTTTGTTTGGTCAAAGTTTTTTGGTGCCTGTTAAGAAGACCAGAGTTATCTCACTGAAAAGAAAATTAAGAAAATTAAATGAGAAGGTGAGAGCCATTAGTTAGACAGTTTTTTGATGACTAAAGCATAGATAAAGAGGTAAGGAGATCTGGTTTTATGCTTGGCTGAGCTAACAGTTTCCCATAAGCCCTAGAAAATATTATTTAAAGAAGCTTTCTATTCCTTGGGCATTATGAGATTAAGTTCATCAGGGATTGCAATGCCTTTTGAGATCATATGATTTATAACTTTATAAAAGTGAAAAGTATAATTAGAACTTCCAATGATTTTTGAAGTGAAAATAAAACACCTTTCCTCATGCTAAGCCTTTTGACTATGAATTTGAAACGTTCAGTGTTATGGATGCAGCCTCACCAAGCACTTGCAGGATTAGATCCAACCTCATTGTACTTTAATGGGGATACCTCTTTTTTCCGTGGTTCATATTTCTGTAAGGTTATATATGCTGACATTTCTGACCAGTTAGCAGAGACTGCTTGAACTGAGGCTGTTCATCCAATGATTCCATTTTATCTAGTAAACCATGAGAAAAATAATTTTTGTAACAATTATGATAATATTCATGTAGTTTGCTCTCAGGCAAACAGTAGATGTGCCTCTCCCTGCTCTAAAATACCCAGCTCATACTTCTGTCTCCAAACAGAAGATAAGATTTTAAACACAAATTTATACAGCATTTCTGTGGCTTCTGTAAATATACTGGGCTTCTATTAAAAGAAAAGTCACCTTGAACTACAACTACAGGTCCAGTTCAGAAGCAGTTTTGCTTAAAGCATTCCACCCAGTGCAATGCAGTGCATTGAGTAATTATGCTGAGAAACATTACTGGAAAGGCTTTACTTAACCTTTTAATCATACAGTCAATTGCAGCCAAGTTCTCCAGTTTTTCTAATCCCTCCAGTTCTGCTTACATAGTGCATTCATATGCTTGGGATATTGCCTCTGTGATCTGAAAGTATGCCATCCCTGGTGTGTGCATGCATGCAAGCGTATTCTGGCTTCTTGTTCTAAACATTTTGGCGAGATCATAAATGTTAATATTGCATGAGCAGTAGTAGGCTTGGAGGCTGATGACTATTACAGGGCAAAAGCAGGTGGAGTAGGAAAAAGCCTTTATGTACATAGCAGGTGATAAATAATAAAGTACAACAAAATCATAGGAATACTTTGTACAACATTAATTCTTCTTCCTCTTCCTTCTCCAAAATCTGCAAGCCCCTATGGGCAAAACCAGTCAAGTAAGCTTGGTATTGCCATCGGAGTCCACTGAACTCTCCCACAAGTAAAGAAGTATCCTTATTACAATAATTTTTATAGCTGAAGAAAATCTCTGCTATGTACAGCTCTCTTAAAACATTATCTCCATTTGAACTACCAAAAGCCAGGACAACTGACGCTGTCCCAGAATCAAATGGGAAGTTCTTCTTAATCACCAGATGATATATGAATTTTTTTATTTACAATCTTTTCAATTTTTTTTCCTCTTATGTATATTCCCTAAAAAAATAACCTGAACTTCTCTGGAAATCACAATATTTGAAAACTTCTTGGGTTTATATACATTAAAATAAAAGCACTGTTTAGTAATTGTTGACATTGAGAATGTCAATGTTGACTTTAAGAATCCTTTCTGATATTTGAATGAAGTGTAGAGCAGTTCCCACAAATAACTTCAGCAGCTAATTGCCCTAGAGGATGACTTCTGAGAGGAAGAATGGATTAAAATATTGCTTCGCGTTCTTCATTTAGAGATTTCACCTAGAGCCAAATGGCCACTCAGAAACTGAGCGAGGAAATAACCTGAGGTAAACACCTTTCCAGAAATAACTGAACACCTACCTGCCTTGTGCTGCAGATCAGATGAATCATATGAAACACAGCTTTTGATAGAAGCTGCAGGAGAGTCAGAGAGGGAGAGGAAGGCAGACACTGGCACCAGAGAGAAGAGGTTTAGGAAAGTACTGCAGTAAATGTGCTGTGTGACTGCCAGGAGTCTGGCAAAATGGTATTTTTGCTCAGCACTCTTGCTTCTCTGTCCAGATGACCAATAAATGCCACTTTGCATAAAAATATATAATGCCCAGATGATATCCAAATGTCTGCGAATGCTTCTGTTTTCTTTGGAGAGCTTGGAGGGATCATCAAATTCAGGAGCTCAGATCTAGGAGCTCTATACAATTACAGCTGAACTGGGGTAACTCAGGGAGGTGTTGAACAGTTTGTGACTAGAACAAAACACACAGAGGTGCAAGTCTATGACAGTCCATAATGTGCAGGAGAAAACAGTCATCTTATGTCTGCCTTTGGCTTCAGGATCATTCTTGGATTCTATGGGTGAGTTCCTCAGGAAGCCTGATAATAAATCTAGGACAGCTTCACTTTAGGGCTTTTTTCTCTGAACGCACTGACCTTTTACAGAGTGAACCTGCACATTAATTTCATCATTACGACACAGTGAGGAGAGTCATAAGGGAGATTAGTGCCAGTCAGGAAAAAATGCATTATTACTTAGCTGCAGTTCTATTCCTCTGTTGCTTCTTGCCAATTTCTGAAATGTAAATCCAATTTGACTGTTTTTCCAGTTAGAGAAAGAAACTAGTACTTCAACCTTTAAGTTAAATATTCTTTTCTTCAGACAATTCCAGACTAACAATATCAAAAAGTGAATATGCCTGAGCACCTAGAACTCAGTCTCAAACCTAGAGGGGTCTGATCATCAAGTAGAATAGTACAGCAAGTCTTACTTTTCTTATGATTGATTATGCACCTTTTTCAGTAATAATATTCTAGTTATAGACCAGGTGCAGTCTGCCAGAGAACACATGCATTTTATAAATTAAGTGGTCAGTCTTGAACAAATGAAAGCAAAGCATGGTTTAAAAAAATTAAAATCAGAGTGAGATGTAAGATTTATTTCTCATCACACACTGAAACCCGAATGTGTATTGAGAAATGCAATGCACTCTCATGGTGGTACATAAAACAATGCAGACTGATAATTTCATTGTAGGTATCTATGATTTATAACTTATGATTTTAAGGGTGGGCAGCCACAAAATTGCACATCTCAGTTTTTCTTCCACCTCTGTCAGGAATACTAACAAATTACACCTTTCTGTCTACAAATTTTAGTTAGGTCTGTAAGAAGCAGATATGTGAACACAAAATGGGAAGTAATAAGATGAGATGAAGGATTTCCCATCTCTTTATCCCCTTCATTTCTTCCATTTTGGATGTATTGTCAATGTGGGAATTCAAATCCTGGCATCCTAGGAGAGATGATCTTATGTTGAGAGTGTTCCTGACTGGGTTGTTGGTGGACTAATTGACCTCTAGAGGCCCCTTTTGACAAGTATTTCCCTGATCCAGTGATGCAATTCTGTCATTGACTTTCCAGGATATATTTTCTTATCAAAATTGCAAGTAAGCAGGCATGGCTTACAATAAGTCCCATTTAATAGGACTAAATTCCTACAATTGTTGCATAAACAAAAAACTTAGGAATTTTTTTTTTTCACACTTCTTGAAATAATTCACCTTCTGTTTAAAGTTGCTTTGGATAAGAAGTCCTGGGCAAAAGAACTATGAGAAATAGATCATCAGTGTCAGTTAACCATTACCACATGACTGTCTGCCAGCAGAAAGAGTGCTGGCAAGTGGCCACTTAGAAGATGAAAAGAGGAAATAAGAGAACTTCAGCTGAGATGGAGAATTTCATCAGTGGATAACTCGAAATACCAATTGAGGCATAGTTGTAGCAAAACTTCTCTAAATATTTTTAAAAGAATACATATAGTCCAAATAGTTTCTAAAAGCTTTTAGAAATTTGGGGTTAAGTGTTTATTCTGGAGTCCAGAAAGAGCAGGGTGGGTACAGATGTCTATTTAGTCTGCTCTTCCAGTGAGCTCCCTGATGGTGGGCTCAATCAAAGGCCATCCTTGATGGATCAGTTAGCTGAAGGTGTGTTAGAGAATAAATCATCATCTAATCTGCTGCAGGGCATGAAAATAGGGATTGACAGGGCTCACAGAGAGACACCAGCAGTTTGCACAGAGGGTTGCCTAAGAAGGGCTGTGCATCTTGTAGATCCACAGCCCAGGGAAGTGCTCCATTCTGCGCCAGGATGGTGGGCACTTGTGTCAGAGGAAAAAACAGTGTTTCTACAGAGAAAGTCCCTGAGTTGTCTGATGCTTCCACCCACACTGAACTGGTGAGGAAGGATGCTTCAGTACAGATGGTAGGTTGCAATGAATCTTTGGTCCCTTTTCCTGGAAAAAATATCAGTACTTGGGGAAGATGTGCACAGGTTGATGATCTGTTTCAGGATGTGTTTAAATGCTGCACAGCATTAGAGCAGCTGAGGAAATGGATCAGTGGTTACAGAACTTTGCTCCTGTGGCAGACACCACAGAGAATGAGGCTCTTTAGACCCTGGTGACCCACAAAATCAGGACTGTTCTTAGTCTTCACCCTCTGGCATCACAACCAAAGCCGTATCTGAAGCTTTAACAGCCACAGACACCCACAAACAAGGACTGCAAGGACAACCTGTACGGGCAGCTCTCAGGGGATACAGCAGAAAGAAACGAGGAGTGCTGGCAGTGGGTGACTGGTAAGGGATGCTGAGGTGCCCATGTGCCTCCCTGATGGGGTCGGGAGAGGTGCTGTCCTTGGGGAGCTGAGGCTGCGGTGTTGCTGAGAGGGTGTCACACATTGCCAAGAGCACAGACTGCTCTCCACTGCTACTCTTGGCTGTGGGCAGGAATGACACTGCAAGCCAGAACCCGGGCAGAATCAAGGAAGATTACAAAGCCCTGGGGGTTCAAGTGAAAAATGCTGGTGTCCAAGTTATTTTTTCTTCCATTTTACCAGTCAGAGGAAAGGGTTCAGGCAGAAACTGATGTATAATGCAAATCAACTTCTGGCTTTGTGCCTCATGCCATCATGAGAGTTTTGTGTTCTATGTTTCTATGAAAATGACTGGGATCAGAATATTCCCTTTTTCTTGCATAATAGTGTTCTACAGGCTCAAAGATGGGTGTTAGAATAGGTCTGATTTTGTCATAAGCCACTGTTTTAGCTCTTGTCATAGCTGGACAAGATACATTTAGAATACCTTTAGTCCTCAGATAAAACAATTTATTTGTTCATTTAAATGTATCCTTCATGTTTTGGACTTAATGATTCTGAGTTTAAAATATGATAGGCCCATTCATGAAGTTTAGCTGTCATGAGCATGGTCCATGTTTGTCCTCAGAATTACTACAGGTGGTTCCTGTATAGATCATTGCATTTGTCCTTTGAAATGGCAGGTGGGGAAAAGTAATCCCTGTAGTCCATTCTATGTATGTAGACCCTTTCTAAGTTTCTGTTGTATTTTATTGAAATAGAGGAACAGAAGAAAGCAAAGTAAGATGAAACTTCCTACTCATGTCTGCTTATTTAATGTATTATCTCCCATTCTGTTTTAAATATACTAACTCAGAATATACTGAGGAAGTTAAATGGAAAAAAACCCCACAAAAATTTAAAGTTGGAGAAGGAGTGGGCATTACTAAAATTAATAGCAATTTTTCTATTTATTTTGATACTTAATCTTCAGTTTATTTCTGAGATTGTTCCTTTTGTTCACCAGGTAACACCTGGAAAAAAGCTTCATGGTGTTGTCTTTTTGCTTAAATAAGACAATTAACAGTTACAGTACCTGATTTATGAGACTAAAATAATTATTAATACATTTTAAATGCTCTTGAAAACATCAGGTAGAAGAAAAAAATGTTTTGAACAGCCATAAAGAAAACTCAACAAATTTGCAGAGGTTTGCCTTGTTGCACTGTAACTAAGTCCGCATGTGAGTGTACAACTGTGCCACTGCAAGGGGAGATATTCATTCTATTATTTCATTAAAGGATCAGGTAGAGGGAGAGGACTTCAGACATAGCACGAGTTTCAACATTTCAAATTTTAGATATTTTGTTTCAGATATCTTATGCCCAGTTTTACCATGATTCTAATTTCCCTAATACTTTAATTCTTCTCTTTGCTATTTCTTGCCATTTTCCGGTAAGCAAGGTTATGTGAACTGAAGTGCTGGAAAAATCTCCCAAGTACCTCTTCTGGGGGAAGACTTATACCAAATAATGATTTTACATATGAATCTCTGGGTCAGGTCTCTTTCCACCCCTGCAAAATGCCCTTTGGTATTTTCCAAGAAGATTTAGATTGTTCTAAGACCACAGCCTGTGGTCAGGATTTAGTGAGATAGAATCTCAGAGTCACTTATTCTCAAAGATGCTAAAGAAAATGAAGATCAAGGTGAAGGTTAACTATGCTATTTTTTAAAAAGCCAACATTACAAACGATGCAGGGCAGTGGAGTTACCTATACATCTTTCCCTTCATTAGAAACAGTGTATAATATCCCTGAAACAGGCAAATTCTTAGATACAATGCAGTGCCATGTGCCATGAAAAGTACAAAATAAATTGCAAATATAGGAACATGCTGCAGTTTTAAAGGGTTTCTTGCATAGGCATTTATGGACTTACAAGGCTCTCTTCATACTACTACACAGAACACAAAAGTGGAAAGAAATTGAGTTATCTATTAAGTTATTTAAATTTATACAAGAAATGAAGAGTTCCCAAGTTAGCCTTTCATACCTTTTCCTCTACTCTGGTAGTCAACTTACTGTGTATGGTGCTTTGTGATCAGTCTCTGGAGAGGTTCTGAAAGCCCTGGTGTGACAGTGCCCAGGAAGCAGCACAGTGCACTGTGGTGAAGTGAGTGCCACAGCTGTGAGTAGCAGCAGTGAGGGAAGTGGTGAAAACTCTGTCCTTCTGCTTCCTTTTGAGAAGAGGTCTCTGCAAATTCATTACCTGACTGGAAATGTTTCCTTGTCTGTTGCATGTCAAGGAAGTGATGATGCTGTTGAATAAAGGGTAAGATGAGAGTCCTGAGCACGTTGTTCTTAGGAGAAATAGCTCAAGTCTTTTGTCCCTCTATCCCATACGGTTTAACTAGAAGGTTTTTATATGGCTTCACAAACATGACTGAATTTTTTTCTCTATGAAAAATATCCAAACTGAGCAAAAACCAAGAGGATAAAAAGATCTTTTTTAAAACTACACAGCAAACCTTGATCCTGAAACTTTTGCTTATGTATTCATACATACATATATATTTCTTTTTTATATATATATATATAATATATATATATATGCACACTTGTACACACATGAAAAAAGCTCAAAATAGCCCTAGATTTAGTAATGAATTTTGGGGGCTTGAGTCCTCTAATCACTTGACTAATTGCTGTCCAACTATACAGTAAGAAAGTTTTTTAATGTATTGAGGAGTTAAAGCAAGAGCCACAGGAGTCTTACAGGGAAGCCCAGACACCTCCATGGTGCAGAGCTTCAACTAAGTTGTAGAAATGCACATTCCAGTTTGGAAAAATAATCCTGTAACTTGGTTTGTAGCTGTGCAAAGGCAAACTTACTTTTTTTTCTCTATTTCTTTCCAAGCAGAGGTTTCAGCTGAGATCAAAGAGCTGCCAGATTAACACCAAGTTTCAGAGCTGTCTGAAAGTTTATTATCCAGGTTTGCAATTTTCCACCAAAGCTTGCTACACACAGGAATTTGTAGATGCTTATCCAATTCCATAGCATCCATCAACTTATATAACTGTTATGAATGTTTTGGATGTCTTAAAAGTGGCAGACCAATATTTTCCGTAACCATATCTTGCAGAAAATTAATTATATAATTTGGTTTGTGGCAATTTTTTAATCGCAAATTAATTAGCTCCATCTGGTCTGTAATTTTCCACTTAGCAGGTAATAACTTTCATAGCATCTGTTGCTTCTGAAACAGATAAGACAGTATTGAGTATAGCAATTCTTATCTGTCAAAGTTATCTGGTTAGACAGGGGTGATTTTGATTTTTTGAGAGGTTTTTTTTATATGAAATCTTCACTGTACTGAATTCTAAATGTCTTCATTTGCTGTAAGTGCTTCTGGCTCATTACTTGCTGCTCTACTTGCTGTTGATTAATGCAAGACATTTTTGAAGCTGGAAATGTGTGATTATTACATCTTTAATCTAAAATAGACTGACTGATAAGCCTGCTTTATATATATATTTCCTGTTGATGAAGAAACACTACTACCGTGCCTGATGTTGAGGCACAGTTGAAAGGAAAAAGACCCTGTATTTCCTAAATATAAATGTATTCATTCACAAACAGGAAAGCTACATTTTACAGCAAGGTCTCATGAAGGACTTAGAGCTCCTGAAGAAAAGGCAAGGTTTTGTGGAAATTGAAAGAAAGCAGGTTTCTCCTTTGACTTTAGTAATGTACGTATCTTCAAGGCTCTGAGACAAATTCCAATCTTCAGTGATCAAGTTTGTCAATTCTTTCCAAAACCACATCTTGATATTCTGTGGTTTAGATGTATCTTGCTTTTACATCTCTTTTGTAACTGTATTGAAAACCACGTCCTAATAAAATGGTTAATGTTGTTATATATGACTGCTGTGGTTTAGGAATAGTACTCCTCAATTTAGTGCTCCCACTGAGATGCTCCAAACCACACTCCCTTCCCCTCCGTCCCCCTGTGAGTGGCCTAAGAAGAGAACTGGAGGCACAAAAGGTAAAGATCATGAGTTAAGAACATTTTACTGGAAACAGTAGTGAGATAAGAAAATGAACCACAACAATAATGACAGGGTACAAGAGAGAGGTGGGCGAATCACGCGGAACACCTCTGACGATAGACAGTACCTGAGTGTTCCCTCCTTCAGCTATGCTGAAGAGATCCCTTCCCTTCAGAGGAGACTCCCTTCCCCCTGCCCTTGGCAGTGATGTCAGGGGGTACAGAATAACCTCTGTGTCTTGGCCGTGCCCCCTCCTGGCTATTGCAAAAATTAACTATGCCCTGGCCAGAACCAGGACAATGACAGCGCATCCTTTGACTGGAAATTCTGCAGAATGTTATGACTCCATATTTGTTGTTGGCTAATCTGGGTGTAGATTAATTTTATAATTTTAGATGTAGATTTTTGAACAGATGTTTAGCAGTTCTTCGGGAGGCATACTAAAACTTGAATTTATGAAGGTATATTTTCTACAAGTCTGGTGAATATCCCTAATTTCTCTTGCTGTCACATGTATTTCTTAACACTTATTTGATCATATTTTCAAATATACCACAAATTAGTTCATTCTAACAACTGTTCCTATTCACAAAGATGATTTTTTTTTTCTTGAGGTTTGTGACACTAGGATCAATTGGTTTACCTAATGGCTTCTTTCTTGCAAAGAAAATAACTTTCCCAAAGTGCCATTTCTACCAAGATGAAAGTGTTCTTTCTGTTTTTTGAATATCAGTGGCTGGCATTATCCTGGCCCTAATGAAATGTATCATAAAACTCCAGTGCTTTGAGATACAACAACAGAGGGATTAATTTATGTCTGTGCTCACAGTGTGGTATTAAGCACCTTGGGAATCTAGACTGACAATTTAGGTGTCAATTAACCAAGCTTCCTATTTACACATGTACAAGACTTAGTTAGAGACGTACACTTGGTGCACTGCAATTGAAAGTGCCACCAGGGAAGTTGAGATTTTATTTCTCTAAAAAATTCCTTTAGAGGTGGCTTGATTTCCACCTTTACCATAGAGTTCTTTTCTGACTCCTTATCAGAAGTTTAGTCAGAAGCAAAACTGTATTTAATCTCACATGTTTGAACTGGATCCCTGATACAGAGCACGTTTTTGTCGCAAGGAAGTCCTTAGTAGCCACTGACCCTTGTGGTCTCTTATCACTCAATTTTCATCTCACAAATCTAAACAAAAGTGTGCTGGATCCAAATACTCACGCTAGGGACACCTTTGTCTTAACTGGCATTACTTGTTTTCTCTAACATAATTCATTAATATGATTTAGGATTAAAATTAGATTCCTTTCACATCTTGTGAAATATTTTCTACCTCCACAGGGCAAGGCATTTTGGAGAAGCTCATGCTTTAGTTTCTCACACTGTTTGCTTTGACCTTATTAATACTCCTGAAGCAGTTACAGTTCAGCACAGCCAGAATGTAGCCCATGTCAGATCTTCAGTTTAGCAGCATTTTAAAGCCAGTCTGGACATTTTTCTCTAATATGCATCACTGCACTTTCCATCAAAAACCTTTAGCTCCAGTAAGATTCCTAGAGCTAGTTTGTAGTGAGCTGGATGGTGTCGGTATCCAATACTGCCACCTTAAGCATGGATAAAGCTCTGCTTAGGTATTTGTGATTCTTTCTTAGAGCAGTCTGACTCGTGGAAAGATGATGCAAAATTTTACCAGTATTGAGAGCTGATGAAAATCTACTTTTCCCCATTTGGTGAAAACCCTGGAGCACAAAAACCAATACTGTTTCCTGTCTCATATGTATATAATGAACTGTTGGTTAAAATATGTCACACATGTGAGAAATCATGCTTTATGAAAAAGAAAAGACAACATAAATGTCACAGAAAAAATTATTTCCATGAAGTAATACAACTTCTTTTGTCAATACTATGTGCAGCTGAGCAACTGATTTTCAGAAAAAAGTACGAGTGAAATCAGAATCCAAACAGAGTCATGATATGAGGGATTCATGCAAAACTGTAAGGGTGAGGTTTTCCGCACTGGGAAAAAAGGGCAACCAACCAACCAACCCACCCAAAACCAACCAACCAACCAAACAACCAAACAACAAAAAAATCACACAAACAGCAAACCTGAAACAAAACAAAAAAACCTCAACCCAACAAAAACCTTCACCTCACTTGAGTCTGGCCAGGAAACATTACGTTAGGGGTTTGAATGCAAACATTTCAGCTAGGAACTTTCCTGTCCAGGTAATTGCTCTGAATGTATAGGATTCTTAGAGCTCAAAACTCAGACTGCATATCTTGCCAAACAGCTGTAGGAGTCCCTTAGTTTTAGTGAAAGTAATACATGGAGCAATATTCACTCAGGTAATTCAAAAATGCTCTCCAAACCACTTCTATTTCCATGCTGTCTAGGCAGGTAGAAGTGGATTCATTAAAGACCATTTCCTAACCATAAGAATTATCTACCTGAAATATGGTGGAAGTGCCCACAGAACACATTTACGCAATGCATTTAGACAAAATGTTTATAGACTTGCTAAAAGCTGAAAAAGAACTTAAAATAGTTCCAGAAGGACTTTTTTTCAATTCAACTACTTATAAGCAGAACAGGAAGAAAAACTTCTATTTGTGAATCATTTGCAGATAACAATAGGAAATGGGAAAAGCAATATTTTTGCAAAGGCAAGAAAAAGTTTAGTTCCTTTAGAAATACTCATAAATCAGCCTTTGTCAGGAGAAAACTAATAATCATAATTTCTGTGGTAATGTAAATGTGGGAAGTACCTGAAATGAAAGGAAATTTGTATCTTGCCTCTCAAGAGATAACAGACTAATGTGTGGGGGGAAAAAAAAGACAAAACAAAACACTTTTTTTGAGGGGGAAATATTGTTTATAAAGACAATGTGTCAGATATTCAGTTCTTCTTTTTTTGTCATTGTTTTTAAAGATGACTCTGTTTTTCACATGTCTTCTTGGATAAATCACATTATCTCATGCTTGTAAGCCTTGCTCTTCCTCCTCCAATTGGCTGCTTTATTGACTTCTATTATTTTTGTTGTATGATGTGTGAAAACAGGCTTCAGCCTGTCCCTGGAAGCACAACCAGTTCCTTGGGATTCAGTTGGATTCACCCTATAGGACAAAAAAACATCCTTCCAGCTGCACTTTCAAATGTTTTTTTGGGTGCTGTTCTGTTGACTGCAAGTGTATAATTTGCTCAAAAAAATAAGAGCACATAAGAGTGAATAAAGCAAGACTCTTTAAACAGCAATATCATTTTCTTTCTGTAGAAGCAAGAGGCCTGGCTTTTCACCAGACTGAATCAGGAAAATAGGAGTGCAGATCTCAGTTTCCACTGATGAACTCAACTACCAGGGAAGTTACCAGTAAACTTGACTGCTGGATCTTTTTTTTTATTCAATTTAAATCTCCCCTTCTATTCCCAGTTAATATTTTTACTGCCTTTACCAATGTTCTTTTCCTTTACCTTTGGACCCTGCAAAGGCTCTAGTCTCTCCTTCGGAGAGTTTTCTTTGTGAAAAGAGAGATAGCCTTAGCCACTCTAGGATTTTAGCTCCTTTTGAAGTACACTATCTTCAACTCTCTTAATACCTCTGGCTGAATGACTGAGCAGTTTGTCATGTCTCATCTAATGATTGCTCACACTGAACACACGGTAACACTGCACTGTGCTCTTAAACAAAAATTCAACTAGCAGGTATATCCTGCATTTCAAGCTGTGATATTCAGCAGACCTTGAGGCTAATGTATTCATAACTGATTATTTTCTGGTGTATATTGGATGTCCAAAGTGTCCTGAGCAAGCCTGGGGGCTGCCTGATTGGAAGGTGAGGTAGCTGGGTGACATGTTCAGGGTGCAGTTTAGCACGCACTCTCCTGAGATGAAGGCAAGTGACTCCAGTTATTACACAAAGAATGCTGTTACCATTGGGAACAAATATCTCTTCAAGTCACAGGTAATGGCTAGAAACCTGAACTTTTACAATCAATCCATTAGATCAGGATCTCTTTAAAGAACAATTATATCTTAGAACTGAGCACCATGGCTGGTGGATTTTCTGATATGAACCAGTCCACAAAATGGTACAAACCCTAAGGTAGGTTGTAAGACTGCACTCCATAAATACTGAAAAGGTTTATCATGTAAATTTTGGAGTTCCATAAAGTAACTGCAGTTCTTGTAGCTCTGCTTAAAGGCCAAATTCTTACAGAATCTGAGGGCGTCTCAGAGGAGGCACACTGTACTATGCAAGTCTGCTTAAAGCCCATGGTAAAATCCTGAGTTCTTTCTCTGAATGTGTAAAACCATTATAATCTGAGGTCTGTCTCGAAACAGTACATCATTTTGAAGACAAAGGCACCTTGAAACAGTCTGAGATGCTTATCCTTCCAAAGCATTTCTCTGGGCACTGAAATGCTTTGCTTCAGGAAAACTGGCAGAGGTGACAAAGCTGTCTCTTCTGCCAGTTACCTCTCAGATTAGATGAGATGATGAGCAGAATGCTTCTGTACTTTGATTTTCTGCATGAAAAGGTCTTTTTTTCCTCTGGAATTTAGCAGAACACAAATGCTGGCTGCCTGGCCCTCAAGGTATTTGGCACTAAGATTAGCTCAGAACCATCACCATTCTGCCTCCTGTCCAGTTAGAGCAAAGGCTCAAGGAGCACTAGCTTCAGAAGTCGATTCAGATGGAATAGTCAAGGGGCATGAGGTGCAGGATTAAGCCATAGATATGAGAAGCAGCTTTTTGAACATCATGGACAAAGCAGCTGTGGTAGCCCAAAGAGACAGAGTAGAACAGGAAGAGATCTTGTGAGTGAAGGCAAAACAAAACCCACTCATAGTAAGGGGAAAAAAAAAAAAAAAAGAAGAAGAGTTTGGTACAAGGAGGAAGGAGTTAAGGGAAGAATACAAAGAGACTAAAAAAATTAACTTAGGAACTGTGTATTAGAAAGATTATCACCAGTATTTATGTCAAGGAAACAGGTGACAAGTTGAAAGCAAGCTGGGATAAAAGATTAAGATGATCTGGCAAGACAGCGGAACTTCATCATCACAAAAAATTTATCTATACACATTCTTCTTTCTGAGGTCTTCCACATAAGAAACTTCCTAAATTTGCTCCACTTCTGAGAAGAATGCTCCTTGCTGTCAACAAAGGCAGTTTCACACTTCCCCTTAACAAATGCGGAGAAAATTTATTGACTCCCCAGTACACAACAGAACGTGTCATTATAAAGAAGCACCATTGTTTCCAATGTGAAAGTTTCTTCCATTTAGTCAGTATACTGGAGATAGGGAAGGAGAGCACATTTCAAGAACTAAAGAAAACTGTAGGTTTCTTTGAAGTCTGCTTCCATTTCTCCAACATTAAGACTGTGTGCAAGTCAGTCGCAAATAAAAAGCTGCTCTGAAAATCCCCAGAACCCAAAGGTGACTTAAAGAAACCGACATTCAGAAAAAACAAAACAACTCAGTCGTCCCCTTTGATCAGTCCAGCCAGCTGCCCTAGGCAAGTCTGGAGCTGTACGAAGCTGCCTGGAGACCTCAGCCAATACACCAGATGTCACCCAGAGACAGAAGACAGAAGATAGATAGGAGAGGAGAGAAATTTTCAAGCTGAATTTTTGAGGCTGACATTCTACAGAGGAACATTGGAGGGCATAAAGCTCATCATCTTTGCCTATAGGAACAGAAAGTGAAGGAAGGAGGAAGGGACAAAGAATTCACAGAGACAGCTGAGAGCCTCAAGAGAAAGACGATTTCTGCAAATAGCCCCTTAATGTTTGGTTTATGTCTAGGTCAGGAGAGTAACCATAAAATGTCACCTTGTCACCATCTGCAGTCATCACAGAAGTTGTAAGGGAGTATTTGGACCCATTCACAATTGCCCTGCTCCCTTCCTATGCAAGATTTACTGTTCTTTTAACTCACATTTTATTTTCTCTTTCCTGCATTCATTTAATTTCAGTGTCACTGCATTTATTCTCTACCATCCACTTTCCTCACTAATTAATTCCTCATATCCCACTGCCTTGTAGCTACAGCCACAGTGGTTTTGGTTGGGAAACAAAATCAGGTAATTATGAAAAACACAACATTGCCTATGAAAAATAAAAGAACAAATACTTCTAATATGAATGCCTGGGAGACAGATAGACTCAGAACTGTCATTTTCCCACTCTCTTCCTGTATCTCTTTTTTTAGAAAAAGTTTTCATAGCATGTGTCATGATCTAAAAGCAAAAGCAAACTCAAATGTCATGACTGTAAATGACATTTCAAAGAACTAACATTTGCACTGGAACAATTTCTACGATCTCTAATGTGTTTGATTCAAAGTTTAGGTTAATCTATATCTAGAAACCAATGTCTAAGATTGTTAAGTGTATTTACAGATGACAGCTATATAGAGAATACTATAACTTCCTATGCTTTGTGGCTGAGATGATGTGAAACACGTGGTGTCTGCCCTCCCTACCAAGACCAAACAGAAGGTCCAGAAATTGCTTTGGTGTGGGTTAGAAAGGGACTAAAAGGGGCAAATCAGGTCAAGGAGCCTTCACGCAGGGAGTTCTACAATTCAGCACTACAAAAATCTCCTGCCAATTTAGATGCTATCATCACATCATCAAATTGGTCCTTGGCAGCCCTAGAATTGGAGGGATGCAAGACTGTTTCTTTCCCATGTCTCTACAATAGAATATCCCCTTGATTCTTCCTGTACTCAGTCTTGAAACTGCAGCAGACCTGGGCTCTTAAAGCTATTTGTTAGTTTTACAGTCAAGAAAGTGAGAGTTGTGAAATACCTCTAATGCTTTAAAAATTCTTCAATCCAAAAAAAGAGATTAAATAGAATTCAGCTTTTGATAAGTCACACTTAGATATGTAGAAAAATATTAGATCCTCACCAGTCCTAAATGGCATCTCTGTTCTCTGAATATCAAAAATCTCGTGTTCCCACCAGTATTGGCCAAGCAAAAGCTTCTGTTTTCTAATTTTAAGATATTTCACAGGAGATTTATTTGTCTATCTGGAAAAAGCTTTTACCAGTGAAGAAGTTCCAGAAAACTTTTGTCAAAGGTATAAACTCATGCCTGACTTCATTGCTGTGCATGTTGGATTATTTGATCTTGCTTGTCCTTGCATGTTATTTTAACCGGATAGCAGCCACAGCAGCAGCCACAGCAATGTGATTTCAGGAGCAGACTCTTGCTGGTGTATTATGTCACCTCAGTGAGTGGGCTATTAGGCTGGCTCATTGAGAAGTGCTGGTACTGCCTATGAGTATGTGCTGCTTTCTAATTCCCCCACATGGGATTCCAACAATGAGCAAGAACTCAGATTTCCCTCTCTGATCCCCAAACGCACTGTGTGGATGACGCAGTGTTTAAAAGTACCCTGATGGTGCTAATTGCTAATCCCACTAGATTTTACTATTGAACTTGCTACAAAGGATTTTATACTTATGCTTCATAATTAAAGACAGCACAGGAGAAATAATCTTTTGTTTCCAGCCCCTGACTCCGTTCCATCCTCCAAATTGTCATTTTGGTTTAATGGCTTTAGATGTGTGTTTCCGTGCTAGCCTAAATCCGAGTGTTGCTTGGGTTACATCTTTTTAAAAGTGATGTGACCTATAAAACAGGTCCAATTTCTTCTCACAAAAGATTACAACAATAGCCTGATGTGACTGGCAATTCATATTGCCAGCCTTATTGCTAAGTGGCTTGAGCAAAAATGAGTCTGTTCCGGGAATTTCTGTTCCTGTTCACTGGAGTCTGCAAGAAGGGATTTGTAGAAGGTGGATAATAAAAGGAGGGGCAGAAAATCTGAAAGGGAGAGTAAACTCCTCACTTCTGCAATATTATGGGTTTTCTTAAAAAATTTCAATTTTAATTGTGCTGATGGCCACTTTGTCTCCTCCCATGTCTCTGCCCCTAAGTTCCTTCTACTGCTCTCAGCTTTTTGCTCTTCTCTAGCTTCTCACTTAATGGTACCTCCTCAGACAGTGGAAACTCTTGAGTCTAAAACACATGCAAGCTTCAACAGAGCCTTTAATTTCTGATATGGAAAGCAGAGCTCGCTGTAGACAATGTGTGCCCAAATGGGCCACCTTTTTCAAATACTGCTTTCAGGCCACAGCCATAGCCTTTCAACAGTCCTGACTTACCCGAGTTCCCAAGTTATCAGCTCCTACCCACAGCAAAGGCATATAAGTCTTGAAAGTATTGATGACTGGGTTGGAAAAAGAGAGAAAGTTAGAAATGTAGTCATAACAGTTCTGTCCTGGAGTCATTGAATTTTGTTAAAATAGGCTTTCTGGGATTTGCTATGTCAATTTGAATTGAGAAGTACCCTCTTTCACTTCTTTATTAGGCCATCCATCTTACAAGCAGTGATGTGTAGTCATATCATGTAATAGATACTTCCAGCAGGATTTCGCTGTTGTGAACTTGGCTTTGCTTTTCCCCCAAAGAGCCACAGTAGCTTTACCAGCCTGTGTCATTTGTAGAATAATTTAACAGAATAATCTTCATGGAGGAAAATTCATTTTCACACAGAGGAAAGCTGTCCTGGGCATGACCATAGAAGAGACAACACATAACTGATGATTGTGGTGAGGGCACCCTGACTGGCCAAGTTCACCTCTCTTGGCATGAGACACATTTGTGTTTGTTGTTTACTTTTAACTACACTTATACCAAGAGGGTGTGTGTGGACTGTAGAAGCCTTTTGGCTGTAGTTCCCTGTAAGGAAGTTCACTGCAATCTCTTGACTTTGGAGGAATGGTGATGGAATATGCTTCGAGCTATAATCTTCATTAGACGCAATCACATGTAGAACAAATGTGTCTGTATGCCATAGCTTCTGTGAAGCTCTTTTGTGTGAAATGGATAGAATGACAATGCACATAATAGCTTTCAGCTATTCTTTAATCTAAACTGTTCCTTACAGACACTTCACATTTCTTAATTTTTCATTCTACCTAACTACCTTCTATTGTTATTTCCTAGCACTGTCAAAAAACAGGTGTTCTTTGCAAATTTAAGAGTGGCACAGCAGTATGTCTTCTTTTTCTCCCACTCTTTCTCGGTAATCACTCCATTCGTGGTGGTTTTCCAGTGCCAGGTGGCAAATCACCTGAGCATTTTGGAGGAGTGAGGTATATGTGAAAGACTCTTTCAATGATACACTCCACCAAGCCAGCTCCATTTCATCACAATTGATGTACGAGCTCATACAAGGAAACGAACAGTAAGTTTAAACTTTTTTATTGAATCTGCAGTTTTCTTTCTAAAAAGTAATTTTCAACTAAGAGAAATGAAGAACTCCCCTGTATCTTACACTGCCTCCTTTCAGCTGCCAGGACTACATCTCAGACCATCCAAGAAATACTTGTTTTCTTGATGTAAGAAATGTGATATTAAATTAATCTCTCACATTTATACACAATCTTCCATCTTGTTAGGAAGCCAAAGTACACTGAAAAAAATATAGGGACTTCATTTTGGACTTGTGGGAGGCTGGCATTTCAGAATAATAAACTTACACCTCTCCCTCTTGTTCTCAGAGAAAATTGCCCAGTAGCAGACAATGAAAAAGAGATCTGGAGAGAGTGAGTGGGTGAAACATATGACCGCATTCACTAATGCAATGCAGCCATTTAATATGGCAGGCAGAAGACAGCTGCTGCCTAATTTCTTGCAACTACTCTGAGTGGCTGATTAGAATGGGAAGTGACTAAGTCTTGTGTATCTGGCCAAAAGAAGGTTTATGTAAAAAGAATACAATTGCCCAGTGGTTTCCCTAGATGAGGGTCTAACACTGCTACTTTTGTACAAAATCACTTATTGTCTTTAAAGTTTTCGTATAGGAAGTGTTGATGCTGCTTTTCATCACCAAGCCTATAAAATACAAATGATAGATTATACACTGATGCTTGAGGCTCTGCTTTTAATGAAAAATTGATCATTGCTAAAAATGGGAAATAGTGACAGCTGAGGCAACTGGAGGAATTTACTGAAAAGTTGTCTGCATTACACAGATGTTACCAGCTTGACACATTGCTATTTCAGCCATGAGATGCATAAAAAAGTAACTAGGACACTGACCAATTTACAAGGCCAGTATTTAATAAGTCATATATGCTAATATTAGGTGGTATCATTTCTTTTGAACTGTTCTACTTTTCTGTAAGAAGAATGGCATAAGAAAGGGTTTTGAGTCTTTTCTTGGGGAATTTTGTACAACTAGGATTGTCTCTTTGATGATTCAAGGCCATTTTTGAAACAGAGCCAAGAGCACCAGTAACTAGACAAATACGTGAGTCTAAACTCTGAATTGAAATGACAGTTGCAAAAATTAAACTGTCACCATCATTTATATTATTTCCCACTTAGTTTCTTATCTTGTGCCTTTGCTAATGACACTATTGTCTGAAAAAAAACCCCCACCCCAAACCCAAAAACTTAATGCCTGAGATACGTAGAAGTTTTTAAACCCCTTAGAGTCTTAAATTTACCAAGATTTCACATCCTATCTACCTGGCTCTTTGCAAGGTCTGCTTCATTTATTGATCATGTGTTCACACACATAGACCATACAAATTGTTGTATCTGTAATGCCTTCTGTTGAAAGATATTGTTGACACTAAGAAACCCATAAATTTAAGATATTTTTGTGCTATAGCTGGTAATTTAGATTTAGAATGACATTGAGCACTAAAAATAGGAAGAAAGCCCAAAATACACAGTTACGGCTAAATTACTTTCAAGTTTTGATCACGGATCATTCCCTTTTAATATTAATAGAATTCATAGTTGCAGTTAGAATTAACAGAATGAAAATTTTCATACTTATCAACTGTGAGACTTGATGTCAGATCAGGGACATTAAAAGATTATTTTTACCTTCTTCTTCTGGTCCAGAGGCAGCTTCCAGCCCAGGAAATGGGGCTGGGAACCATGTTTCAATGGATGGCTCATACAGCTGTGCTGTGTGTTGCTTCCTAAATATACTGAAATAAATGTTCTGCTGGTCTTTCTCTGAGATAGGATCCTGGTCTAGCCCAGTATGGCAATCTATGCTCTTCTGAAGGATTTGGCATTAGGAGGTGCAGAGAATAAAATAGCAAGAACCATCAGTTTGTTTGACAATACTTTTGTTATTACCATTGAGGCAATGAGAGCAAAACAAAAGAAACTGATTTTGTATGGAAGACTCTATAATGTGTTTACAACACTGTTTGTTAATAAAAGACATCCTGAAATTACATATGGAAAACACTACTAAATAATTCTATTTATTATTCTACCAATATAGTGTTTTTCTGCAAAGTGTTTCCCCATTGAAATAACTTCATGAAACACATCTGCCTTTCACAAAAAATATATTTATGAATATTTTTTCAGCTCTGGTGTGCTATTAAAGCCCCAAGGGATGAGGCTTCTGCTTCTTCTCCTCACAGTCAAGAATGTTTTCCTTTCAGGAAAATTCTGCAGTTCAGCTTAGATTTTTCTTTTCTCAATCTAATATCTGCATTTAGACATCCAAACATTCATAACTTATTTTCTTTGTTGTTCTTTATACTATTGAAATACTTGCAGCTGGCTCCCTTCGGAAGGAACCTGGAAGCAGACTGGTGTATGTGCAGAAGAGACAATATGGGCAACAAGGCTCTGGGCTGAGAAGGGAGGAGAAATGCATTGACAGCACAAACACATTTTCTGCTTAACACTGGGCTCATCACTGTACCATCTGAGCTAAACATTAATTCTAAAGCAAACTAAAGGCCAACAGCCTGTTGCCTATACCCAGCTTGTAGCTTCATTCATTCTGTTTATAAGCTGTAGCCTCATGGTTCACAAGCAGACAAAATGTTAAATAAGCCTGATCTGGTTTCCATTTTTCTACCACTCAGAAAAACTTTATATTAAAACAAAGAAGCAAACTACTCACTTCACTTTGGATTATGTTTTCAAATAAGTGCAATACTCATGCAGCAGCATCTTTAAAAGAAATGCTTTAGCATCATTATGGCCAGCTTGTAACTCAACAGTGATATGTTTGTGTTTCTCAAGATACAGAACTTTCCTGCTAACCTGGTGTCTGATTGAATTTGTCATGAGACACTGAAGAAGAATCATTAATTTTCAGTGCAGCAAAAAGGAATCAGTTCGTGGTTACAAAACAAAAACCTTTTTCTAATGAACTCAAATCCTGAACACCTCCAGAGTGCCCCAAGCAGTTCCAGGGAGAAATGAGTGTCGTCTGAAAAGCCAGGATATATGGCCACTCAGCTAGGTGGAACTCTGAGACACTTCAGCTGAGCAGCCTGAGAATACTTTGCTATCTTTTTTCACTACCTTGAGGCTTCTTTCAATAAACAATTGATTTCAGTTTTTAAGTCTGTCAGCACATAGTTCTTTTAGTTAGCAATGAAATGCACGTAGTGATCTTTAAACTATTCTCATAAGGAGCTTGGGATGTAACAGGCCTAACTGTCTCTCTATTAAAGGAAAACAGAGTCCTGAAGTTATAAATTATATTTTTACAGTGTCAGATGGAATCTTTATTATTATTAGAAAAAGTAATTATTATGAACCAGTTGGAAATCACTTATGTCCACAGTTTACTGCTGGTAAAACAGCAAACAAGCTGCTAATTTATGTCGTGTAACTGTACAACATAAATACAGGGTATGTTTATATACTACGTAATTTTTTTCCTTCATGTAAGTATCCTTTTTCTTTCTTTAGTCTGTTGTTCCTCATTACACAAAATAATTCCTCAGAAGGAAGGTTCCAATCTTTATGTGTATTTGGAGAGACAATGATGACAGTTAAATAAGGTTGACAGCAATGGCTGCAGGTAATACTTCTGAAGTGAGAAATTCAGAGAGGGCAATCCTGGAGCCAAGTATAGCTCTGGTGAAACCCTTTATGCTAAACAAGGCCATGCAGTGTCTTACTTTATAGTTCAACTACGATTAAACCTTCTGCATTTTGGTAAAGAATCCTCTGACTAAAATAACCATTCCAGGTATTAGAAGATTTTGATTTTCTTTCTTTTACTAATGCTCCATTAACCTCCAACATCTGTTCTCTCTGTGCACAGTCAGCAGGTCCACTAATATCTCCCTTCTCTTCTCTTCTAGCAGGAGCAGTCATTTTTAATAAAGTTGTTATCCTCTCTCTCTCCGTCTCTGCCCTCTACAACACCATCCTGGTGTATGAGTGCATGCCACGCCACAGGGGATCAGTAGTGCTGCCTAGGCATTGCTCTTGCTTTGTTTCAGCACTTCTTGACACTGAATCAGTGCACTACAGGTCCATTAGAAACTTTCAATGTGAACTGATGCCTCCAGCAGTGCATGTGAAAAGCTTTGGTGCAGCCTAAGGCCATGGTCTTGGATATCTGGCCGAATTTGTCACTAAGTGGTAGTAGAAGCCACAGACTTCGAAGCTCTTAAAATACTTTGTCTCATAAGTTGCAAACTTTTTTCCTGATGGTTCCTAGACTGCTGACATAGCCATGCAAAAGTATTACCTCATCTGCTACCTAAGTAGTTTTTCCTTGAAGCTTAAGGCAACAGTTAACAGTTCACAGCACCACAGCTCACTGCAATAGAAATTGAAGGACATAATGCAGTCCGTGCCCTGGCAAATCCCAGATCTTTTGCATTCTGTGTGAGAAACAAGAGGCCTGGCTATGCTATTTTTGCATGCTATGTTGTTGCTATTTCTAGATCTGTATACTCTATTGATGGTTTTAATTGTCTGTACTACCGTAATGATGACTGCACTACTAATACAACAGATTATTTCTATTCATGAAACTAAATAGCATCTGTGAAAAACACACTTGTAAAAGTTGCATTTTCCTTAATTCAGAGGTAGATCATTCCCATGGATGGAAACACAAACAACTCAGAAGAAGAACTTCATAATTTCTGGTAAAATTAAACTTCATGTTCTTGCTGTCCTGCCCTCATGCACTGCCATAAACCACATTTCCTTAATGCCTATGAGAAGTTAGGACTGTCTTTTAACATCTCATCTAATATCATCAAGGACAAAAGAGACCTCAAAAGACTTTCCTGCAACTCTATTCTTTCCAGTGTCTTGTTTCCTCACGGTCTTACACAAACATCTTCAGTTATTTTTTTGGATGGTTGTCTATTAGCTATAAACTAGATTTTGGCAACTGTTGACCGCAGGTATATCCAGTTCCCTGTACTCTCTGGATGATTTAGAGAGAAGATGAGATACCAGTGTAGGATTTTCTGAAGAGGTAATAGAAGAGAAATTAATCTGCCAGATGAAAATTCTTTGTTGTCAGCATTTCTCTGAACTGAAGGATTAAACATATGCTGAATTCTAAATGGAAAATATGTTTACACGGTGCTGTGATTAATGGCCACAGCAGTGCTCCGTGCTGTGTGCAGCTATGTGCAGAAGGCTATTTCTAAAGGATTTCAATAACCCTAGGCAACCCAGAGTTCAAATCTGACATCCAAACTTTGGGGTCCTTTGAGATCCACATATGAAACAAATCTATATTCTTGAAAGGTCTTCTCTTTTTATAAGAGATCGAAAAATGCATGAGTGATCTTGTAGGTAAAGCACAGTACTCTGAGTCCAGTCACTTGGAATTTATTTCTGTTTCCTCTACAAAATTTGTGGATTACTTAAGGCAAATAATCTCTGTGTTCCAGTTTCCTAATGGTTAAAACAAGAAGATAACAGCTCTGTTTAATAGATGCCTTCTGAGATACTGTATCAATATACAGGCTGTATGCTGCTGTTATCCAGGACAGCAGTGATGGCCGTTGGATTCAGCCACGCTCCAGGTGCACACGGAGAAGGCAGCTTTGGCCAGTCTGCCAGCACCCAGTTGTTGGGTAAGGCAGGCAGCTTGCTGTGCTGCTGGAGACATCACTTCAGGGAGGGCTGTTGCCTGGAAACACCCACGTGCCTGGACTACCGTGCGAGATCAACGCACTGATCCTGCTTAGGGCACACCGTGGAACAGCCTTAATTGCTACATGGATAATCCACCTAAAGCTAGCTCCTAACACAAAAACAAGGACCCATTCCAAATATACCTTGTAGTTTTATTATAATCTTAGCGTTAAATAGGCAGATTCACAAAATGAAGGTACATTGTCCAGGAGACTTCTTCAAGCAAAAGACAGGAAGGTGAACAACACCCATGTATGTGAGGATTGGCAACGAGTCAGTAAGCGTTTAGGAACTTGTTCCTTCTAAAGCCCTGGAAGTATTTCTCTGGTAAGACGTTTCTCTGATTCAAAACAGTCTTAATGTGGGGATGTTCTTTTGCCAGATGGGGCACTGATACTGCTCTGACTGATACTGCTGAGGTCCTCAACAGATCTGCACTGCACATAGCCAGCTGACAGCATCAAGGTAAATCTGGATCATGCTTTCTGCAATAAGTACTGTAGTGGTTTTGTTGATTGTTACAGTCTTCATGCATCCCGCACTGAAGGAGCAAGAGGAAAAAAGCTCCCAACCATGCATTGCACACTGGAAAAGAGTAAGGCTATCAGGAGTTCCTAAATTAATTTTGTGACAGTTTCCAAATTAGTAAAAATTATTCTAAATTCTTCATAGTTATTCACTATTTACCTAACATTCAGTCACCATCTTTTTAGGTGTAAGTGAAGTGCACAGTGAAGCACACTTGATACAACCAGCTGAATATTGATAACTGCTGGTCACTGACCAAATAGACCAAATAAAGCTCACTG
Source organism: Edolisoma coerulescens (assembly GCA_013397115.1). Lineage (NCBI taxonomy): Eukaryota > Metazoa > Chordata > Aves > Passeriformes > Campephagidae > Edolisoma > Edolisoma coerulescens. The sequence goes on along the minus strand of VWZW01003110.1, from coordinate 537,229 downwards.
GACAAACTGAATCACTTCTCTTTTTCCTCTCCTTGCCAGTCTCCCCACAATTATAACTAGCTGTTCTGAGACCAGGTGTTCATGTCTTGTCACACCCATTCCTGAAACACAGATCTATAAGCAGCACTAGCTTACACATGGCTTGTAGCTCCTCATGTAGGTTAAAGAGCCGATAGCCATAGCCAAAGCACATGTTGGAAAAGTTTGTTCCTTAGTCCTAAACTGTGACTTAGATGATGAGAGTCCAAGAGACAGTGAGCAGCTTCCCCTTACACGTGACAGAGGGCTGCCTGTGCATCCTGAGCACAGGGCTGCTCTCACCTTTCACTCCCCACACCTGAAGTGGCCACCATCGCTGACCCACTCTCGGGCATGTGACATTCTTAGAGCTCTGCCAGGAAATCCTTTCACTTGCAGCTGAAAAATGGTAATGTCCATGGTTCATCTTGGGGCTTTGAGAGAGCACACAGGGAATTGTGTTTCACAGCCTTGTCAAAAAACCTCCAGGGATGGTCTTGAAGTTGTACTGAACCACCACTTTTTTTAGGATTTATTAAGGATTGTCCATGGTGGGAAAAGTTCAGACAGAAAAGTACTGTTTGGTATGGCTTTTCAGGAGGAGCTGTGGAAATAATTGGTTTTTTAATTCAGTAAGTAAACTTAAAAAACTCTACAACTTTTGATCTGAACCAAATGTGGCATGTTTACTTTTTCTTATTTTCCCTTAGACAGCTCCTGCCCTCTCTGCTGTTAGGAATTTCAGTCAATTTAGAATAAAAGTATTTTATCTTTACTGTTGGCAAAAAAACCAAAATCCAAACACTTCCAATTTCATTACTATATCCTCCATTAGGATTACTTAGTAATCAGATCAAATGACACGAGGGAACTCATTTTGACATTGCAAACAGTCTGGGGATGCTGAGTCCAGAAAGTTTACTATTTCCAAAAAAAGAGAAAAAACCAAGATAAAACAAATCCCCAAATCACTTAGCTCTTTTTAGAGTAAAATCTGTTAAATGCCTTTGCTGTACAGAGGAGGAAAAGAAAGAAGCTGCAAATAAGTCTCAGGGATGAGCCTATATGTCTCTCCTATATGCCCTCATCAAAATGCTGATGGTGTGCTCCAGATATGCATGCTTTTCCTTCACAAGAATGCAAGTTCTGAAGACACAGAATAGATCTGAATCATCAGGAGATAGGTGTGATGGGAAAACGAGGAATAAACCAACTTTTTAAAGTTTTCTCTATCTCATCTCAGTAGCATTTTTAGGTCAGAATAGTCAGAAGAAAATTTTTCATTGTTTCTAATAAAGCTTCCCCCTGCAACCTGCTTGTTTTCAAGGAACTAAGCAAAGCAAAAGCAGTGATGAAAATTGGCTCCAGCAGTCTGATATATCATAGATCCTTTTGTTCGTTCAGAATGAAGAAATGGAAAAGGCAGTAACAGAAAAGTCCTGCTTCCCCTTCCCAGTTCCTGGAAGCGGTTCTGCTCTTCCATCTGTAACAGTAGGTGTTTTCTGCTTGTTACTTCTGGAGAGTACCTGACATGGCTCTTGGCAGCGATGCTTGGGGAATGGAGCCTCTGTAGCTGCTGAGGGATTGGAGTGTGCAATGCAGATCAGAGGTAATGGTGAGCTACAATCTAGCAAAATGACTGAGCACCAGGGGTCTAATTCTGCCTTTCCACATCTTTTATCCTTTTCTCCAATATTGCCTGTGGTGTAAATTTTTAATTTGGAAAGCTGGAGTCATAAGCCTGGCAAATCCATGTACTAGAGTCTTCAGAATCTTTTTTCCTTGAGAAAGAGGAGTTTTCCAGAAAATGAAAATTACTCTGTTGATCAGCATCCTTTACTTAAAAATGTGCTTTTATTGCTAAGCTATCACAAAACTCATTAATTACTCTGGTATTGTAAAAAGAAATTTAAACAAAAAAATATTTCCAGTTATCAAGATCTTTCCTCATGCCCTGAAAACAGCTGTCATAACCAAGAAAGACACAAATGATAGGTGAAACAGCAGAATTCAGAAATAAAGGCTGTTTCATCATTTTCCATAAGAGATTTATGTTCTTTTTTTAAAAAATTTCTTAGAAATGAAGTGAGTGGTTGGACTCTGGGAAGTTATCAATACCTTCCAGGAAGAACTGCTTATTCAAGTAACTAGCTAATGTTCTTCAGAATAAACAGCTGAATTGGTTACTGAATGTGCATTTATTAGGAGAACAACATAGGAAACATTCATTGCCCAAACCAGAAATGATCTGTGGCACACAGCATGGAAAAAGCACTGTCCTGCAAACATGGTGATCCAACATAATGCAACAGAGAAATTGAGAATGAATGAGTCTGTAATTCAGCTATACGTGGATCCAAAGGCAAATCACTTCAATCACTTGCTTGCTCCTTCTTCTGTCAGTGTATGACTAATTGCTTTTGCTTATAAGAGGATTACCATTTGTAGACATTATTACTAGTAGACATTACTACTAGTAATTGTTAAAAAAAACCACTAAAACTTTCCAGCAACATTGCCATTATCATTCTCCAAGTCAAGCAACACAGGGAAACAACATGTACAAGAGGTTTTTAAAGAAACTTCAAAACCTGAGGGATTAAAGACATATATAAAAATGAGAAGAGAGAGGAGAGAGGAGATCTGTTCCCATTTTTATTGTTCATCTTGTTTCAGGGCTTCACTGCCTTTACAGGGGAGCTGAACTTCGTCATATAATTTTCTAGGAGCACTCTAATATTATGATTTCTCTGCTACTCACAAAATATGGATATTTTTGATTTTTTCCATGTATATATATGTATACATAAATATCTATACATACATATATATAAATAAAATAATAACAGAAATTCCTTCTGGAAGGGCCCAAGTTGAATTTTGATCCAGTATAGTTGATAAAAAGTTTCATGTCTCACTTTTACTTTGTTTTAAAACTACCAAATTTTAGAGTTGGACTGTTGGACACAAGGATTCTTGTGTGTCCCTTCCAATTCATAATACTCTGTGAATCTGTGGATTGGCCAAAACATAAGTTTCTAAAAAGTTGCTTTTGAATATTTTAAAACAAGTTATAGAAATAATATAGATTTTTCCTAACAGTTTTCCACTTGAAAGATCTCTTTATGATGAATTAGTATTTAGATAAATACACTGTTCATTTCCTTTCCCTGATCTTCAGCTGGCAAAAAATTATCTAATTAGAGTAAGGTCAGATTAAACTTGCAGAGGATGCTGCTCTTGTCTGTAAACAGTTTAGCCCACAGATCTGTCCACAGTCCTGTTGGATGTAGGTACAAGCATGCCTGTGATGCAATCAGCAGGAGGGAGATACAGGCACTTCAGCTGCACAAAGCATGAGAAGAATTCTCAGTGTTCTGTACTATTTCTTTTAGAGAGAGAGGAGAAATGGAATAAAAAAAAAATGTTTAATTATTTCACATTTAATTAAAAATAATGTGATTTAACTTTTGATTGACTGCGCAGAGAAGTTCCTGTTTCCCAGCTACTCTCACCCATTCACAGCAGATCAGTTCCTGGCCTTGGTCCACACGAGGCCCCTCTCAAGTCAGTGTCAGGCTCCCTGTTGACTGTGATGGGTTTTCTCATATATAGCTGCAAGAAGCTGGTTTGTTCAAATCTTTGAAGGTTGCCATTCTTTGCAAGACAAAATATGAATGTCATCATGAGGAAAACCTCCCTCATTTCTAAAATGAGAGACATAATATATGCTTCCAGAGATGACTGCTCGTAAGGCATCTAAAACCAGGAATAAAGTCAGGGAAGATTTTGTTTTCATTCCTTTTATTTATTCTTGAGGGACAGAAAGAAATCCTTCTGCCTTTGAAAAGATCAGGGCAGAGTGATGGATCAGGACTGAGGTAATACTTCCTGAATATGAAAAACAATGTCTGAACTATTCTCTGGAGGATGTATTGTAAATGCTTAAAAATTAAGAACTTTTTTGAAGAATGATCTTAAAAGTTTATCTTCATCTTTCTTTCTTCTCATAATCTACTGTCTATTTTTCATGCTTAGACTGAATCCCAAGGGCTTACTATACATATTCAGCTCACAGGAAATCTCATTATCTTTCAATGCTAGGCATCCCATCCCATTGTTGTGCCAGTAACACAGGCTACTTCTGTATGATTCTGTATAGTACGTTATTTCCTACTGCTGTATGTGCATGAATCATTCAAACAGGAAAATATAGCTGTTCCTCCTGCGGCTCATTTATTTACAGAAGTCAAAGTTTTGTGTACCAGCAATACAGTGTATTATGTGCCTGGGAAAAAAATCTTGGCAGAAGCGAATTATAAACACCATCCAAACCAGGGAAGTTTCTGTTCAGCACTTTGAAATGTGAACTCTCTGTGATCTACTCAATTTGTTCCAAGACTGAAATGCTTTCAAATGAAAAAAACTGCAAACGGAGCTCGAATCACTGTAAGTGGCAGCAGAGAATCATTAAGAATGACAAGTGGTGTATTTTGATAGTATATTTAGAGAATTCTTGAACATACACAATACTTCTCAGCCTTCTTTATCTCCTATATAACTGCCAAGTCTTGCTGATGAGATTGCATGCTTTGCTATTCCTTCCCCAGTGGTACTTTGAATGAAACAGCTTGAAACTTTTTCTTCCACTCTAAATGTTGCCTGGGTCATGAATGGAGCAGCAGCAGAGCTGTGACTACTGGGCAAACACTAAAAGGCACTTAGCTGGACACTGGAGTTTCTCATCTGCTCACACTGGTCACATATGTCAGTACTATAATACAACGATTAAGCTGAAGTGAGGTTCCTTGGGATCTTCACGGAATAACTAACGGGATAGGCAGCAATGAGAGAGCTCCTGTGCACTGGATTGTGCACTGAACTACAGTACTGGGCAACAGACCGAACAGACTACTTGTTAAGGTAGCACACTATGACAGGATGTCCCACAAGAAGACTGGGAACGTTGCAGTAAAATGCACACCAGTCACAAAACAGACATTAATAAGATGAAATGAGTTGTAGGACTGCTAGACAGTAATACTTGGGAAGGTGTTCACAGTACAGCATTGTAGTTTACCATTGTAAATCCATGTAAAAAGCAAATACATGAGTGAGCAATGTGCACTTAAAAAAATAAAAAAAGAAAGAGAAACAAAAAAGGGAGAATCTGTTAACATAACATCTCTCATAATTTGCTGATCTGCGTAACATTCTGTAGATGGCAGTGTGGGTAAACCATCTCTGAATTTGTAATATTGTAGTGCTTTGCTTCTGTGCATATATGAGACAGCAATAGCTAAGCCAGCACAGACGGACTTTGTCAGTAAGAAAACACAGGGCATTTTTGGAAACAGAAATCAACCCAGCATTCATATGGGAAAGACTTCCTGGGACATATCTGCTTTTTAAACTCCAGCTAGTTTGGATCCCAGTTCTTACTTTCCCTTTTACGAATCATGACAAAGCTAATTTTGAGTTTTCTGGGAGACACTTCAAATTAATATTTGTACTTCTATAATGGCTTACAGTGTTGCACAATGCTGTAACTGTAGAATGGTTTCTGATAGCTGCTGCTCCCTTCCCATTGCTTGGGATCAAATTCAAGGCACAGCTCCTGAACTAAAAGCCTCTTTACATTTCTGATCTTGGGAATTTTCAGACCCAGTTCATGGCCAGAGATCAGGTCCTCTCTTACCAGCGGATCTGGGATTTCCAGACACATTCATGGGATTCATAACTATACAGTTGGTGGGTCAGCCTAGACCTGATCAGTTCCAGTACCAAAAAAAACCAAGTAGTTTTTGTTGGGTTTCTTTTCAGAACTATTCTGAGATCCTAAAGTATTGCCCTACACCGCTTTCATTGCTGTACTTAAAAGGTGACTTGACAAAATGAAGAAGCCTGGTGCACACCATATATACAGACAGACGTCAGGAGTCTGAAGTGAATGCTTTAAAGCACTTTTTGTAATGTACCTGTATGTTTCAATAAACATGGGTGTTTTGAAAAGGCTAGAGACATTTAAACCTATCATCAAAATACATATTTGAGACAGAGAACAAGGGCTTGTTCTTAATTTCTTTCATCTGCCAAGTAAGAATCCTCATATATTTTGGGAGCAGCTCTGTTGGTCTTAATCTTTAAAGATTATGAACATCTCAGATATATTTGGGATCCAGACCAGGAGCCCAGAACCAGGCAGTGGCCCAGCTGTGAGGCAGTTGGGATGGGATCTTCAGTGGGCCTTAGCATAAGACCCTCATCCTAGGTGAGCTCCCATGGGATGGGGGTCAGCTCTGTGCCAGGCCTCGCCACAGTGCTGCTGTGGAGCCTCACCCCAAGACCTCCAGCAGGAAGGGTGCAGCTCTGGGCTATGCTGGCCTGGGCCCTGCTGCCAGGCCCCCAGGAGAAGGTGGATGTGCTCAGGGCCCTGCCCTTCAGGTGCATTTCTAGAAAAAGTCAATCCTATATAAGGTAGTCCTTATTTTAAATCGGTGCTGACCTAATGTTGATTTATCAATGAGAGCAACAATTCTGATCCACCAGGCCATCATTGATGGAACTCAGACAATGTAAAACATCCTCTTTTGCAATATAAACACAGACCATCAAATCCTTTTAAAGGAGAACCCATTCATAACATGCAGTACGTGTGCCTGAAATGAATTGATCTATAATATTTAGCAATGATGATTGATTTCTACCCAGAGGCAGGAGACAATTCATCAGTTTATCACCTTATGTAGCATCTCCATCCTATTCATGTCAACTTGTCACTCAGAATAAAAATGAGAACTTTTGGTGCTTGAAAGATAGAAATACTTTCCATTGCCAGCATGCTGTTTTCTTTAAAGATTCTTTTTTAAAACGAAAAGGTGAGCTGAGAATTTTGAACTTTAGCAGATGGAATAGCTAATAGAACTGGCATACGCTACCTACAAAAGTAGGATGCAGGTTCCCCAAGAAGAGTCTTAACCTGAGACATGAGGTTTATGCTCTTATCTCATCTTGTGAAAAACATTAAGGTGACAGCACAATCCAGACTTCAGCTTTCCATTTTGATTTAAAGTTGGCATATTAATCAACCCAATGTACCTTGTGCATTTACCCCTCACTGACATTCATTTCATTCTAAGGCAATTAAACATTTCACAAAACTCAAACCAGATCCACCAACACTTCCCACTGTATTTTCTTTTACTACACAAAATCTGCATCCAAAGTTGACCTCAGTTACAAAGGATTCTCGGGAAGTCAAACTTACTTGTTCCATGGGGAATGGACATAGCTTTCCTCTCTAGTACTACTATATTTGAATTTAGCTGCTACATTTCTACAGTTTATTGAATTAAAACTCATGAGTATCACAAGCATTTTTTTATTGTTGTTGGTATTTAATTTTTGTGGTAGGTATTCATCTAATCAAAAAAATAACAACCCAGAAAAAAATGAATTGCAGAGGACAAAAAGACTAAAAGTTTGCCTCAAGTTATTTATTAATCTTTTTCTTTAACATACAGCACCAAAGTTTTCAAGTATGTTTAAGTATAACTCAGAACATAAACCCACTCAGTGAGATATCTTAAAATAAAGAAGTGTGGATCTATATATGTAGCAACCCTTTCCTGCTAGGCATTCAGTATACAAAATGTTTATCAGAACATCCATTCCTTCTCCCATATGATTTACCCATGATTCACCGACCTGCTCTTCTTCCTTCAGCGAACTTCCTAGCCCTATCCTACAAAATTTTTGTACTTAGCTTTTAAAAATTCTCTGGTTTATCTAGGTGTTTATTTGGTTACTAGATATCTAGTCCCTCACACCTTCACATCTCCCTGACCACAGGGAGTTTTGCACAGGGGAGGTACCAGAGTGGAGGCTTGCTGGAGAGAGGGACTGCTGACCACCTTTGATTGGTTATGTCATGCAAAGGTGTCCCCTGCTCTCACTTCAGCTCATGTCATACTGGTCAGACTCCAGACTCCATACTTGTACTCTCCCTGCTTTAATTACAGGTAGGGTTGCCTTAGACAGCTAATGACAGACCAAATTCAAAGTAGGTTTGCTCTTCAGCACACACCTCTTCAGAGGAAAGGTGTGTGATGGTATGAATCCCTAATATGGGGAGAAGGTTTAGGTCAAACATGTCCGTGGTGCCTCTCTTCATTTAAAAATAAGCAGAAATTAGAAATATAATTAATTTTGCTGTGCTCGGAACTTAACTCAGCAGGAAAATATTGTAGATATTTTAGTAAATTCTTTTTGTCATTCCTTCTGACCATCAAGATCTGTATCTCCATACTTAGCATACTGTTTGTGTTTCCTTGGCTGTAACTGACACAGCTCACAGCCCCTAGAGCTGGCTCCTGGTAAGTATTTTTTTAAAAAAATAAACCATTTTTTTCTATATTCAGATAAGATTTTAGTCTTGGTCTCTTTCATTTTCTAATAGCCATCTGCTCATATTACTTGTTGTTGAAATTGCTGGGTCAATCATAAATACAACAAACAGGTTTGTTTCTTTTAAAAGACACAAAAAACCCCTGTAAATTGCCAGTGGAATAAGATTTGCACCGACCTTCTCTTTATTTCCTGTAAAGAAAGGAATTTTAATGACACCTGCTAAGGCTCTAAGCCAGAGTTAATCAATATTAAATATACAAGTAGAAAATAGAAGCAGGTCCTAAAATTTTCAGTAAACATTGTGTGACTGTGCAAAGTGAACAGAAGACTTACCTCCTTATCTTAAAGCTGAAAGTTAATGTCTGACTACTCTGATTTTTAAAGACTGTTGGTAATATCCTATGAGTTCTCCAGATTCCCAGTGAAGATATCAAATTAATGTTAGTTTTGATGTGATAAATAACAACTTTGGAAAGTAATACTATGGAGTTTTTTCCCAAAACAAACAACAGAATTTTTCTGAACAAAACTTGCTCTCACCTAGTGGCATTGCTTTTATATTCAAGTATTTGTGCCAATTGCCTTGAAGTTTCTTCTGACTTTGAGAAGGAGTGGGGATGTAGTCTCACCGTCCTTTATTTGGTTTAGCTGTATTTAATGGTGGTTTTCTTGGCACAATTACTGAAAGAGTGGTTGTAATTAAAATAATTATACACACACAGAATGTGTATATTTTAAAAACAGATTTTGGGTTTTTTTACAGTCAAGATTTTATTGGCTTTTGAAACATGGCAATGATATGATATATAAAACTGTTACAAAAGAGTATTTGAGATTGCTTAAAAAATCACCAGTGAGGGTGTCAGTAAAAAACAGATGTAACATAAAGCAACAGCATGACAAATTTCATTGGCAAGGTTCACTCTACTGCTTGCTAGGTGGTTGAGGTACACCAAGGAAAAAAAAAGCTACAAAAAAAATCCAGTCAATCAATCCAAACCAAAATACATCAAGAAATATCTATGTGTGTGTGTGCGTGTGTGCACACTTAGGTGTCTGTGACAAAAGGATAGAAATGGCAAGGATAAAAAGGAATACAGCCTAAAGGTTTAAAAGCACTCAAACATAACAGTACTTAAACTTACATTTTAAGCGTAACAATTTAGCAAAGGAACAAAACTTACCAGCATTTCACTTAGTTTATAACTTAAATTAAACTTACTTACAGGACTAACTTAGTTAGATATCTAAAGTACTTAAACATTGAAGAGAGCAGCATTTTTCCCATGTTTGCCATAGCATTTGCACACTTGTATGCATGCAGACATTAAGAGTCAGTGCAAGGTACCTGTGAAAAGCTCCCCTGGAAGGCAGTGAAATGCTTACCTTGGATGCCTTTGTGTCTCCTCAAGGGGCGAAGGGTCGAGCCTTGAGCAATGGGGGTTCAGCCCAGGATCCATCATCATTCGGGGACCTCAGAATGCAGCAAACTCGAGAGCTCACTGGCTCTGGGAGGTGTCCCCCTCAGAGGGGGGTGGCTGCTCACACTCACTCCAGTCCAGGAGAGCTCCAAGGGCCTCATTTTGGATCACAGCTTATAGGCCACAAGAGAGTGGGCTTTAGTCACAACCATGTTTCAACCTGCCCACGGGTTAGGAAACCTTCTTTGGAAGTGTGAGAACAAGGATGTTATGCCATCTAAGCAAGAAAAGTCATTTCCAAGGCTGTTCATGAAAAAAAAAGCAGGAGCTCGTTAGGCAGCAGCAGTTTCTGGGAGCAGGCGCTGTTTCTGAGGGGCTCCAGAGGGGCTGAGCCCAGGTGCTGCTCATCAAGGCTGAGGCCTAACGAGCGTTTCTGAGACCACGGTGCGGCCTGGAAAAAAACTACCACAAAAACGAAACCTTCAGTAGCAAGTTGCAAATATGTCTGCCTGAAGTTTATTTCTAGTCATTTACACTAACAGTTTTGTGTTAGTTTAGCTTCATTTTACCGTTTACATTTGAAGATTGTTTGGGGGGAGGAGGGGGTTATATGATTGAAAGTATCTGGAAAATTATACATTAAATTTCTATGACTGTAGTAAAATTTTGAATTCTACTTATATTTCTCCTGATTGATTTACAGGAAAAATAGTTCAGACATGCATATTTATATCACTTAGACATGTGCATGCTCTGTTGTAAGTTTTTTAATACATGTAAGGTTTTAAATTAATACATACTGTCCCCAGCTAGGTTGAAATCCATTCTAAAATGACTTGTATTAACAAATAGTTCCTCTTCTTTCTTTTGTTCTCTGTAAATAGTTCTTTCATAATGGCAAAGGCTATATGATTGATTTTGATAAACCATTAAATCTAGAGCATACACAGAAGGTAGCCCTGAGATAAAATCTGTGGATTTACTCAGCAGGGCTTCAGATTTTTAATCAGGATGCAGGTTCTCTATAAACTTGTAAACAAGTGAAAAATCAGTACATCAGACTTGCATACAAACTGGAAATTGGTTCTAAAACAATTGCTTCCCACTTATCTTGTAGAGTCATGTATTTTTTTGGAAGAAGTCTGGAAATCCATCTAAGTGCTACCAAGTGACCTACTACTAAGTGACCAGAAAAGTCAAGGTTTAGGACCAGTCTGACCCTACTTTCATACATCAAAGAGGCAATAGATCACTAAAGTTCAAACATGCCAACAAATGACTGAATAAATTGCCCTTCTGTGGTAAAGCTGGGATAAACTCCACAGTACTACTCACATAGTAAAAAAATCTTTTTCTTCCAAGATTATATCATTAAGCCATACTGAACAATTTAATTTCTCACTCACAGCAAGTTGTATTTTGTGAGTATTGTACAAGACGTATTCCATACAGCCATTTCCTCTGGTTCAATCTTCTGCTATCTTTTAGTCCAGAATGATAACAAGTTGTTTACATCAACTAAAAGAAATATACCTCTTATGAGTATCCAATATACATATTACCCATGCAGGGCTGGCCCTTCCTGAGTTAGTCTTGGAATTTATATCATGTTCTGTTTTTGTTTCACAAATAACATCTTCCATCAAACTGACAAGTCCTTTTCTTTAACTTTCTTCCATAATAAATATCCCACATCTTAAATCTGTTTTCATTAGCAAAGACATGGGTGAGACAGAAAAGGCTTCTATGTGGGCAGAAGATACTTTCATTTTCTTTAGCTATTATTGAATGTTTTTATTTGTGTTTTTACATCGCTTCAGCATAATGCATCTTATTATGACTGACAGGTTTGTAATGGGATTTTTTGCTGTTGTCATCAGGTTTTAGAAAAAAGAGACAAGTTTTACTTGTTTTGACCTGTAAGCATTTGTCAACACTGGACTTATAAATGATGGTATATCTTTAGGCTACCAGTTTCTTGCCAGACATAAGTAACAATTGTCTACCTTGTAACTGATCCATTTTGGATTGTTCGCTTTTCTGAAATTATTTTATCTGTTTAGCTCTTTAGTAAAATTCCTGCTCATCTGCCTGGAAATCTCCACTTACACAAGGAGTATGGTGTAAGGCTTGTTTTAACTAGCTCCAGGCTTTACTTTCTTTTAAATTACATGGAAATGTTCTGCCTTCTAGCTTTTCACATCTTCAAGCAGAAAACAATGTATTAAGTATTAGACAAAGGTATTCTAAAATCTTATATTGAATTAATAGAGCTGACAAAATAGTGAAAAAACAAGGCCTTTTGCTTTAAACTGTGTAATTAAAAGTTAATTACCTGAAAAATAGTAAGTGATATCAAAGAATAGTATACATTAAATGGGAAAGCCCAATCTCAAATTATTAGGAAGCTGTTAAACCCCTTACATAATAATCCTAATCAAATAAACAAACTAGTGGTCAACCAAACAATAAAAAGAAATGAAAAAAACCCACGCAGAGGTTAATTTCAAACACTATCTCAAAAGGCTACTTTTTGCAGACTGGAGAGAAAAAGCCAGTTGACATACACTGCACTGAAAGGTGTCATGGTAAATACACAAGCAGCAGGCTGTATTACCATACAGAACATTTCAAGTGAGTAGATGTGAAATCAGCTGGGAAAGAGCTGAGTATACAATGAATTTCCAAAAAGATAAAAATATCAGAATTCTTGCTTTTTTGTCAAAAGTGACAAGGAAAAAAACAACAAAAAACACCAACTACTGGAGAAAGATAAAGCAGAGAACAGGCACACTTAATACTACTTCATTTAGTTTCTTCTGTCTGAGCTAAAACCCTTCAACTTGGTTTTGGATTAGATTTTGCCAGCAAAAGAAGAATGCACAAGTATTTGAGCAGCTTTGCATGCAAAAGAAACAGGATTCCTTAGCATCAACTAATTGGTCAATGTTTTATAAGTCAGGCTACTCTAATGCTCCGAAAAAAAGCAAACCTCTACGTGTCATCAAGGCCTGGTATCAGGCTGAGAAACTGCCCAGACCCTCTTAGAGAGCCACTGTTAATGGCAGTGGGATTACAACTGCAACCCGCTACCCCTTTCTGTCCCTAGAAATATATATTTACTGTTGTGTATGAGTCTGAATGTTCATTTTCAGGCACTAACAACTTCTGAAACAAAGCTAAGATTTTGCATACAGTTGATATTTGTAGTTTTGTTCAAGAGAAAAAAACCATTACAAAGAAACTTTGATGCACCTCAAGATTCACAAGGCGATTGCTTGGATGGGTAAATTTACCCAAGCATGTAAGGGTTTGAAAATAAATTCCATTTTTTAGGCATATGATATAATGTAAATGCTTTTTAATGTAAATGGTTTGTATATGGTTGTTCTATAAAAATATGCTCATATAAATGGTTCTTCCTTACTTTTGACAATGGTTGGTTACATAATCCCTGCAAAGGCTTTTTTAAGGCAACCTTATATGCACAGGACAAACTTCAATGAGGCTGACATGCAGTGTGGAAGACTCCTGCAGCTTAAAGGTAACAGTGCAGGTATAATCATAAGATCGACAAGCTTTCTGTTATAGCCCTTGGATTAGAAAAGATTTCAAATTAAACTAGAATACTAAGGTTGCTTGTTTCCACCAAAAAAAACCCAACCAAACAACCGAGCAAAAAACCCACCAGTACATGTGTCTTTTCCTTACCATCTCATCCCCAGTTCTTTCTAGTAAACATTTATTTCTGGATAAAGTTACTGAACTGGTAGCTTCAGCTGACTGTAATTAAAACATCAAAGAGGAATACAGATGCTAGGAACTAATTTAGTAAATTAATATAGAAGATAAAACCTTACTTCATGGTACATGTTTAGTATTCTGAAAATCATAGTTAAACAAGCAGCATGTGGGATTATCTGAGGGAAGCCACGATTAACATTCAGTGTTAACACTGTTAAATGAGAAGTGTTTGTCTTCCGCATCTTTCCTACAACTCAAAAGCTTTTATAGCTCATGTAACATTCAATTAAACGTCCAAACACAACAGTTTGTGCTGTATTTTGAAATCGCTTATTTCAAATACTTTGATAATGTATTACATCATATGATGGTGCAAAGGGTCTGAAATTATTTTTGTCTGGAGCATTTTAAATTTAAATTTTATTTTATATCAGAAAATTTTGAAATTATTTAACTTTCACACAGGTTTAAGTATGACTTCTTCTGCAGAATGGAATTTCACCCCCTCACAGCTTTTATCCCCTGCATGATGAACCTTAGGTATGTTATTTTAGCATGTGTTGTTCCATCTGACTGGCTAGATTTTAACTAAGTTCAGAATGGTTTTGCTCATACCAGCTGCCTACCTATCATTGCTGAATAAATAAACACTAGAAAGACATATATAATCCAAAAGTGGCTGGCTGATTACCACTCTAAGCTCCTTGTTTAGAAAGACAAATCCATTTCCACCTGGATGTGCTGACTGACAAAAAGCTGGCTTCTGAAACATTTAACAAACTTAACTATTATTTCTAATCAGTGTTGCAGTTGTGACCAAATCTTACAAGTATCTTACAACTCATGACAAAACTGCATGAATTACAACTTAGACTTTAATCTAGAACTACAAAATCAGATGTATAAAATCTTCTGTCATTTCAGATTATTTTTCTTCATATGGCCTAAAACCTCCCTTTTCCAGGGAATTCTGTCAAACCAGGAATGTGAAAAACTATTTTGTACCGTTTAATTATAGATTTGATCCTTCACTAAGTTATTTCCTGTTATTCCTTAATTAAAATGGATAAAATCCTTTTATGTAGGTTTCTGTAAAAGCGACATGATGAGCTTGACAAAACTCAAGATGAATTTGCAAGCTATTTCAGCGTTGTTAAAGCTCTCCTGAGGGAGCTGCCAGGAGCTGGCAGCTCATGCGACTGTGGCTGATGAGGCCTGGGCAGGACCAGGAGCGATAGCAGCCATGTCCCCTCACAGAGCCAAAAGAAGCCCGTAGGCAGCGTTAGTGACGGGTATTAAATCCAGCTGGTGGACAGCCACAATGGTGTTCCCTGGGGCTCCGTACTGGGGCCAGTCCTGTTTAACATCTTTATCAATTACCTGGACAAGAGGATTGCGTGCACCCTCAGCCAGGTCACAGATGACACCAAGCTGGATGGGAGTGTTGATCTGCTGGAGGGCAGGAAGGCTCTGAAGAGGGATCTGGACAGGCTGGATTGTTGGGCTGAGGCCAAGGGCGAGGTTCAACAAGGTGAAGTGCCTGATCCTGCACTTGGGTCACAACAACCCCATGCAGCACTACAGGCTGGGGAAGAGTGGCTGGAAAACTGCCCAGTGGAAAAGGACCTGGGGGTGCCGGTCCACAGTCAGCTGAACATGAGCCAGCATGTGGCCAGGTGGCTAAGAAGGCCAATGGCATCCTGGCCAGAAATAGTGTGGTCAGCAGGACCAGGGCAGTGATTGTCCCCCTGTACTCGGCACTGGTGAGGCTGCGCCTCAAGTCTTGTGTCCAGTTTTGGGCCCCTTATGACAAGAAGGACATTGAAGTGGTGAAGCACGTCCAGAGAAGCGCAATGGAGCTGGTGAAGGGTCTGGAGCACAAGTCTTGGGAGAAGCAGCTGAAGCTGGGGGTGTTTAAACTGGGAAAAAGGAGACTGAGGGGAGACCTTATCATTCTACAACTGCCTGAAAGGATGTTGTGGTGAGGTGAGGGTTGGTCTCTTTTCCCAGGTAAAAAATTATCAGACAAGAGAAAATGGCCTCAAGTTGCATCAGGGGAGATTTAGATTGGATAGTAGGAAAAAAAATCTTCAAGGGAAGTGGTTGAGTCACCATTCCTGGAGATATTCAAAAGACTTGCAGATGCAGCACTTAGAGACATGGTTTAGTGGTGGACTTGGCAGTGCTGGGCTAATGGTTGCACTTGGTTATTTTAGAGGTATTTTCCAACCTAAATGATAAGATTTGTTCAGGAAAACAATTAATGCAGGTAGACTTCAGTGTGCTTAGACTGTACACATTGCAAGAGGGTATACAGTCCCAGGGATTCCTTTTTTCCAGGCCCCTCCTGAGGCACGCAGCTCTGTGTTACTGCACTGTGAAAGAAATGCTTTAAGGAAGGGGATGCCTGAGACTCTATTATGGGAAACCGAAGGTTGAGCTGGTAAGGAAATCTTGTCTGACTGCACGAGCGTGGGGTATGCAAGGAGAGAATCAAGAAGGGCTCCTGTCAGGTCACTGGAGTCACCTGCTGTGAAGGGTCTTCAGTCCCAGCAGTGAATGTGTCCGGTGGTGGGAGTGTGACTGCCAGAGTGCTCCTGAATGGTCAGATGGGGGAAATTCCTTCACAGATTCTACGACGGAGGCCCAATACCTCTGCTTAATTCTATTATTAGAGTGATTCTCATAAGCATACATAGCTTATGTAACCAAGTACAGTTTTGATCTTATGAAACTGCTTTCTCTGTTCCAAAGCTGAAGGTTATTTTAAATTCAGGAATGCTGCACACTCCTCCAGGAGCAATACAGGAGTGTTGCATTTTCTCATAGAGGTTTGACTTTCACCATTGTCACACTTGTAGTGCTTAAACTGAAGTAAGTGTGATTTGTTTGAAAACACAGGTGGAAGTCATGGCAATCTACCAATGTAGATTAGGATAAAACATAATAAAAGGGAGCTAGGAGCAGTATCTGTCATTGATTGGAACACTGAACATTAAAACACGCATTAAATTCACACTGCATCATGACAGCAGGTGGCCTTCATTGGTAAATCTTGGTCTTCCTTCTTTTCTCAGTTAACGTGCTTTTGTTTCTCCTGCTTTATTAAGTCATTCAGGAAGACGGGGAAGTAAAATTCTAACTGGTTTCATTCAAGATATACAAAACTCAATCAGAAGACTTAGAAACTATTCTCAGTTTAAATAAATTGTCTTGTATATTTTTTTTAGAAAGCCACATTTTTTAGAAGCCACCTTTACAATTTCTTGAATTTAGAAGTCTCTACCTTTTCTTGTCTTTAACCTGAGATATCTTAAAGTGAATTTTTTGGAACTTGCCTGAGTTTTCTTCCAGTTGCCTATGTTCCTCCGCCTCCAAAATTAACAGCCACATAACCTCCACATAGGTTGTCTTTAACCATTGGTTTCTGGATTTGCACAGTTCTAAGAGTCAATAAATGAATAAACATCCATAAAACCTTTACGCGGGAGGTGTTCTATAAAAATGTAGCAATACATATCTGTTTTCTTCAGTGGCTAGGGAAAGGTATGATCATAACCATTAACATTCATCTAAGATGCATATAAACTAATAGAACATCCTAATTCTATACACAAAAGTGGAACAGTTCTGGAAAATTTTCCTGGCATTGGGTTATGAACTTAACGTAGAAATTATTCACACTTTAATAAGATGGTAATTATTTTCAAGCAGAAGCAGGTTGCTACGTAACAATTCTTCATACAAACAATCTTGCAAAAAAATACATTCTTATTTCTGTCAACTCTTCTGCAGAACAAGGTTAGTAATTACTTTTTATCTATAGCGATCCACAGAAACATGAAAATTAATGACTTTTAATTCTGATATTTACTTTGAAAACTCGATAAAATTGCAAAGATTACAGGATATTTTTGCTCTGCAACAGAATCTGAAATCTGCTTTTCCCAAGGACCACTCACTGTTTCTGTTTAATACAGGATGGGAAGAACAAAGCATCACAAAGAATTTTTTGTTCTTTTTTTTTTCCAAAAGCATTTGACTCATGTCCTTGATGTAAATTGACACTTTTAACTTGCTTCATGTTGCAATTATGTCAGCGCTTTTATCATAACAAATGCTTACCAATGTATTGGAAATAGCTCTCCAGGTTTTAGCAAACCAGCTGGCAGCTGCTGCATGTATGGTTCTGACTGATAACCAGGTCCCTGCATTTCCCCAAGCCAGATGCAAGCAACAATAAACAGGTGGAGCAGGTGGCCACCAGAGAGAGGGAAGTATGGGATTTGCTTTGGTATTTCTGCTGGAATTCTGCTGTGAAATTCTTCTGGGGCACCTAACAGAAAGGGTCAGTTTTTTCAGTCCCCAGACGTTGTGTGCACAGGTGCATGCACATACCTAAGGTGGAACAGTAAAGTGCAAGGGAATTTGACTGACATTCCCCTTGGGAAAGCTAACATGTTCTATGATAGCTGCAAGCTTTGAGAACTCCAGGACGTCATTACAGAGTGTCATTACTAGAATAATTGCAATTACTGGTACACAAGACAAAGTCTTCAGAAAAGAAGCACAAAAATCTAAGTGCTTGGCTGAAAGATGATGATAGGTCTTGCACATCTGTGGAGAAATTTGCTACAGATGAACATGGTTACAACACCTTTTTTGTGTGTGTGTTTTCTAACATTGTTTTTTATCTACATAAATTCTTCATTAATTGATGAAAAAAACAGTTAACAAAAGCATAAGATGTACTATTGCATTTTTACCTTTTCTGTTTTACAGATATGCAGCTTGTAGCACAAGGGGTTAAAAATAAAATTCTCAAAGATCCTAGCAGGAATGTCCTACAGCATGAACGGGGCATCAAGCACCGGCTCTATATTGATGCCAAATGAACTGGTTTGAGAACTCTAACTAGCAACAGAGGCCTCGAAAACTCCCCTCTAAGATTCAGAGCTAATTAACATGGAGTTATACTGCGTCAAGGCTGCAGGGCAGTTTCTCTGTATGGTCTCATATTGTGGTTTGCTTCATGTTGACTGTCCCAAAGATAACACAGGTGACCATAGTACTGCATTGTGTTATGTGGACATGCTTTAAGATACATCTTTTGAGACTAAGTTCATCAACAACAGGAAAAATTAATCAGGAACCCCTGTGCAAGAGGAAGTGAGGCTTTCAGTTCTCCAGGAAAATTTGTGACTTTCGTGTTTTTTACAGAATCCCTTTAAATGTTTAAATGTTATTTGAAATGCACTGAATTTTAAGCCTAAGATCTTAAGAAACTTTGGATTATTAACACTCATCAAAAACTCTTACCCAGATGAGAAAAGAAACCCCATAATGTTACTCCCTCACAAAATAGAATGGTAGACTAAAAAACCTTTAATGTTCAGAAATAATGATAATTAGCAGTTTGCTGACTGCTAATGCTAACCCTACATGCTAACCTTTATACTTATGTACAGCTCCCTCAATACACACTCACAGGTTCAGGCACATGACTTAGTAGCCTCTGAAAAACATCAGTACTAAGCATGTAATCATAATGTGCACATTCTGTCTATGAAGCATCTAATCAGAGGTTTTGCTTTACTACACCTGACTGCCTGTATACATCTAGATGTATATACATTTGCTGCAACACTATTTTCCTTAGAGCTTCCAAATGTATGAAAAAAGATGTTTGACAAGTCACGTGTAAATAAGAACAGGAGGGAGCATATGTTCTCTTGAAAATGATTCACGGATTTTCTTCCTCCTGTTCTTCAGCTAATTTGGAGTTGTTTGGAGAATTTCCCCTCCTATTGGAAATGTACAAATGCCTTGCAAATCATCCCAGATATTAAAGTACCTGGAACCATGCCAAAGGATCACAAACTAAAGTTCATCTGCCTGCTGATTCAATAATCTTGGGATAAAGATGATAGGAAATCAAGGATTACATGTAATAGTCTTTTGGCATCTTGACTTGCTGAGGGATATCAGCTAATGGGCTGAGATGCTTAATTCCCCAGAGCACAGAGTCTGTGATTGGTGGATAAAGTTAGAAATGGTTAATTACTGCAGAAGATCTTATTGAGAGCTCACAACCATGGATTTTTTCATGGCAAGAGCCCAAGGGATCTACCACATTGCTTCTTTCACTTGCTTCTCAGCACATAAATTTATCAGCCCTATCAAGTACTCAGTGCTTTTGGGACTGTTTGGATAACGTTACACAAGAGGCAGGAACCAAGCAGTTCTCCTGTTTGTTGTGAATGTAGTAACAACAATGGACACCTATACTTTTTAACTGTGATTACCACCCTTTAACACTGCAAAGTACAATGTTAAGCTCAGAAAAACAGAAAAGCACCCAAAGAACTTTCTGTGAAAATTCTAATTGTATATGAGAATTTGTTCAAAGTATTTACATGAAAATTTACAGCAGACCAACAGTTGGAACATCAGACTAATTTTGAAACACAGCAAAGTTTAGATTACAAGGGATACTTGGAGGACATGTGGTCTCCAGTAAGCTCAGAAAACAGAAGAAGCTAATATAGATTCCCTAGGCATTCTTAAACCCAAACACTACCTGGTGTCCTTACCCCTTGCTTTTCTTGCAAGGACGCACTGCCAAATACCCCACTAAAGAATCTCAGCCTCAGTGGAAAGTGTCATTTGTGAAGGAACCTGGATTTTCATAAAGTACATGGAATAGTAGATTTAGAGAGGAAAATGCTGACTTGACTTAGTTTTGGAAATTTGGAACACTGCATTTGCTGCATTGGGTTTTAATATCTTAGGGGCACAACACAAAACTCCAAGCTTTTAAACCTTATCCAGGACTTACTTGGTTTTAGGAGTGCTAATGTGGATCAAGCTTCTCATCCTAAATATTTCCCCAAACAATAAGTTAATACAGCATTAGAGAAGTTGTGGTAGAACAAAAGCATTCTTACCCAATAGCAATTAGTTGTGGTTTAGTTAACAACTACTTAATTTTTTAGATAGTAATACAGAAACTTTATATTTAGAATAGAAATTTGCAGAGATAAATTATAATATTGCAGTCCCAAAGGAGTTTAATGGCTTATTTAAATATACACATCATTTAGGATTTCAGAAGGAACAAGTGATAAATATTCTCATTTTATCTCCTGCCAAAATCTCGTCTGTTCCAGGAAAACCAATCAACCATCCAGTAAATGGAATTCACAAGACCTCAAAAGTATACATCCTGGCTTGTATCAGCAATAGTGTGGCCAGCAGGACCAGGGCAGTGATCATCCCCCTGTACCTGGCACTGGTAAGGCCACACCTCAAATACTCTGTCCAGATTTGGGCCTAACGAGAAGGACATTGAGGTGTTGGAGCAACAAGCTGATGAAGGATTTAGAGCACAAGTCTCATGAGCAGCGCCTGCAGGAGCTGGGGCTGTTTCACCTGAAGAAAAGGAGTCTCAGTGGAGACCTGAAAGGAAGTTGTATCCAGGTGGGAGTTGGTCTTTCTCCCAAGTAACAAGTGACAGCAGAGAGGAAATGGCCTCAAGTTGCACCAGGGAAGGTTTAAATTGGACATTAGGAAAAAATGCTTCACTGGAAAGGTTATCAAGTGTTGGAACAGGCTGCCCAGGGAAGTGGTTGAGTCCTCATTCCTGAAGGTATTTAAAAGACATGTAGGTATGGCACTCTGGGGACATGGTTTAATGGTGGACTTGGCAGTGCTAGGTTAACAGTTCACTTATGATGAACTTAGAGGTCTTTTCCAACCTAAACAATTCCATGATTTGCTGGATTTTTTTTTTAAGAAAAACTTGAGAGCCATGAGAATTTAATAATAAAAATGTGAAGCAATAGAATTAGAAGAGATATCTACAGAGCAGTGAAAGGAATGAAAAAGCATTGCATATTTTAATTGGGAAGAACAGGAGTGAAGCTGTCGGCTTCTATCTACCAGCAGCAAACAAATTGGTAGAGTCCCCAAAGCTCAAAGGGGCATGTAAGGAAGAGCCTTCTCTTCCCAGAAAAGAAAATTTCAGGCCATGCAATTGAATTAAGCAAATAATGAGAAAGCAAATAAGTGCTCAGGAATTCAACACAGCTCCAACAGGAGGAAATACTTAATTGAACAAAGGATGCCTCTGCATCCCAGCTCCTTAAGTGGTTACTGTGTTCAGCTCACCGTCAGCTAGTACTATCTGTGCTGGCCCCAGGGTGTGTGAAGGCACTGCAAACTGGGAAGCTGAGCTGCACTTGGCATAGTGAAAAGACAGGTCTCCAACAGATGGGGAAAAAATGGTGAGAGATAGAAAACCCAAAGTATAAATATTAATAGCACAACATTGGCTCTTTTTCTGCATACTCTACAAGAATTTCACTACTAAACTTGGATCTGAAGTGTAGCTGCTGACCAAGTCTTCATGAGACAGGAGCTAGAAAAATTTTGCATCCACTGGGAAAACAAGCAAGATGCATCCCTACTTGAATAGCATTGTCAGCATGGCATCAGTGTCAGCATGGTGCTGTCATTTTACTACAGCAGAAACAACACAAGATATATGGGTTGTTATGAGTCACAACGGTAAGCCTGAACTCTGATCCCTTCAAAGCACATAATCTAACCTTGCATAATCTGTATACTTTGGTTTTACCTATTTGATTAATGAGGAAAATAATACTTATTTGCTTGACACATAGTGCCACTAAGACTAAAGGTTAGATTTGAGATACTTCATTTCAACCTATTTTGCCTTTTAAAGTCACTCCCAAGGGGACACTGTTTCAACCAATTAATCTTTCACTCCCTGAACTCTGGTGAAAATGGGCCGGCCTTGTCTCATTACCTCTGCGTCAGCCCTCAGAGCCACCTCAAGGTGGATTTCACAACTCCACTGTACATCACAAGAAATGGTTCCCTGCCCTCATGGGGCTCTTAATGATGGTGATAAAAGACATGTCAGAAGAGGCAGTCATACATTGGGATGCCTAAGCTAGATGTCCCTGCTGTAACAAAAGGAGAATGAAAAAGCAATAAGCTAATAACTACCAGAGAGTTTTCTCTCTTTGATGTTCAGGAGCTTTAGGACACATTAATTGTTGCCTTTCGATTTCCCCAGATGCTGGCATAGCATTCCAATTAACCTGCCTCAACTTTTAATGATTGTGTCATATGACAGAATGTAAACTCTAGTTATGTTGTTTTCAGCTGTCTCAAAACCTTGGGGGTGGGTATAAAAACTCAAGCATTTTTTGTCCCTTTATGACTTTATTTCTCTCTGTAGCAAGATGGTTAGATTACAGTCCATTATTTCATAAGCACCACTGTTTCAGGGCTCAAATACCATTCCTGGAGCACCAGTGAGAAAGGCTTGTGGCACTCAGAGTCATTCTTTCAGATATTAGAAACTGCACCATTCTCTGGCTCCTCTTGGACTGAATGTCATTGATTTTGTTCAGTTTCTGTCTCTAATCTTTGTACATCCACATATTTTAATGATATGCCAAAAAGTTCCCAGCAGGATATGGAACTGTGCCTCCTTACGGAGCTTTCAATAAACTTTTCATCTGTAAAGAAACTCTAAGATAAATGCAGAAAGAGAAGACAGTAAGGACAAAATTTAGTCTCTACAAGATAAATACACAATAAAGCTGTTTATCTCTGGTATCCACTAGGCATCTTATCAACTCGATTGGCTTATATCCTTGCTAATCTTTTACTCTGAAATGATAGGATTTTTCAAAGCTAAATATGAAAAAAAATCTGGCTTTTTCTGTCCTTGACATTTCTGGTCAAGGACTTCCTTTATAGATAGATGCTCCAGTATTCCAGATCTATTCACTTATGCTCTGTGGAAGAGGGAAGAAGAAAGAGGCCAGTTGTTTGTCTGAATTGCTGTAACATTCAATTTTACTGTGCATATTAGGATTCTTTCAAGATGCCGGTATTCTGGATCAGAGTGTGTGCAGCAGGGAGGACACAAGCTGCTGTATTGGCACCTGTGCTCAGATACTCTTTAGTGAGAACATAGAAGACAACTTCTTAATGCTATGCATAAATCCTCTTATCATGGTCAGTTGACCACACTGATGTTAAATCAGCAATTAAGCCTGACAAAACAGTGACAGTATCTGTATTGTCAAGGCAGTCCTTCTAATGGAAGAAAGATGCTATTTTTTGTCAAAGTGGAATGGCATTTGTTAAGGACAACCTGATATAAGACCAGAATATCCAAAGCAACTCTGCTACACTTTTGTTGGCTTCTTGTAAAGCCAGTAGAAACGGTTGCAAATCCCCATAAGCCTTTAATTGATGTAAATAAAATATAGGTTATAATCGAAATAAATGCCTAGAATAACTGCACATGTTAACCCATTCAGAGGAGCTAACTTTGCATTTATAGAGCTTTGCATTATAAGAACTTGCTAGCTATTTCACACCCAGCTAATGCATATTCATTCCTGTGACCAAGGCAGCCCCCGGGTTTCAAGAATAGTTATACTGTCTGGCACAGAGGAGCACTGGAATTGGAGATGTGAAAAGGTGCTAAAAGCACCTATTTGCACATCTTAATTTGCCATACTCCCAAAGTCTGGCCCCTTCTGTAGTGAAATGGGGTTAACTTTTAGTGTAAGAAAAGTTCTCATGTTTTTTAACTTTCAAAAGCAATATACTGAAAACGGCTGCAACTAAGAGGCTGATCGATCAGTTTGTGAATTGTGCTGTGTTTAACCCATCCACATTTGGAAGCCTTCTTTTTGTCATGTTTGCAAAGATATGACAGAATTTACAAAATCCATTTATACGCCATTTGTCCTGCAATGTGGTCTTTACACTTTGTTTTTACTGGCAGTTCAAAAAAGAAAAAAAAAAGTATATCATTATGGAACAAAAGAGAAGGAAAATCTTTTCATGAAATGAATGAATAACATGACCTACTTTCTCAGTGTATAAAAATGGGGAGATTAACATTTTCCCACCTTCCTGAGGTGTTCTCAGGTTTTATAAATCAAGAATATGCTATGGAAATATCAAATATTATGTGGGATTTTGCAATCTAGATAAAGCTACCCTGTTAGTTATAGATATCTACAGACTCTTATGTTCCTTTACCTGAGAGTTCTGAGATTTTTGTATCTGAAGCAAAATCTGTCCACATATCACTTTTACAAAGCCAGTGAGACCCGTCAGAAGTGAATGAAGATTTTTCATTCCTGGAGATTTTTCTTTAACAAATGCAAGGCTTTGTTACTTTAAAAAATACCACTTTTTTTTTAACCTCTGGAACTGACGTATGTGAGGTAAAAACACACTAAAGACAATACACTTTAGTTTTCCCAGAAAGTAAAATCACCAAGGTCAGTCTATGGGTAGGGGGAAAAAACAAATCTATATTAACAGAAAAGATAAGCTCTAAGCCTCTTATTTGAGAAAATTTTACACTGGAGTGAAATGCCATTGAAAGTACCTTCATCATAACCTTGAAGAGTCAATGTTTATATTATTTAGAAACATTGACTAACTGTTCAGCTATGTACATCCAGAGGCTAATGCCCAGAAATCAAGGGTGCATATAAAACTTGATTTAAAAATCAAATTTGAGTTACAGAAAATCCAGAAAGACCAACACAACTATTAGTTTTTAAAACAATCCTTTAAATGGCTTGAGATCAACTTAGTTGTAATAGGACACAACTTGAGGAAAAAAGACTTCGAGCTTGTTACTGTTCTTACTATTAAATTTTCTGAGGAAATATTGATAGATTTGAGTAGTCTTACCTATCAATTGAGGTTCTTTACTTACATGTGCTTTTTCCATAAAAGGGCTCACTTGGAAGCCCTGAAGAAAACGAAAATTAATCTTGACACTTTCCCAGTTTCAGTAGGATACTATTTACTTTGGAGTGCAAGAAAAAAGATCCTATTTAAAAACTGCTAATTATGACCTCTCATTAGTCAAACCATGTTACTTAGTTAGTGATTAATATTGGGGTCAAAGATAAGCCCAAGAATGCTTTGCTGACTAGGAGTTTACACGCAGAACTCAGTCATACCAGCTGCTGACCAGTTACTCTTATGGCAAATATGCACATTCCATCTAATTGTGTAAATAGGTATATTCCTACTTTCTAAAAGGAAAAAAAACACCATAACTCAGGTAGAAACTCTTAATTCGTGGAACAGGAAAATTAGGCATACACTCAAATCTCAGACTGAAATAGCTCATTGAGGACATTCGACTGTTCTGCAAAAAAGTCAGTTTATTCACTTGGCTTGTTATTGAAACAGACTGATAGAATCTGTGTAGTCAATAGTTTCCTTTCCAGGTAATTGATTACCTGCATCAAGTCTCCTGAATTCCTTATAGACCAAAGGGCTTGGAGAATCCATTTAACTGTTGTGCATATTTTAGTTTCCTAATCTATTGACCAGCACAGTAGCATTAATTTGCCTCTGCAGTTTTCTGTTGACTTGATCCACACCTGCCTTGTAACCTCTGAAAAAAAGTCTTTTTTTTAATGAAGATAAGACATCATCAGTTTTCTAAAGAGCAGAGTTAAATTCTTCCAAGATTCACTTTTTTATTTTCTGTATCAGCACCCATTTAGAGAACTATTTTAAACTCTTCCAGGACTGATCTATAGGAATCTACTTAGTGCACCTTAATTCAGAGAACTTTCTGACTGTGTCCAAAAGGCTAAACCAAAACCAAAGGCTTTCAGCCTGTGTCTTACCATTATAAAAGTACAAACAAAATCCAAATCCTACCTTTAGTCCTCAGCTCATTTAGGATATTTTCCTTTCCCTCCCCTTTAAACCTTCCAGGCTTTGCAAAGCCAGCTAGGAATACTGATAGAAGAAAAGGAAGAAAGCAGAAAAGCTTTGTTACATCCCTCTTGGCCCAAAGACTTACAATGAAATTATTTGGATTGGAAGGGACCTTAAAGATCATCTAGTTTCAACTCCCCTGCCATGGGCAGGGACACGTTCTACTAGAGTTTGATCATTTAAAAATAATAAATAATAAAAGCTCCCCAATTCTTGCTGTCACTCCTGGTAGTGACTCTAAAGCTTCTTTCACCTAATACTGCAGTGTTAGTTATCAGGCTTTAGTGTTATCAGTCTTTAGTGTGGCACCTCAAAGGGTGACTCTAATAGTTCCACTTTATAGCATCCTTTCAACGACTGAAAGGGTAGCGACACAGGCATTTTATGAAGACTTATTAGGCAACCTACAACAGATAACAGCAGTAGAACAATTAGCTACATTCATCAAGATCACCAGAACAAGGAACAGCATGTCAGACACATTTGTATCCACTTCAAAAGAGAATATAAATCTCAATATGTAAGTTTAGAAGACTTACTAGACTTTCATGCCTTGACAAGTGTTTTATTTTCATTTCATTCTACACTGCAATGAGTTGCTGACATGCAGTTATTTCTTTCAGTCATGGAATCGAGCCAGGTTGTTTTGCAGTCATGTGTCTCCTGGCCTAGTGACAGAAAAGAGGATTCATATAACAGTGTTATAGAAAGGGGTAAAAAATGCAGCTACACTGAAGAGAAACAGTTGCATACAGGACCTGACAGAGATCAGTTCGGAAAGTCTGTTATTCATTAATGTTGTGAATCTCCAGATTTTCCTCCCTTTCTAAAAAACCTGGTTAGGAAGAGAAGATTAGCATCAGCATTTCCAAGCTACACTTCATCCTGTAGGATTAAAAAAATTAACCACTTTCGCATCACACCCAATTAAAGGTAGATTAATAAATTGGAATACACTTAATGCTAGGGGCAATTTTTTTAAGGGCACGTGCACTTACTGAAGTGAGACACTGAGATAAAGCAGTATTATACAATCTATGTTGAGGTCCTTGTTCACCACGAATTACCTGTAAGACTGAGGAAATCTTTTTGAACAGGCATTGTTTCCAAGAGTGTTTATTCTATAAGGTAACTGAGCAAGCCTGAAGTAGGATGCTCAACTATTCCAGTGGGTTTAGTATGATTTGTACTAATAAATGTAAACATCTCAAAGCTCAGTCTCAGTAGGCTTTTTTAGCAATGTTGAATATCCAAAGCTACCAATTCAAGTAGCGATTACTTGTCATAGACTTGCACAGATCACTTACCAAACCAGTGTCAGAAATGAGAAAATAGTTCAAAGATCACTGATCTCACTACAGTCTAGTGATATTTCATAAAACAGACTAAACATTACAAAGCTACACAAGCAAATGAAGGGCACAGATATCTTCCTTATCAAAAGGGAGAAAGAGGTGACAAGAAATATCAATCTGAAATAAAGAAAGCACCACAGAGACATTTATGTGTGCCATTTACTTTAATTAGTAAGTGGCTATCTGCTGTTCTAACAAAAAAGACACTTCAACAAAATAGAATGAACCCGCATGACTCCCTTGGCAAATGCAGAGCAAAATAAGTTTCCTATTAAAAGGATATAAAATTCAGCAGAAAAAAGACAAAGACAAAAAGGATAAGAAATGCACCCTCAACAAAATATTCAAGTAAACTACAAGATTAATACTGTACAAATGTGATAATTTGAAAATACAAACATTTTCTCCACATCATCATCACAATCACAGCTGAGAAGTGCTTGCTAATGTTGTAGCAGATGACATACCTTTCATTAAAATTTTTGAAATAGTTTTAAATATTCTAAACATCAAAGAACTCTATTAAAAGGAAAAGAGTTTTGCTTGCTAAGAACTTCAGGTAATTGTACTGGACACCTAATTTAATTCTCTGAAAATTATTAATTTATCTTTATTCTCAGTATCTTTCCTTATGATTTTGTCATATGGGAAACATCATACTGCTGGGGGAATTACTGCTCTCCCTATGTACTAAACAGCTCCAATTTCAGTGTAGCCACAGGTCATATTGACTTCCTTTCAGTATGGAACTCACCTGCTAGTGTAAGACACACCAATTTTAAGACTTTGGCCTTGCTATTTCCGCCTACAGCACCACATCAAGAGACGTGCTTACTCACTTGCTTTTGAACTTCTCACTTCCACATTCTGTTTTTAGTCTTTGCTTTTCTCAGTCTTGGAGTCAAGTAAGAACTCCAGCACTTCAATTTATATTTCTATAGGGAATGTTAACATCCTTTTACCTTTTTTTCTTGATTGGTTATCTTTTAAACCATAAACATGTACTACAATACAAATTACTCTCTTGTTACCCACAGTAGATTCTGTTTGTGCTTGGATAAAACAACAAAATCAGGACTTTTATCTCCTGAGAGAGTGTAGTCCAAATGTTCAAATTTCAATGAGATGTCTATAGTCATCCGTTTGATGTAAGCCCTTGAACTTCATCCAGGAGTTACAAAGGGGAGAGATGAGCAGAGAAGTTGAGGGGAGCAGTCACTGGGGATACTCTTTACTGAGTTACATGATTTACTTATGTACACATAAGTATCCCTGTCAGTAGGGTCAGAGACCTCTGAGACAGCACTCGGGAAGAACCTGCCAGGAAAAACTGAAGAAAACCCAAGCCAAACACACAAACCCCCCCCAAAAACCAAGGAAAAAGTTGACTCTGGACTGACTCATGCAATTTTCCAAATTTTAAGCAAGACTGAAACACTGAGTAGATCTAATGAAACTGAAAACAAATAGGTACAATTGCATTCCTTCTTTTAGGATGAGGGAGAAGTTCCTGCCTCATTCCAGAGGAAATAAGAGAATGTAATAATGCCTTAGTGGCAAAAGTCCCCCCAAAACCTTATCCCAGCAGGGATGGTGGTGGGGAATCAATTGTCTTAATCTGACTTGAATTAATTCTATAATGAGCATATAATTTCACCCTCCAGCAGTACAAAACATATTAATTATGAGAACAAGAACACAAGCAATAAAATTAAAGCAAAATTGGAACGTAATTTCCTTTCCTTCAAGTGCTAAATAGAGAAGTAAAAATAAGGCAGTAGCTCATAGCTTTCTAACTGGTGCCTGATTAAAAAGAAGCCATACAAAAATCCTGGCATAATTAGCTAAGCATACAGCACATTAATTTTTCTAATTTAGGCCTTTTCTAGTTCCTTGAGTTGTTTTTTTTCTGGATAGAGATTTCATTATCTCAAAAAGTCTCACATTTCAGCCCTTGCAGAAAATGTCAGTCTTTCTTCAAGGCAAACAAAGCAATCAGATGCAAAGGGCTGTATACATAAAGAGAAATTGGAGATGAGATGTTACAGGATTAAATTTTACAAGTGTTTATTAGTTTGCTACCATTTAAAAGGAGAGAAGAGACTTGGCTTGAATGAGTCTTCCAGATGTAGAGAAAAGAACCTTGAAGCATCTTATTCTTACTGAATTTCTTAAGCCCAGATTGCTAGCAAAGATCAAATATGGGTACATCATCCAGATGACTGGTATGACCAGTTACATCAGTCTCTTGAATTAAGATTAACATCTGTCCAGATGCTATAGTATACTTCCTTCTTCACCCACCCATTGTCTATGTCCAACAAAATACTGTTTTCCTCTGCCTCTTCCCCTTTATATATAAACAAGGATGCCTAATTTCTGGACAATGTAGTAAGCATGGATTCTGTTGGAATGGATCACTGATTCTTCTGTGCAGCTCTATGAATAATTTCCTACAGATGGTATATATATATATATGCATTGTATTATTACCAACTAATAAATGTCACCTGAAATATCACCCAGGAAGCAGAACACCTTTCTCGCACCAAGTCATTTGTCAGCCTGCACAATACTGTGACAAAGCTCTGGTCACCTAAGTAGCAATTCAAATCTCTGCAGTAACAACTGCAACAGAAATTAACCTTTCCCAAACCAGTTTACCCATGGCAATGCTAACACCTGCCACATCATAGCTATTTTTTGACCAGCACAATTCTTCTCCTTCACTGTGCTCCAAAAGTGAAGAGACTGTCCTAATTTTCAGTGAAACAGATTTATGATAGGCAGCACCATATTTCAGTTCAGCAAAAAAAGCAGAATACACAGACTTGCCAGTTTGTCCCAACTTGCTGTTTATTCTAGCAGTAGTGCTGACAAATATTGAAAAAACATAAGTTAAATCAAAAGTTATATAAACACTCATCACAAGTTTTTATTTCCTGAAAGTGACAAATCTCTTTGGAACTTTCACTTTGCCATTATGAAAAGGAGAAGAATACCCCTTTCCTCACTGTTACACTGCTTTACTTTGGACCTAGGGACATTATGCTGTCAAGAATTACAGAGGATGATGTGACAGCACTTTGCCTCTTTTGTATCTGGAGAGTGGAAAAGGGAAAGGAGGAAAGAAGAGAATGTATCCACGGAAGCAAAAATGCAGATCTAGCTAGGAAAGCACTTACAAAGAGATTATTGCATCTGCAGGACTTGTGTTGCCATTGTCCAAAGATTTGATTCTGTTTGTTGGGTTGTGGAAGGGGAAGAGGTGAGTGCTATGCTTGGTTTTTCAGAACATTCACCACATAATAGCAGACACCCCTGTCACCTAGTATGGGCTATATTGAATCCAAATGACACAGCTGACAAAAAGAGTTATGTAGGTCCATGAGCTTGTGTACTTTATTGCTTACATTAGCTCCTGGGAAGAGAAAAAGGGATCTCAATGGGCTGTAAATCTTCACTGAAGCTCCTCATGACATTGTCTCCTTGCATTAGGGAAAGTGAAGGTGACATGTGGTACCTGCCTATCATGAGTATGGCCAGCATGAGATGTTTCTGATGCTCAGCTCTCCGACACCTCTCACAGCAAACAGCCAGAATCCAAGCATGGACTGAAGGGAATGAAATTGCCAATACATCTTCTTAGAGACAAGTTTCACTTCTCATTATCCACATGGCTGTAGGAAGTCTTCAGAGAAAGACTTTAAATTC
This sequence comes from Edolisoma coerulescens, assembly GCA_013397115.1. NCBI lineage: Eukaryota > Metazoa > Chordata > Aves > Passeriformes > Campephagidae > Edolisoma > Edolisoma coerulescens. The sequence goes on along the minus strand of VWZW01003110.1, from coordinate 505,755 downwards.
TTTGCAGATTCATATAAAAAATAAAGGGTTTGTACTGGAAAAAACCATCAAAACATTTACCTTATTGTCCTTCTCTTCAATAAAGCAATCTGTAAAGCTTGCTGACAAAGGCTTACAATATTTAATTTGCTGTTCAGTTGCAGACCTAACAGCAGCCAAGCCACAGCACTGCCTCCTACCAGCTGTCTTGCTGTCAGTGAGTGAGAAAGTGTAACTTAGGGTAGTTTAGTCACAATAAGGATATCAGGAAGGCATCCAGCTACCAGATGATAAGACTTGTGGCTAGATTGGGCAAGTTAGCAGGAAGAAAAATACTGCTGTTTTTTAGCCTGCTGAGTCACAATTAATAGTCTGCATTTGGATGGTTTTCACATTTTCTGATTTCCTTTGGTATTTCTGCAGTCTCATGCCACCAACACCAGCTAACTTAAAAACTTAGGCAAATTGAAAAAAGCAACAAGAATTAAGTACAAAAAGCACCATTAGTAAGTAAATTTCACCATTAGTAAGTTCTGACCATTATCTGTCACAAGCCACTCTGATGGCACAGAAGATAATTTTGCCTCTATATCCACATCTGACAGGCCATCATAGCTCTATTTGTGGTCTCTGGTGTCCTGACTTATAGCGTGTTAGCTTAGAACCACTCAGACAGAGTAACTGTGGTATTACTCAAACTCCTTTTCACAGCTACCACGGTCAGCATCTTCCTGTTATCTTGTAGGTCTGAGGGGAATAAGACTTTTTCCTCCTTGCTAAAGAAAGACCTCAAGACATGTCTTTCTTCTTATGATGATGCGTGCTTTTACTGGTAAAACTTAGAAAAACAGGAAATTAAGAGGGCTAAGACTGTGTAGCCCTGTTCTGTCATATGAGATGGGATTGATTTAAAACGATTGGCCTCTTGCACATTCCTCTTACCAATTTTGTTATTTCCACTTTATTATGTCTGACTGCTGTGTTACTAATGGCATTAGCTGTGCTGCTGGAGCATGCTGCCATGTATGTCATAAACTTTCATACATGTGTGGCATTACAAGCATGACAATTTGACATCTGCTCAGTTTAAAGCATATTTACAAGAGATTACACAAACCAGGAGAGTTTATCCATCTTTCTTTCAGAGATTAGCTTTGGTAGGCAAATCCAAAAATAAATGTATCCTATGGATAGGGAAAGACTGTCACTTGTTTCAGCAAGTCAACATAAGAGTTGTCTCCTGACAGCACTCTCTGTTTAAGCTGTGGCTGTATAAAGCTGCTGAAGACAAACCAGCTGGGTAATACCTGTGTGCAGTGCAGAGTTTTCATCTAGAACATACAGTATCAAAGTAAGAGCAACTCTGTATTTACATAACTAAGCTTTGGCATGATAATGAAGCCAAGGGGAACAGTGCAAAATATTCCTTTGCTCCATTCATACTCATCAATTAATCTTTCCCCAAGAGACAGTCACACACACTATGTTGTTCTAACTCTCACCACAGCTTGGAGTACTTGGTAATTTTCAGGAAAATCCTTACCATGGCGTACACAGAGCTAAGTATGTTTTGTGCTTGATCTGAGATTTGAAATATGACAGAGCATATTGAAGGCATCCTTTCAACAGACTCATCCAAGCTCTGCTTTGTACAGTTACTGCATGTATATTTTATGTACATATAAAGACATATAGTGGTGAATAATTCAAAGAGAAGGATACACTTAGTACACAGGAGACATGATGTGCTCATTTGATCTGCTTTGGTAAAGTTGTTTTCCATCACAAAATTTGCAGAAACGATGTTCGCTTAAATATTTAGTAGTATGCAGAGACATCAGCATGTATTTTCCTTTGAAAAATACTTAATTATATTAGTTTTAAATGATGACACTAAAGCTAAAATTATTTAAATTAGTTTTAACACAGCTAAGGAAGTTTTTCCAGAAGTTAATGCATTTTCAGCATCCTGCGAACACTATGCACTGTTTGCACTTTTAAGTGCAAAGCCCCATTATAAAACCCAGTCCATAAAAATAACATCATGAAGCTTTGTTTCCCCAATGAGCCTGTGTACAGTTTCGTTGAATTTAGAAACCAGAAGATTTGGATAGACCTGCACACATACACAGATACTATAACTAACTTCACTGCAAAGGGCTTGTAAGGTATGTGTGTGCACATGTGTGGATTCTTTGCATTTCCAGTTGACTAATGTGAGTCAGCTCTGGTCTGGAAGCCACATACAGCCATATTATCAGACCACTGTGGCTATGAATATGCATTTCCTCTGCTGCATTCTAATAGGGTCCTTAAAGATTTTAAATAAGATATTTGCTCAGACACTTTACTACATAAAACTCCTGGATGAGAGTTAGGTTACACCTATTCACTTTGGTGTTTGAGCAGAAGAAAATAATGTAAGTGTATTTGTCAATGTAAATCTGCATGGAGTTTCATAGGACTAAATCAAAAGAATCACTATATTCCTTTAATATGACTGCACAACACAGAAAAGAGAGTTTTAGTAAGTGTTTGCTACTTCATTCATATATCTTCCGGGTGTGTAATTAGGAGTCTTTCTGGGATGCTATCCAGTTTTAGTCTAAAAAAGGAAAAAACCAGTCTCTACCAGAAAACAAAAGAAAAATCACCTACCTATGTCTAAGTGTAACAGAAGTTACAAGTGCTTTTGAGAGAAGTTATCATACAAGGCATTCTGCTTGATCAGGTTCTCCACCATCACAGTAATCACCAGGTCCATGTTGCACCTGGTACTTGATAGAATTTGACAAGCAACCCCGACTGTTCACGCGATCCCTGGCATCTACAAGTCTTCCACTGTACCTTTTAGGTCTTAACCTGTGCTGTGCAAACACAAACCCTTCCTTTCTTCCCAGCTATTGCAAACCCAGTAAAATTGTGTATCAGAACACATGAAATCTTGGAATACAGTACAGCTCAGTGAAATGGCCGCAGACTCACTGCAGCAGTCCTGTACACTCATGAAGAACCCTCTAGCACATGGGGTTACCAACACTCCAGTACCTCTAGCCCAGGACACTCATGAACAGCACCCTTGGAAATTACCACATGTTTGGAAATAACCTAAAAACTAAACACAAAACGTGCTGTTAAAGTACATATCATTTTTCCTAAGCATACAAAGAAATTGTTCCAAAAATTACAGTTTCTATTGTTATCTGATTTTTAAAGGCCACAGAGACAAAAACCTTAAAGTCTTCTACAACAAAAAAATTTCTATTATTATTAGGAAGGTTACTTGATACAAAGGCTAGATCTCTATCCTAAGTCTCTATTACTGCTAGCAAAACCTCATTAAACTGCAATAGATAATTCTTCATCTACTTTCGTGTACAAAGTATTTATACATAGCTTATCTTTTAACCAGTCCATTTGTTATAGTGTCCTTTTATCTTCCTTTCTCAATCTCATGCTACCATTCCACATTTTCTATACAATACCAACAGAACAGGCCACAATTGAAAAGTATTCCTATTGATGTGACTGGTATGTGGTTCAGGTGCATGATCTGCCTCAGCAAATATAAAACAACTACACTTTTCTGTCACTATAATCCATTTTCCAGCCAAGAGTCCCAAAATGATTGTTCTTTACTGAAGAACATGCGGGAAAGGTCATCAAAAAAATAAGTTCTCTATGGGATGCTTCCACTTTGCCTCATAGTTAAATCCATTGATCTCTGATACTTCATTGAAATTAATGTTCAAAAAAAATTAGACCTTTATGCTTGGCTTAAAAAACAATAAAAAAATCAGTATCTTGCTTTGTTATTCAAGAAGTGCAGACAACACACTTTTGCAAATTGACACTCACTGTCAAACACCATTCTCCTGAGGCAAGATCAAAACAATACAGCTAGATATATGTACCTGAGCTGCAAATGGAGTTTGCGTATCCAGGCACTGTATAGATAAAGAAAGCAGTCACTAAGTAGCAGAATGTCATATTAAACCTTGGAAATCATTACAGTTTATCCCTTACCTCCAGGAAAAAAAAAAATTGTTTCTGAAACAATAAAGTACCAAGTTGGAATACATTTGTTTCTAAGAGAGGAGCGCTGTAAAACCTACATCTCCCAAGTGTTTGGTTAAGGAAGCCAGAGGAGCTGGCAAGGAACACGGCTGCCCAAAGCCAGGGTTCTGCCCTGCTCCCCTGAGCACCTGCACTGCCCTGGGCCCCGTGCAGCCCCAGCGAGGCAGCAAACCAGGTCTGGCCCTGCTCCCCACTGGGCCCTTACCCTCACTCACTCTGGTCCTGCTGGGAGAAGCAGAGCCTGCGACCCCAGTGAGGTGACAATGCCCTGGGCACAGCTCTGGAGCAGCCACAGGGCTGGTGGTGACAGTGCCCAAGGCCTTGACACCTCCCACTGTTTGTTCCTACCCCAGTCAGTGCTCCTGTCCAGCAGGTAACCACACTCAGCTGGCTCCAGAACCATGGGCAAGTTGCCATCATTAATTAGCAAACCAAATATTATCCATACTGTGTTGTACACTAATAAACACCTGGGTAGAAGTCCTTTCTTCATGATACTGTCTTTTTATTATAGTACCAGACATTTTAATTTCATTTCTCTCTCCATGCATATATAATTCAGCCACTTCTGGTGGGAGAGGCTGGAAATCATCCAGCAAAGAGAAGAATGATTCCACAAGTAGTGAAAAATCAATTGGGTAAAAAGTAGTTGGAGAGGACCCCACTAGCTCTAGGCCAAAAAGGAAAAGAAAAAAAAAGGATAAAAAAAAGGTTTCAAAATCCAAACCCTAATTTTCCTGCTATAATCTGCCTGAGCTGATACTTGCTTTAGTCTTTCATCGTCATTCTGGTGGGCTGAGAACCTTGAGTCTCTTCTTGTCTCTACATTTAACATTATAGGTGAAAATAATCAAGTAAGTGTATCAGCAAAAATATTACTGAACAAAGTTAATTAACATCTCTTTTACCATTAAAACTCCCTGCACGAATGAAAAATATGGCAGAAAGTTATTTCCTATGACTTCTGTTGCCTGACTCTTCTAATGACCACATAGGACATAGTCAACTACTCTCTCAGTACATCTGTGGGATAAAATATCCATTATTTCTGCCTCATAAAACTGCATAGAAATTATTTTGTAGAAATGTGGGGTAATTATGTTTGGTGATTCCTGGTTGAGAGGTCAGTCCTTTCACAATTTCATAATGCATGCCCTGTGCAACAATCTGCATCTCCACAGCAAAACCTGTGTTAGCAGCTGGAAAGCTGGTCAAAAATCTACACTTCCTTTCCAGGTCATTAATGAGGCCTCTGTCCTGGCCTTGCACAATGTTGCTGGGAAAATAGCAGTTTCAAGAGCCTCAAATTGTGCAGAACCATTGGAAAGATTCCAGTCAGCTGGAATAACAAATGTCGTGGGAGTGAAAGATTCTGCATCAGACCCTCACAACATGACAGGGTCAATTTTCATATTTCATTTTTCATTTATGCAGGTAAAGCAAATGTTATCCTGTGGGAAATGTGTAGTTAAAAAGGTACATTCAGTAAAAATTTTAGAAGTACCAGATGGAGAAGAACCAGAAGGTACCAGCCACTCAACAGTGTCACAGAATGAGGACATATCTTGTTCTAAACTGCCCCACTACTGGTTTTATTCCTAAGATGATTGAGGCAACTCCACAAGAAATGAGATGTTGGAAGCTTTTTACCAATATGGTTTTGGAAGATGAAAGGCTGCCACTTTAAACTTCAAGAAAAACGTAGTGCATTTTTTGTATTATTTTAGCAGAATGTTAAGAAGAAATAAGGCAGCCAAGAAGGAAAGAAGAATTTGATGCCCAATGAAAGAAAGAGTTGAGGGAGAACACTGGGGGTCAGAAAACCATGCCATAATTGAGACTTCCATCCCTGTAAGTGAAAAATCAGGCATCAAACATAAATACATCAACTGAAAAACAGACATGGAGAGTGTTAGATTAATTTTTTCCTAGGCTCCATCACCAAATCTGCACATCTTGCAGAAGAGAGAAACTCTTGAGAGTGTGGGGAAAAAAAAGGAAAGAGGAGCAATTCATTTTTAAAGACCTATTTACCACTGGCAAGAAAAAAAGCAACAAGTACAGGTATCTTGGTCACGGAAGAACTCAGAGCTACAGTACATTTTTTTCTGGTGAGAGGTAACCAAGAAGGATAATTAAACCTCAGAGGCATTTTTTTGTCTTGTGCAGTCTTTCTTTGAGTAGAAAACAAGCTTTGAGGCTGCCCCAAGACACTCTTAGGTTTGCTATAGCCACAAATGCAGACAACAAATGAAGACATTGCATTGATTTGCTCCTGTGTTTCATGAGAGGAGGCACCTTAATATTCACTAGGGACAAAACACTGCCAAAAAAAAAAGAAAAAGGAAAGAAAACCCTGCCAATTCTATACTTAATGGAGTAAGAAAGAATGTTTTCAGGAAATGCAGGGGTTTATTTTAAGTCATCAGCTGAAGCAGCCTGTTTTGCCCATGAACAAGTGTATTTGCATGAATAGCAGCTGCTTGCGAGCTTTCATGTGAGAAAAAAGACAGAAGAAAAGTATGTTATATGTAAATTATTTTGTAAATGTTGTTAATGCTTGGTTCTGAAATCAGCAGCAGTACAACAGAAGTGTTTTCTTGTGTAGAGTTAATTCTTATATAGAGTTAATTTCTGGGCATTTGGGGTGGTCATCATACCTCACAGTTTACAAGGCCTTCCAAGAACCTACGGCAAAGTGACTTTCAGATACTTAAGTCTCACATTGTAAAGCCTTTCTTGTTACACAGACATCCTTCTTTATCCAAGAATTATATAGCCAGTTAGGGAGGCACACACGCTTCTTTCCTGGAGGGTAGCAGCTGCTAAGCTGTGTGTAACCACACAATGTTTTACTTTGGCAGGTGCCTTCTACAGCCAATATAAAACACTGGCCCCATTTAGGCCAGTGCTGTGCTGTAGCACTGTGGCCTTTGGGGGCTGGGATGTCACACTCTGAGTCCCTCCAAGGACACTACAGTCTTTCCTGCTACAGAGCTTCTGTAGGTGCTTCATGGCAAGGAAGTCTGGGATCATGTCTCAACCACTTCCCGAATCTTTGTTAGACGGGGCCTGTGATGGTTTAAACCGGTCCAAATTTAAACTCCAAATAAGCCACTCCCCTTCCCACCGCCCCTGCTGGCAAGAGAGGGACAAGGGCAGAGACTCTGGGTTGGGATAACAATTTACTGAAAATAAACACCAATGGAATGAGGAACGCACAGTAACAGCAGCAGTATTAAGAACAAAAGTATACAAAAAAAGGTTCTTTCCCCACAAAAAGTTGTTCATCACCTTAGCTTATTTCCATGTGGTGACTGGGACAAGGACAGGATGGCGGCAGTTCCTGCTGCTAGTGTTTCCCATCCCTGAGCCTGAGACACCGAAAAACAATGATAGACAAACCCCCAAAACTAGATTGTCTGTGTTGCACCACCTGCTTTTCCGGACAGCTGTGGTTGGCACTGTTCAGCTCAGCTTGGCTCCTCATGGCTCATTCCACCACTGCTTCATTTCCTGCACCTGCCCCTGGTCTGCCACTTCTCCATTCCCAGTCCTTTTTCTTAGAGCACCTTGGGACATGAATCTTGCCCTTTTTCTTTTAATAGCTGTTTGAACATTTCTGAAAATGGTGATAAATAGTACCAGTTTTGAAGTCAAGACAAATGGCAGATTTGAAAAGGTCTCTGTCTTTGCAACACTAAAAGGGACTTTATACAAAATATTTTTGATTTTCAAAGATGTCAAGCAAATCAAAACCTGTCTTCAGAAAGAGCCATGTGGATTCAGAATTTCAGGAAAGCAGGCTTTATATTATTTGAATAATAAGTCCTGAATTTTGAAGTGCTTCATGGTTATCTTCAGTTTAGTATAATCATACACAGCTAGAAGAGAATCTGTGGGCCAATATTCTCCATTTGTTAATCTCTTGTAACCTTTAAGCTATCTTTTTTGCTTTTGTTACAGCCAAATGAATGCAGTAATTAAGGTTACTCTTGGTTTTGGTGCATGTTTTGTTTATTAATACTTAGTTAGTTAGTTAGTTTTCTCCAGGAAGCAGTATACCAACTTTTGGAAGTACAGAGATAGCCTGGGGGTTCTTTCAGCTGTGCACAGCCCCAGCATCAAAAGGATATTATCATGGAATAAAGTTGCCAGAAGGCACAAACTATTTATGAATCCTCTGGTCCTATAGTGCTGTAATGATAAGAAATGTCACTGTGGCATATTGTGCTGAATAATAAACATTCCTTACCTACCCACTTTAAAAGTGCAGGGAGCTGAGGCTGCTGGTTATCATTAGAAAGGGAAAAGATATTTTGGCTTTTCTTCTTGAAAATGTACTGAAAACTTTCCCGTTAATTACGTCTGTGGTGAAGCAAAGAGTGAGAAGTTCTGAAAATATCTACATTAGGTACATGAAATATAGTTTGACTATTTTAATTAAATAAGTTCTAAATATAACTAACTTTAATTTCAGACAATAATTAAAGATGTAATTAGTTAACATTACTGTGTGACATCATTCACTTAATGGTTCATGTAAAAATGCATGAGGATACTTGGTGTGTTTACTGGGATCCTTGTATGATGTTAATGATGAAGAATACAATGTTTCTCTGTGTGCAAATAAATATACCCACTGGAAAACTTTTAGACATTTTGAGGGTTGTATTGCATATGTAAAAGGTTACAAAAACATAAGGTAGGGGGATAAAAAAGTCCTTGAGTTAACTTGATAAAACTCCTGCTTCTTCTAGCATGTCTTTTTTTTTTCCAGTTTGACTTGCATTAGTTTGGGAAAACCCTTAGCTGAACTGACGTGAAGTGCCTGTACAGAGGGCAAAACCAGCTGTGAGTGACCCACTGATACTAAAGTGGGGTCACAGTTCTGAGTCCATACAATGTGAAATTAGGGCATAGTTAATAGCTGCTGATATCATCACACCAGTCACTGCATCACACATTCAAGCCTTGTGTCTCCAATAGAAGTCCTGTGCTATCATCTCATGAGTCTTTTATGATTTTGCTAGTTCTGTTTTTCATTGGTCTGAATTGTGACTGCACCTCTGTCACTTAGCTTGTGTTTCTGCACTGAGCTACCATCTGCCTAATCCCTCTACTCTAGCAGTGCTTCTCTCCCTGCCCAGGAAACAGCTGGTGGATATGAAGAGGGTAATGCAGTGCTATAGGACCTCACATGGAGGATGGAGAAGGAGGCATTTCAAAGCTGCCTCACAATGGGGTTGGATGGAGCTCAATTATGCCAGTTTAACATCTCCTAAATACAAACCCTGGCTTCGGTTACAGAATCACAGAATATTCTGAGTTGGAAGGGACCCACAAGGATCATTAGTTCTAATTCTTAATTGAATGGCCCAGTACAGGGATCAAACCTTCACCTGTGGCATTATTAGCACCATGCTCTAACCCACTGAGCAAATCTCAGTTGCTGCCAGTATCCATCTTTTTCTATTGTTTGTTTTTCTCATTTGCCTTTTTACATTTGTCTAAAGACAGCACCACAAAGCAAGAATTCCTTATTAAATTTACTCATGCAAATTCATTTTTCTACAGGCATGATATGAAAGCAACAGAACACAGAGAAAAAAATTTCAACAGGGTGTATATATGTAAAATAAAGATATGTGCATTGCTCTTTGCAATATGGTAGCTTATTCTGCTCAGAGATTATACAAGCATTTGTACAAGAAGTACCTCCACAGTCAATGCAATCTTCTGCTTCTACACATTGTTGTATGCACAACTTGGAAATTAACATTTCTTCAGTTTATCTACACAAATTTATGCAGAAGTGAATTCAAGAGGAGAAAGCACATGAATATATGAATCCATCTGAAAATATGAATGAAAATTTGTGGGAAATTTTTATGCATTATTATTGAGAAAATCATCATAACTCTGTGAGGAAGTGTACTATCCAAGAGGATGGATCATCATTTGAGTGCCTAGCATAGGTAAAAAAAACTTCGGAATTCTTTTAATTGGTCAGGGAACATATTAAAACTAAGAATAGAAGTAAAAGTAGATAAAACTAAGAACCTTACAAAGGCAAAAAATAACCAAGAAACTGGTATTCCTAAAGAAAAACATCGTTGATTAGAGTTATTCTATCCGAAACCAAATTTAGGGTATTTGAATGGACACGAATAGATGATCTCAAGAGGTTCCTTTTAAACAAAACAACTCTGTGATTCTGCAGCTTTAATCCTTTTCTGTGGACATGCATTTCACTTGGCAAATTCAGTAGGACACACCACTGTATCATGGAGAATGAGTTATATTATAATCATTTAGCCACAAGAATTAAACACTGACATATATCTCTGTCTGACTGCTCATGCATGAAAGAAGACTATAAATAGCCACCAAAGAATTAAAATTGGAACTTAGGTGAATCTTAAGCAATACTTAAATTTATGACAGAAATAAAAGTCACAGTAGCTCATTTTATTTTCCCTCGTTTCTAGGGATAAATATATGCATGAAGCATAGGAAGTTGCTGATTTAGGTTTATTGCCCATCTTTGTAAGCACTCAAACTACGTTTTGACATACATTTGAGATATCGAAGCACTGGGTACATTAACAGGGTCCAATTGCCCTGACCAGCCTGTATGAACCTTCCTTTTCAGTCTTCTTGTGCAACCTCTCCCCTCTTCCCTCACAGTCCTTGGGGTCTGCCCTGTACAGCGCACCTTGAGCCAGGCTTCTGTGAAAACAGCTAAACTGTGAGAAAAAACAGAGAGATGCCCCACCCTGAGCCTCCATGTGTGCACCCTACACTCTTTGGCTCCAGAGCCACACCTGAGCTCATGCCCTGGCCCCTGGTCCTTGACTGAGCTGCACTCTGGGTGTGCAATGCCTGCCTTGTACCTTGCCAGTCCTGACCTTGCTTTCTTGACTCCCTGGCTTGACTCTGGACCCCTATGGGAAGGAGCCCTTGTCAGAGAGATCCCTGTGCTGCCTTGCTGTCAGCTCACCTTCCCTTGAGGGGCAGCCCCCCTGCTGCTCACTTGGTAGTTTTGTACTGAGAACAGAGAAGGCAAAATAAATCTAGGATCTAGACACCTGTGTGTTGAAAAAGGTGCATTTCCATAACAGTTAAGGTTCATTGCTCTTAATAATGTTGTCCAAAGTCAAGTGCTTCAATTCCAAATTTTTGGCCAATGATTTCAAAATAGGGAGATATTTTCCTCCATTCCTGTTCTATGCTATAACCTGTATTCTTTCTAGCTAAACAGATGGTGCTTTTATGTTTTTGCAAGTTCTAGTCAGGGTCTAAAATAACTTATCATAGGTTTGTAGAATATTTGGGGTTGGAAGGTACCTTTAAAATTCTTCTGGTCCACTCCCTCTGCAATGAACAGGGACATCTTCAACTAGATCAGGTTGCTCAGAGCCCTGTCCAACATCACACTGAATGTTCCCAGAGATGGGACATCCACTACCTCTCTGAGCAACCTGTGCCAATGTTTCACCACTCTCATTATGAAAAACTTATATCTAAACGAAATCTTTTCTCTTTTAATTTAAAACCATTACTCCTTGTCCTATTGCAACAGGCCCTGCTAAAAAGTTTTTCCCCATTTTTCTTATAGGGCCCCTTTAAGTACTGAATAACTGCAATAAATCATCCCCAGAGCCTTCTCTTCTCCAGTCTGAACAGCCCCAATTCTCTCAGTCTGTCTTTGTAAGAGAGGTGCTCCAGCACTCTGACCATCTTCATGGGCGTCCTCTGGACTGCTCCAGTAGGTCCAGGTTCTTATATTGGGGGATACCAGAGCTGGATGCAGCACTTCAGGTGGAGTCTCACCAGAGCAGAGTAGAGAGGCAGAATCACTTCCCTCGACCTGCTGGCCATGCTGCTTTTGATATGATTGGCTTTCTGGCCTGCAGGTGCACATGGCCAGGTCATGTCCAGCCTCTCATCCACCAACACTCCCAAATCCTTCACAGTGGGGCTGCTCTTGATCTGTTCATCGCCTAGCCTGTATTGATATTGAGGGGTTGTCCTGACTCAGGTGCAGCACCTTGCACTTGGTCTTGTTAAACCTTGTGAGATTCCCATGGTCCCACTTGTTGATCTTGTTCAGGTTCCTCTGGATGGCATTCCATCCCTGAGGCGTGCCAACAGCACCACTAAGCTTGGCGTCATCTTCATGGAAAGTAAGTAAACATCTTCAATGTCCATAGAGTCAAAAAGGAATCACATAAGTGGACTGTATGATGTTATCATAGCCATTAAAGAACTATGTAGAAGGTTCATAGACTGATCTGCTTTTTCAGGAAACCTGAAGACTTTCCTTCTAAATTTGATTGACTATTTTAATTATGTATTATTTGAGAGGTTTTATTATTTCTGATATATTTTAACTGCATGGCTGGGAGGTAATTAGAAGGTTATGTTGAACAGCAACAGAAAAATTAAATGAACTTTTATTAAACTGTTACCTCTAATGCTATCTGCTGAAAGCTTGATTGGATCTTTTCATGAATCTCCCTGTAGGCTTCTAATTGACAATGAATCACAGTGCTGTTTCCTCTGTTAAAAAATGCCTGCAAACTTCCATTGCTTTGTGGCAGATGTTATTGTGGTCATCACATTCCTATGAATAAATCACCAGCTTTGGAAAATAGTAATGCTTTGTTGTATCATACCTTTCATGATGGTATGGAAACTCATAGTTTCTCTCTTACTATTCAGTTCTCAAGTTTAATTATTGTAAGGGTTTTGGGGATTTTTACTGTAAAATAAGTCACAAACAGGATGTAGGCATACTGTAGGGAGAATGAGGAACTGAGTTTAATGACCATCATCCCTAGAGAGTTTAAAACCATTAAAAACCACTCCCCCCACCTTTAGAGTTATATTATTTTTTCTGAAACTTCTTTAAGTAGAAAATTTAATGCATGAAACACACACACATATATATATCAGTATTTAGAAATACTAGAAATTCCACAAGTATGAGCAACTTCCAATTTTATCTGCTGAGACACAAAAGGGAAGCTGTTTTTAAGAACGGTAAATAGTTTTTTCCTTTGAGATAGACTATCTTCTGGGAAGAAAATATTCACATAATTTCTCTTCTGGTGTTTCTTCCTGACATCCTGTCAGCAAGGCAAAATTTTCTTTCTCCCAAGGAAATATACATGATATCAATCCACTACACAACCTGCAGTTCCTTACAGGTAGATCCTGTCAATATGTGTGCAGGTCTCTTGCCTTTCATGTTCTCTATCTCCACAGCTGCTTATGTTTGCTGCCTTTGAAGGCTTTGGTGTGCTCTCTATCTATCTTCACATCTTCACATTGATTCTTCTTACATTGCAAATGACCACAAGAGCAGGGCGAAATACAGAATATTTGGTGCCCATTTTGGTTCAAACCAGCATATGAAAGAAAAGTTTTCCTGCAATGTCTTGCCTACATATCATTACAACGCAGACAACTACTACAGCCTCCTGGCACCTGTGGGCCAAATAAACTGTATTCATGAGCAGCTCATAAGTAAAATTACACACTTGCTAAAGAGCAAAGTATATTTTGTGGTTTTATTTACCCACAATTAAGATAGCAAATGGAAATGCACAGACTTCTGTGATACTAGAAAAAGACAACATAAGAAAATGCTATACGAAATTATCTGTTCTGTTTCTGGCAGAGTTTTAATCAGATTGGTTCTGTAGAGAAAGTGCATCCTTACATGCATATGCATACTGTCTGTTTTCCTATAATCACCTTCGGGGGAGGAGCCAGATTTGTCTTCTGAATCTCTCTTGGAGCAAAGGTAGAAGGCATTTGGACCTGATATGCCTTCTGTGTGGTGCATAATGCACCATGTAGATAAAGAAATACCATTTGATTAATTAAAATAAAATAGACTAATGACAAGAGAAATAGAACTACTAGAAAAGAAGTTGATTCAAATTTTCCAGTTGTAACTAACTAGATAGCAAGGTCTCTCAAACCTGGTAAATCATAGCCTGGAATGTTTATTGGTGGGCAAAGGGTAACTGTACAACTATTAATTAAATTGTAATGTTTTCAGATCTAATAATTCCTCCTAATCTGTTGTCCTCTCCCCCCTGCTGTCTGTAAAGGTCTTGTTGCTATGCCTGTTCTGAAAGAGTGGGTCTCTAGATATTAGCATATGAAAGCACACTCTGATTGATACTACCTGTTGCATGGAAATGAAATTGCTTGATTAAGGAAATTTATGGATTTGGCCAAATTTAGCTGCTTTGCTGCATATACCTGACACAGAGGTGATCACCCTCATCCTCCCCTTCCTTCCCATGTTTCAATGCAAGATGGATGGAAATTATATAGAAAAAGATGTGCTAAACCCTCACATGAAAGCAAAGAGATTCCAGGGGACGACTGAAAAATTAAACTTGTACCTACAAGGATTCACTCTGCTCCTTGCTGCTCACAACAGTGCTAGAAGTGATTCAATAAGATTTAGTTTTTATAATAAGAAACCTCGTCATGCAGTAAACCATCATCTATTGTGCTCACTAGAATATACAGATATTTTCATACCCTTGATATAATCTGTATGACCTCTGAATCCTCTATTTTTTTGGTCCGAACATTTCTGATGCATTAAGCAAACATTATGCTTAACATAATCAGGAACAGGGTTTTTGTTTTTTTCTCTTCTGAGAGGACCAAAACCCTGAAAATTATCTGTATGGAGGAAATCAAATCCCCCTGTTCTCAGACTAAATCTGAACCTCATGTCATCCTCAAATATTCATGCATGTAATGCAATGGGCTCACTCATGATGTTGTACAAGCAGCGTTATCTCCAAGATACTAGATACAAAAGTTACATAGAAACAGGATTATCATAGACATAGTTTTAGAAATAAAGAAACTGAAACAGAGGCATGATCATCTAACCAGGTGGTAAAAGTAGAATTCGGATTTCCTGAGCAGAGGTAATTGAATGGTTGTCTGCCCTGAAAGAAAAGTCTATCCTCTAGGAAAAAAAAAAGCTGTCTTAGTTTTGAAAAAAATAGAAAGAAAGAGTTTCTAAATATGGGGAAATAAAATTCAAAACAAAATTATAGAAATGTTGCATGATGCTTAAACAGTGTGGGAATCCAAAGCCTAAGGCCTCCAATCCCAACTGAAACTCCCAGTGCTTCTAATTTCCAAGCTATTCCCCCTACCTAATGAAAGATAAAAGGAACAAAAGCCCTGCACCAAGTCTCAAGATGGTAGTTGGATAACAAATGAGCTACAATATTTGAAAACCTTGAGTTACCAGATTCAGAGTGAGACACATCCTAGCTGCTCATGCCAAGATACAGCTCAGATCACAAAGGCAGAAAACCTGGAAAAACTACATAACCTGCAGAGCATCACCTCAGGCAGCAGATCTCTGACCATTTCTAGACGCTTTGTCAAGGACCCCGGACCCCTAGCCCATACCTACGGCTCAAGTTTTGCAGATGGACATGTGAGCCACAGGCTACAGAATCCCAGCTGCAGCAGGAATCAGACACTCATGCAAATATGCAGGAACCAAGCAGTGCTTTTTCAATTGCCCTTTTTAATTTTTACAAATAAAAATTTCTAATTAGATGTAATTGGTCATAAAAGAACTACCTATATTTATACTTGATTCCTAGTTCTTTAGATACTGGAGCACTATTTACATGGTCTTGAATGTGAACCAAACAGTGTTTGGTAGTTTTTGAACACAGACTTCATTGAGGAGGGTCTAAATTTAGTAACTTGCATAGTATCATTTAAACTGCCTTGGTGGCGAAATCTTCACTACATATGAAAACATCTCTCTCTCTCTCTCCCCCCTCACCTACCCCATTTCCTTCCTTCATGTAACACTACTTTGGGATCATACTAAATATGACAGAAAAACAGTCGGGGGTAGAGGACAACACTGGCAGGGCCTTGTCCATCTTGTAGGGTTGTACAAGCAACATTTGATTTTAGTGAAGGAGAACTGTATAAAGACAAAGGGATCTACAAAGACACAAGAGACCTCCAGAAGCAGAAACTTTCTTTGTGAAGGCTGCTTTAAACAGAGTATTAACACACCATTAAAATGGTGAGTCATGTTCAGAAATCATGGGATAACCTTAAAAGTTATAACTAAAACTTATTTTGATGCCTTGTCTCTTAATTTCACGTTTAGAAGTCAACTATGACATCCTATCCACCTGTGCCTCTCTAACTAATCTTTAAAATCAAGTGAGTAAGCTCTTTTTGCTTTAGCAAATAATAAGTTTTCTTTTTAAATGGTTAATTACTCATGTATTCAGTTGACTGAACTTCCCAAAGGCAAAACATTAATATCATAATAAACAACAAAGATCATAATAAAATGGCAAGAGTTGAGAGTATAGAAATTATTTTGACTCAGAAGTCTCTGTTCTTAATTGCTTGGAAGATTATGGAATTGGGAGAGAAGTTCTTGATTTTAATTAATTTTTTCTTTTCTCAACTGATAGAAGTCCACTAAAAAAACTTCCTGTCACTGATAGTTTTCCAGAGAAGAAATATAACAGTTCATACTCACTTTTCTTTCATAGTATACAGGAATGGTTCCTAATGTTGATATACAATAAATGACAAATTAAGAAAAATTTTCTGTTCATCTACATCCTTTTCAATATTAACAGTAATCTCCTTTCTTGTTGCTTTGTTTGTTTGTGGGAGTTTTTTCTTTGTTTTTTGTGTGTTTGTTTGTTTGTTTAGCTAACCAGAAGACTTCCTATTTTTATTGCATATATCCAGTTTCAAGTCCATTCTGCATTTGGCCTACAGAGGCCTTAGGCAAAAATCTTTGTACCATCTAATAAAGGAATAGGAGCCTTGGCTTCCTGCTGTATATGCCAATGTCCTAGCCAGTGGATAACATAAATATCTATCTATTTTTGACAATATAACACTAAGACTTTGGTTCTGAATAGATATGTTAGCATAATCCTGCTTTTTGCAAACATTCTCAAAATCTTTCTTTTCGGTTCTGCTACGGAACCAAGGAAATAAAATTGAAGACATTGTCACAAAATGAAATTGTCAGCTTTGATTAGCAGATGTATATTTCATCTCCTTGTGCCCATCATTAGTAGTTCTTTGTAGGAGTAGAAAATGAGCCTCTATTCACATGGCACTTTGGAAAGTGTGTAAATGTTATCTTTTATGGGAATAAAAAGAGTTTCTGAGTCCAGTTTAAAATGAACACACTATTGTTATGAGAAAAGACTTCAGTAGTGGGGACATAATGACTGTAAGTCCAGAGCAAATTTACCATTATGAAAAAATGCGCCCACTTTTCCCAATAATTCTCTTTCATTAAGGCAATCTTTGGCTGCTTTACCTTTGTGAATCTACCTAGGTTTCCCACTTTCACAAATCTTGTTCCCTCAAGACAGCTCTGTAATGAGAGTGAAGTGTTTTTATTATTGCTTTTGTTAATCATGCTTCCTGCATACTGCAAAGTGCTTCTTATTCTAAACTGTGCCAGAATTATTGGGGAATTAATCAATACTTGTTACCAGTCATGATCACAGCTGTTAGTCACAGCTGTAATTACCAATTGATTAATTAGTGCAGCCCTGTTCAAAAGTCAGGAGTCATTAAATTTCCAGTGCACGTAACTTTAAATTCAGCCCAATATCCACAAAGCTCTACAATTACATTTCAACCCACTACAATTTATTAAAAATGCTTTTTATTAATAACTTTTAATTATTATAGTATTTTCCAGTAACACAAACTGAATTGTAAGTGTATATATAGTTTCTCCCTGCATAGCTACTCTAAATAAAATAATTCAATGAAAACCCAAACTGTACATGTTTAGGGACCTTGCTTTGAATTACCCTTTCATTATGATAAATGCCTTAGCTAAAGAACAACATTTGGGTGTATTCCAGAGGCTGATACACTGAAATTATTTACTTTCCTCTGCTAGTGAATGCAATTTATATTAGCAAAACAGCATTTCATTGTATTAACTTAGGTACTGGCTGATTTTTACTGGACAGTGTATATCGTCTAACTCATAATTCATTGACTCTTTTTCTCCATAGTTCCAAGTAGAAGAATCTGAATCCATTGCCTGAAGTTTTAACAGAGTAAAAGCAGGTAAATTACCTGTTACAAAATAAACATATTTCCTTATGCTTTCTTGTTACTCAGGAAATTTATAATATTTTCTGGTAAAATCACCAGTCTGGCTTTGCTCTCAATACTCCATTAAAATAACTTTGATTAAAATTCAAAGGTCAGTCCTTTATTTTAAACACACACTGTTCTTCATTTGAAAGAGTACAAACCTCAGGCAGCTCTAAGAATACTGAACATAATCTACTTCACTTGTCTCATAACTTGAGTTTGTATTTGGATTTTGGAATACAATTTTTTTTTGGCAGCATGTGCTCACCCCACTGCTTTTCTGCCTATGACATCTATCTACTCCTCAGTCAGTTTTTCTTTCTCCTATTTCCTCTTCCTGTCCTCCTCTTTCTTTATAATCAGCAGCTCCTTTCTGTCATCAGATACAATTAGTGATCTTTTACCTGACTGCCATGTTCTGGTAAGGTTTAGACATGAGAAACTGATATACCACTGGTAATAATCATCTTTTTCTGAAAGAATGTAGTATTTGAATGTACCATCACCTGTTGCACATCTCATATTTTATTACTCTCAAGCAAAGCACAAGGATTTTTCCTATCAGCTCCTATGACTTTGCAGTGACAGACAAGAATATTGGAGAAAATTAGTCCCCAATAAATTAGTATCACCAATCATGCCCAGTGATCAAGGGAAAATAATACCCTGCACACAGACGTATCTGCCTGCCTTAATCACCCCAAGAAATCAAAAAGGGTTCAGCTGATAAATAAGTATAAAATATTTTCATGGAATATATTGCTGTAACAAATATAAAAATCTTTTAAATGGAGCCAGAAAAAAAAAAAAATTGAAGTTTTATTTCATATGTTGTATATTTCCAATATGTTAAATACTATGTCACCTCCTAATGAACACCAATATGAAATAAATTTCCTTTAAAAATATTAGTAATATTTAAGTATTTTAGCTAGAGCAAAACACTTCTATATTTTAGCTTGATTTAAAGATATTTAACTGTAGCTAGACTTTATCTTTCTATATGCATCTGCTCATATAAAAATATACCTACTGACTGACATGCTGTACCACTGTGCCACAGGTAGTGTTTTTTTTTGTTCCAGATGTAGTACATGTAGTTACATTATCACACAGCATGGTTTTCCCTTACGTCTCAACTAGATAAAGCATAGTAGCAAAAAAAGAAAGTATTGAAAACATAATGGCTGTATCCCTTGGATTTCTTGATAGTGTTACACATTATATCCATTTAAAAAGCAAATAGCTTTAGCAAGGATAATGGTGTCTTACAAAGAATATCCAAGGAATTAGAGACTATTACCCACTGGCTGAACAGCTCTTTAATATCACTGCAAGTTCTGAAGCTGGGCTGTGTCTACTCTTCTCACTGGACATCGATTGCTGCTACTGATGTCCGTCCTAAGTGCTGTCATTATAGTTTGCAACTTGCTATGCCATGCAAATTCAATGCTCCTGGGAGCAGAATAATAAAGGTTATGCATTGTTAAATGTGTCGCTGATTCAACTCCCACTTCCCTCAGCAAAATTTTATAGTGGATGCCCATTCAGCCTCACAGGGACAAATAAAAGGAGGTGTTTTCAAGCATTATCTATCTAAAGGATGAGGTGTCATGGTCCCTTGGCAAGTGACTACTTGGATGGCAGTGCAGTTTGATTTGCAACAGTTATAAAACAGCTATTTCTGATCCTAGAGTGCAGCAGAGTTAATTACGGTAGTAAGCTGTTTGGAGCAACTAATTTATATTGTGATGCCTTAGCTGGCACAAGAAAGAAGAGATTTGTCAAAATATACTAAGGCAGCTCCCCTAAACACTACTTTGTTTTGTCACTCAACAGTAAAAATCTTGTTTTGTTATGACAGAGACAGAATATAATAAGGGAAGGTGCGTCTTCCTTGTCCTTAAGGCCATGTTTTCACTTCCAAAGAGTGTTAGCTGACAGGCCAAACATGTGGTGCAGAATCTTTCAGAAGAGGAAAAATGTTGGGGTTTTTCTTGTTTTCACAAGAACTACAAGTTACAGAATGACAGCCTTTTGGCTAGGCTAGACAAAACTTTCAAGGCTAACTGTGTAACAAATGAGGCACCCAGTCTTTTACCTGCTGCTTACTTCATGTCTTGTCATCAGTCTGTAGAGCCACAAGTGACTTAAGACAGCTTTTTCCATCATTCTCAGGCTGGTAACCTGTGTTGGTTTAACACAGCCTGGTTTTGGAGGGAGAGGGAGAAAAGCTGCTCAAACCTTCTATGTCTGTCACAGAGCCAATTGCTGAAGGCTCTGATGATGGGCAGGTTACTAGGCCAATTAGATAAGTTGGTAACGCCTCTGTGATGACATATTTAAGAAAGGAAAAGCCACAGGAAGCTCTCTTTCTTCTCCCAAGGGGTGGTACTTCCCAAGGCCAGGACCATGGGGACCGCTAGGCCAGGGCCTTCCCAAGGCCAGGACCACGTGGCCAGAGCCCTCCTGAGGCCAGGACCATGCGGCTGGGGCCCTCCTGAGGCTGGAGCCACCCATTCAGTGCCGGCAAGGACCACGCAGCCAGGGCCAGCCATGTGGTGCCAGCAGGGAACACGCGGCCAGCAGTGAGAGACATGGCGAGCAATTCCCTGATGCAGAGCCCAGATGAGACAAACCTCTCAACTGCAATTTACAGACACCAACTTCCTTACAAGTCAGAGGAAAAGGAAACGTGAGGACACGTTATGAGAACCAACATGGCAGCACCGAGGTCAGTGAAAAAAGGAGAGGGAGGAGGTATTCCAAGTGCCAGAGCTGAGATTCTCCTGCGAGCTGTAGTGAGGACTATAATACAACAAACTGTTTCCCTAGAACTCAGGAGGTGCATGGGGGGTGCAGAAGTCCACATGCAGCCCGTGAAGAAGAGTACTCATGCTGGAGAGCATGGATGCTGAAAAGCTGTAATCTAGCGAGGAACTCGAACAGAGAGGGATGACCCTTGATATTAGAGGTACAGGAAGAGAGCCTTCGCTTCCAAACTAGAACAGCTCATCCTTAAAAGACTAAATGCCACAAACTAAAATGACCCACGCTAGGCAGTTGTGGGAGGACTGCTTGGCTCGTGGGAGGGACTCAGGCTGCAGCAGGTTCAGGCGGGACTGCTCTTGTGGAAGTTGAAACCATGCTAGAAAAGTTCGCAGAGAGCTGTCTCCTGTGGGAAGGATCTCACGGCACAGCAGAAGAAACTCTTTTCCTTAAGTACACTGTAAAAAATTTTTTGGAAGTGAAAGACTGACCAAAATCCCAAATTTTGTTTCCTTGCACGGTCGGTGGAAACAGGGAGGGACTGGGAAAGAAAGGTGTTCTTAAGGTTTGCTGTGGTTCTCATTACCCTTTTTACTTCTTTATTATGTCAATAATAAATCTTCTTTTTACTGTTTAAGTTTCGAACCTCTTTTGCCTCAAAAGGGTTTTTTTTTCAATAATCTTTATCTCAACTCATGAAAATGAAGTTTTCAGTTCCCCCTCTTCTGCTCAGCTATAGCAGAGGAAGATCAGTAGACGGTTTTTTCATGGATGCCTGGCACTTAGCCAGCTTCAAACTGTGACATAACCCTGTTGAATAGTTAAATAAGAAGGAAATGTCATTGACAAGAACGCACCATTCACGTGTTTATGCTTTAAAATGGATTATTAGAGAATATTGAATCTTGAAGAGCAGAGAACTACAAATACTGGGTTCTAGCAAAATTTTCAGCAACTCACTTCCTCCAGCCCTGCTTCCATTTCACAGTTCCCCAAGAAGCTGTTATCCACAAGTTGAGGAAAGTAACCTGAGCTGTATTAAAACATCAATAGACTGAATCTGTGTGGTGTTTATTAGGACTTTATCTGGAATTTTCCACTCTGCATCTTCAGCTAAGCTCTTTCAAGTTTGAATGGACCATTACCTGTTGTCTGTGTCTTCATTTGGTACCCATCTGGCAGATAAGCAAAGAAAAAGAGTATTCAGGACAGTGAACTAAACATTTGTTTCTCTCAGGTCACACCTATAAGATTAAATAACTGAAAATGGGAATGGGAAACAAATTCTCTTTTTGTTCTCTATATGCCAACTCTTCCTCTTCCCTCTTCTCGGTGCCACAAGTCTACAGGCACTGTTCTTCTGGACCTCAGTTGCTCCTCACAGTACCATGTTGTGCATGATCTTGGCTCTAAGAAGCAGAGTGATGATTTCTGCACATACATTATCAAGAGGTCTCAAGCCACTGTGCAATTTTTACCAGTGAATAAAGCATCATAAACTTCAGTTTATGAACCAAGCTTCCCTGTTGGTCTTGCTTGATGTCTGCCTAGTGGAGTAAGTTATGGGAGAGAAAAACAAGCTTTCCCATTTTCCTGTTTAATAGCTTTTTTTTTTCCAGATCAGTGGAATATCAATAAAAAGTAAAGTTATTTTATCACTGTTATTCACCAGAGCATGGCACTTTATGCTTTGCTAATCTGTAAAACTCAGTTTTGACATACTTCGTCAGGTATGTTTTATAAACAAGATGGAGAATCTCACAGATTTCACCAAAGAGAATAAAGGATCCAGATGTCAAATTCTTAACCCCATTTAGTGGGAAAAAAAAAGTCATTACTAATTGACAAAAATTAGGGCACAGACTTTGCCTCCATTTGAGAACACACAGTCTAAGCCATGTATGTACAGATTTAACATAACTCTGATCATCTTCCTTTCACATCGATTGCAAATGATTAATTTGATCTGTGAAAATGAGGCAAAAGGTCACCCCTCTTGCAGCTAAGCTGTCAAAGTCACTAACTACTTTGATAAATATGGGCTCTGATGATTTCCCGTGGCTGTCTTCACCCCATCAGATATTCTTATGCATATTTAAAAATTTAATTTAACTTCTCATATACTTTATTTTTAGTCTTGCCTGTTCTTACAAACAGGAGGATGTAAACAGAGTGAGAAAGGAGTATTTTAGAATTAAAGTCATAATTTTATATTAGAGAAGATTTGTCATGCCATGGTTTTAAATCAGAGTGCTTGAGGAGGATTTGCATGCAAGAATCTGCAATTTTAGAACATGTGGTTTGATTGCCTGTCTTGCTTTTGGTTGGGAGAGAGTTAATTTTCTTTTTAGTAGCTGGTACAGTGCTGTATTTTGGATTTAGTATGACAATAATATTGACAACATATTGAGGTTTTGGTTGTAAGTAGTGCTTATTCTAAGTCAAGAACTTTTCCATTTCCCAGGCTCTGACAAGAAGCAGGTGCACAAGAAGCTGGGAGGGAGCATAGCCAGGACAGCTGACTCGAACTGGCCATAGGGATATTCCACACCATAGAACATCATGCCCAGTATGTAAACTGGGGAAGCTGTCTGGAAGGTGCTGATTGTTGCTCAGGGACACTCAGCAGGTGATGAGCAACTGCGTTGTGCATGACTTGCTTCTCTTGGGTGTTATTCCTCTCTTTCTGTCCTTTTATTAAAATTATTGCTATCATTGTAATTGTAATATTTTATTTTGTTTCAATTATTAAACTATTCTTATCTCAATGCACAAGACTTCCGTTCTTCCAATTCTTCTCCCTGCCAGGGGAGAGTGGGGAGGGGAATGAGGAAGTGCCTGTGTTGCACTTAGTTGCTGGCTGAGACAATGACACTGTCCTAAGGCGAGAAAAGGAATTTTTATTAAATCTGTTGCAGTTTCACAGACCTACAGAAGTAAAATACACATAGTGGTTAGATTTGGAATAAATGATGGAACATATCATTAATATAATTTTGCTCTGACAAATGTTGCAATATCTGTACTGTCGGAGACAGTGACATCTGTAAGGATGTGCTTGGTATTCACACTATTGTGATTTATCACACAGGAATAAAAATTGTACTGCTTGATTCCTGGAAAATTATTTCAGTGATCTTTAGAAGCAGAATACTCAGACATTTGCAATCAGTGTACTGTAAGCATAACTTAGAGACTGACTAAAGAAATAAACAAAATCACTCCCATAAAACCTTCACAAGGATTAAATCATGACCAGGTGAGCAAACCAGGTCATGATGAGGTAATAGTTTTCCTTTAGTAGGGTTTCTAAGACACTCTGAGGCATGAAAAAGCACAGTGGATGTTCTTTTTTCTCAATCTGATGGTAAAAACTATTTCCAAGCCACAGGCATCGAAAACTGATCATTATGTATGCCTTGGTATGCTATCACACTATCCTCCAGAATGATCTCCCGTAACATGGCTCTGTTCAACTGCTTTCTGACAGAAGACACTTGAGCAGAGAGGACAGATTGTATACGTTTTAACTTACCGAAGGCAAAAAAATATTATGGTGGAATGACTATAACCATCTTACCAAACTACTCCAAAACTGTAAAATTTGTGGGTACAAAACACAGCTTTTTTATTTCCTGTGAGAAATAAAGTTGGAATTATTCATACAAGGTGTGCTTGCCTCTCCACAGCTTCTGCCCTCTTCTCTGTGCACATGCTGTCATGCCAAAGCATGGCCAATTAATAATGTCTCTGGGAGAGGGAGAGTGGTCTTTTCCAACTTAATGAAATCGAGCCTTTTCTGTAAAAAATTAGCAAGTACATCCCTCCTAAGAGAGACCCATCTGGCACCTAAAGGCTCGTAGTTAAGTATCAAAGCAGGCTGTTGCAAATTTCTAAGGGATATGACATTATTAAATGAGACTGAAGAAGCCAATGACCTATGCACTTCTATGTATGACATAGTTGTCAAGAACTTCCTTAGAAATATTCTTATATATTCTGCAAAACTCCCCATGGAAGAACTGAGTGCTGTGTCCGCCACAGAGATTCTACTTGTGAAAAAAAAAGGGGGCAATATAGAATGCAGGAAGCATGTTTATTGCTAAAAGGTTTTGCTTTAAAATCCAAAAGCACCAGAAAGCTAGTTTCTGCAACAGATGCAATCAAAACTTATTATAATGAAGTAAAGTCTGAACTCTATCAAACACTAACAAACTCCTCTGGGGAGTCAATACCTCCCACTGAAAACAAAGTATTGGTAATATATCACTATATCAGTGCAGAAAATTGATTATTGGCCAAATATTTAATACCCACTGGCTGAGACAAGAGTTTCCCACGTCTCTGTGCAGCTGCACCAACAAGAGGAATATGATCTCGTTGTATTCATTTATACAGTTTTGGTCCAGGTAGAAACTTCCATTTCCTGTTGTCTTAGCTGTGTCTTCTCCAAGTGCTGGCCACTGGAAATGGGGAGGCCCGAATAGGTGAATATGTTATACCTGATAAAATAAATTGGAGTAAGAGAAGGAATGGGAGTCTCTCATCCTTCACTCTCTTTCTGAAGTACAATTGACTTGCCGACAGTGTAGGGAACTAAGGGAACTGCAACCTCCCTCACCTGTATTTTCCAGGATAAGCTGCTGTTGAAAAGTAATTTGTGACCTTTGTGGTTCATCATCTCTCTTGTGACAGGTCCATGAAATTTCCTGGGTAATGCTGAGCAATGCTGTCTCTACAGGTCAGTACCATACAGTTCTTATAACAGCCTATGCCATGCAGTTCAGCTGCATTTTGCAGTTCTTTGGGTACTCCAGGGAAATGTATTAGGATGACAGTCTGCTAATGTTCCATTGAAAAATGACACTTGGAAGAGAGGAGTGACTTGATTTCAGTCATGGAACTTGAAATGATCTTTTTCTCATGCAAAATGAAATTAAAGGCTGTAACAGTTTACTGGGGAAAAAAAGAATAGACAGTATATTACAAGACTTTATCAGGATATGGACATCCGAAAAGTATAAAAAGACAGTTTTAATCTCCTTCAAAGTTGAAGTACACAATGTGCCTTCCTCTTTCTCTGTATGCAGTTGGCAAGCTTGTTATGAATGGATGATGTGGGTTTAAATCAGCTCCTGCCTTTTGTCCAGGCCTCTGGCAGCAGGCAGTGGCTCTATTGAGGTGGCCAGCACCCCAAGGATCCACTCTTATCTGCAACTTCTTTAATAATGGCTGGTTCGGTCTATTATAAAATGAATTATTTATTTATAGACACAAAACTAACATACATAAGACTTAAAAGAGACTATTACTACACAGGGATAAGACAAAAAGGGGATACTAGCATTCCATGCGGAGTTAAAGGTACCATTAAATTTACAGCTAGCTAAGAAATAGTATAACTTAAGATCCAGTATTTCTTACTACCAAATTGTTGACGGAGTACACGTTGAAAAATCCTTTCTCTCAATTCCCAGGAAAGTAACCTCAAAGTTTCGTCCAGCTTTGGGGAGAAATCTTCTCACATCTTCCCAAGGAGTGTGTAAGAGACTTCTGCCTTTGTGTTAAACTGCAGTACTTTTATAATGTAAAAACAGGCCTTTTGGTCACCTATGTTTGTTTATCTCTTCCCACATCTGTTAAGCTGGCAGAGTTTTGGCACCAGGAGAGGATACTTGCTGGACCTTGTCTGCCTGGGTTATCTCTTCTATCTGCATCGGCCATCTGTGGTGGGAGAGGGATGATATGCCCCGCCACAAAGCTATAGATGAAATATCTTGCAGAGCCTGTCCTCAGGAAATAAGAGTTAGCTGTAGAAGCATGGCAGCTCATGAACTTCCACTCTTGTCTGATATCTGCTGGTTCAGTCTTTCAGAATCAGAAGTGATGATGAATATGTGTGACTGACTCACCATCTGCTTTTGATGCAGCATGTGACATATTGCTTCATCAGAGACTCATGAGAAATCTTCTTCCTCTGCATGCTTCTCAGCAAGTGCTACAATCTGATCCGCTAGAAAAGCCCATCATATTTGCAGCTTGCTTATCACATGAACACATTTTCTGAAGCTTCACTGTTAAGTGCTGCCCAAGTCACTTTCTGACAAATGGCCACTCTGTACAAAGAAAGCAGCAATCTCTGATAATAAGAGGCAAAGAATTAATGCCTCTTTTTTAATTCACTATCACATCATTAATCACAATGAAAATTCCTTAGACAGCATTCATGTTCAGTAACTAGTGTAACACCTATGGGAGAAAGCTTGGTGACACTTAGTATACATGTATTTTTTAAGGTTCCCGCCCCAAATGCATATCAGACACGGTCTGTCTAGTTAAGGAAAGAGGAAGAGATGATAGTACGGAAAATCCTAGGGCAAGTGCTAATCCAATATTCAAAAGCAATGTCTCATTCTTGCTTGCCCATCATAAAAACCCTCAAGTCAAATGAACTGTTCAACATGCAGAGATACTACAAGTTTTACTCTAGTAATGTCACCCTCATATCTCAGTTTGCTCACCTGTAGAACAGACACAATACGTTGCTAAGTGTCCTGCAGTCAGTGGGATTGGTGAGCTCTCTATCTGAATGACAGTGGTGAGCTCTCTATCTGAATGACACTATCCCATCCTCTTTGAAAGAAAAGACAAGCCCTTAGGGCCAAACAAGTCACCTGGGGCATATTCTACATCTTTACATAATCCTTTGCATCTGAATACACATATATTTGGCAGTTAGGTGCTCTGCTGCTTAAAGAAGATGAAAGTACATGGCTCTTTTTATATACAGGGCTCCCTGCAATTCCACATTAGTCAATGGAAAGGATATAACTGAATGATAAAGGAGCAGCAGTCACTGCTCAAATTATTTATAAGTCATTCATTCATCTTTATGTATAGGGCTGTCAGGTTTTTTCCACTCACATAGAAGAAAAGAAAAAACAAGACTTGGTGCTTGGTCTTCCGAAGAACTGCGCAAACATTAACTAAAACCAGGTGGAAAATAATGATAGAAGGAAAAGGCCACACAAAAATTAAGTTTTAATGCAGCTTTAAATATAGTTTGTTAAAAAGGAAGTATAAGAAGATTAGAAAGAAATTTGCACCAAGACCCACAATATGTTATCATTTACTCTCCTACAGAGTGAGTGTAAATGTGTATGAGAAACACGCTTTTGATCTGGTGGAATTATGCACCATTTCCATTGGTGTAAAGTAGCAAAGGATTAGACAAAATTGAGACCAGGTAATTAAAGACAACGTTCTGAGAGATATGGTGAGTGTAAACACCATTTTTAAGAGAGATAAAATTGAGCTGGATAACTTTCTAGTGCCTAATACCCAGAAAACAGGATGAATCCATAACAAGAAAGGTATTTTGCACCTTGTTTCCCTGTTGTTTTCAAACTCAAGCTGTAGCAGAAGTGCTTGCAACAACTTTTTTAAAATAAAAAGCCCAAGATACATAAAATCATTGACAATTAAGAAATATAAATCAAGTCTCCCTCTTCAAAGGCACGTCAGAGAACCAAAGAAATACGCAGGATGCCACAGTTGACAGAGAGCCCTCTGCCACATTTCTATTTTTTCTTTACTTTCCTTTGGTGAAAGCACTTCTGGCATCAATTTAGACCAGATGGAATCATTGTCATAATTCCTAACACCAATCCTAACACCAACCCTGAAATTAACACTAACCAAACCCTAAAACAAGACCAAATCCTAATCCTAATCCTAACCCTAGCCCTAACCCAAAACAAAACCCTCGCCCTAACCCGAAAAGTACTGCTAACCCTGATCCAAACTACACCCTAATTCAAACCCTAACCTAAACGCAAAACCTAACCTTAAACCTAACCCTAAACTAAACTGTAACCTTAACCCTAATCCAAACCTAAACCATAACCTCAACCCCTACCCCTAAACCAAACACTAACCCTAACCCTAACATTAACTCTAGCCCTAAACCTAAGCCTAAGCCTAAACCTGACCCAAACCCTAACACTAAGCCTAAATCTAAAAAAAAAATTAAACCCCAACCCTAACTTTAACCCTGACCCTATGTGGTGGTTTAGCAGTTTAGAAAACTTCTGTGACCGGCACAGAGCCCATAGTTGATAAACAGGTGCTGGAGCAATTAAACAAGCTGGTAACACCTCCGTGATGAGATATATAAAGAAGGAGGAAAGGCGGGAAGTTCCTTTTGTCCCTGCTTCTGCGCTGAGGGCTGGCGGGGGGGGGCAGGTCTCCTCCGGGAGCGGGCCCGGTCCCCCGGCGCGGCGGCCGAGGCCGGGCTGCCGGGAGAAAGGCACCCCGGAGCCGCGAGCGGCCGGACCCCCCCCAGCTGAGGGTGGGACCGCGCGGCCGAGATTCACCTGAGGCCGCCACGGCCCGCGCGGTGCGAACCGAGAAATACACCACGCAGCCGGCAACGAAAGACAGGGTGAGTCTTTCCCCGATGCAGAGCCCAAACAAGATCAGCTTCTCAGCTGAAAACTTATAGATACCAAGTTTCTTCCAAGTCAGAGAGAAAGAAAGGTGATGTCACGTGAGGAGGCTAACACGGCGGCGCCAAGGTCGGTGGAGGAAGGGAGAGAGACGAGGCGCTCCCAGCGCGGGAGCTGAAATTCTCCTGCAAGCCGTGGTGAGGACTATAATGCAGCAAATTGTTTTCCCTGTAATTCATGAGATGAGGTACATGGGGGGCTGCAGAGATTCAAGTGCAGCCTGTGAAGAAAAAATGCTCACACCAGAGCCTATAGATGCTGTGAAAGGCTTTTAGATGTTGAAGAAAGAGAGCCTTTGCTTTTAGGCTGGAATAGCTCATCCTTAAAAGACTAAAACGCCATGACTATTATGAGCCATGATGGCCGTTGTGGGAAGACTGCAAGATTCATAGGACGGATTTTCCACTGCAGCAGATTCCGCCGGACTGGTGTTTGTGAAGTTTGAAACCACGTTAGAGAAGTTCGCAGAGGGCTATCTTCCGTAGGAAGAATCCCATGGCACAGCAGAAGAAACTCTTTTCTTTAAGCATACTGAAGAAAGACTCTTAAGAAATGAAACACTGACCAAAACCCCATGTTTGTTTCCCTTGCGTGGGTTGGTGGAAAGAGGAAGGTACTGGAAGAGAAAGGTGTTTTGAAACTTTGCTTTGGTTGTGCATTCTCCTTTTAATTCTGTTACTAATAAATTTTCTTTCTACTGCTTAAGTTTGGACATTATTTGCCTTGAAGTTATTCCATTTTCCTCAATATTACTCCTTTCAGCACTTGAAAGTGAAGTTTTAATTTCCTCTTTTCTGCTCAGCTATGCAAGAGACAAGTAACTGAACAGTTTTTTCAAGGACTTGGCACCTAACCAGCATCAAACTGCCACCTGCTGACGTTAAACTAAACCCTAACCCTAACTAAACTCTAAGCCTAACCCTAAACCAAACCCTAACCTTAAGCCTAATCCTTACCATAACCTGAAACCTAACCCTTACCATAACCCCTAATTTGAAATATGTTCAAATTTCTCTGTTTTGTTTTTTTCTTTGGACAAAAGACAAGGTGGAATCAATGTCTGAAGCTTCTGGGACATCATGTTGTCAATAAAACAGTTTTGATATCATGCCATAACTAATCTTCATATTCTTGAATTTTGAAAATCTGATTCTGGTTTTAAGTCCAGCTGGCTGCTTGGGCCATCATTTGTTAGAAAAAAATATCTGAAGACAGGACTTTGGCTATCAGGGCAACTTTCTCTGTTGTGTGCTTAGCAGTACTGGGAAAAATTTGCAGCTTTGCACAACTTCTCAGTACCAGACAGACTCTCAGGGTACCCCAGGGAAGCTGTTGAGTTTGTTAATATTGCATCATTGACAAAGACAGATAAACCTCTTTCATTTTTTTCTATTTTTGGCAACTAATTTAGAATACCATTTTCCAACACTATGAATCATGCCTTCAACTATATTTCAAATATACATCTGCCTCTCTAGAAGAGGAAAGGGAATCTGGCAGCAGGCTGGCCAACTTGGTGAAGCTGGCTTTAAACTGAAGGACTGACGGTCAGGAGGCTGGAATAGGTGACTTTATGATGCTGTATCCCCTATCACCTGCTCTGGGCCAGACATGAGTTCTGTGTCTTTAAGCTGGGTTGGAGAGAAAGGGGTGGGAAGCCAAGCGATTTCTTCAGCGGGGTTTGTGTTCAAGGGCTCACAGACTCCCCGGCGTCCTCACCGCTTCAGAGCCGAGGAAGCGCCTTCCTGCTTTTTTCCCAGGACTCGGGTCTTTTTCTCAGGAGAGAGACGGAGAGTTAAAATTCTTTGCTTTTTAGCTAGGCTGCTAGCTGAGGCAAGGAAGTTTTCCTGGGACTGTGGCTTTTTCTTCTTCTCCTGGAGCTGTTCAGCTTTCCTCTGGTCCAGAACACCATCACCAGGAGGCCCCACACCATGGCCCCAAGGGGCCCACGCCGCATCCCAGCTCCAGAGGGAGCAGAGCCACACCTACAGAAAGGACTCTGAATCTACCAGGTCTTCTCCTCAGCGAGAGATTTTATTATATGTTATTTAACATTATTCATTCTCTCGTGCCTGTGTGCACCCTGCTTGTTAAATAAACAGCTTTTTTTCACTTTCCTCCAAGAACTTTCTTTTTGAACCTGGGTGGGGGAGGGGCTGCTGAAACCTGCCTTCTATTAGAGGACACATTCATTTCAGACGTTTCCTCTAATTTGTCTTAAACTGAGACAGGCATCCAAAGAGACACTGTTCACTACATCACATCCGACTGGGGAATGAGCCAGGCCAACCAGAGGAGTGACAAACATTCCTTATCCACCTCCCAAGACAAGATCCAGAAGGCAAACTGCCTTGAGGGTGTGTATGGCTGTGGAGCCTCTTGCACCCTTGCTGGGAAATCTGCACACTTGATTACCTCTCTGAAATGCCTGTACACCAACGCACACAGCATGGGGAATAAACTGGAATAATTAGAGATCTGTGTGAGGTCGCAGGGCCACGATCTCATTGCAGTTACAGAGACATGGTGGGATAGCTCGCATGACTGGAGTGCTTACATGGATGGTTTTACACTATTTAGTAAAGACAGACCAGAAATGTGAGGTGGTGGAACTGTTCTTTATGTGAGAGAGCAGCTAGGCTGTAACGAGCTCTGCCTAGGGCTGGGTGAAGAACAAGAAAAGAGCTGATGGGTAAGAATTCAGGGGCAGGCAACAGGTGTGATACTTTAGTGGGTGTTTGCTACAGGCCACCCCGTCAGGAAGAGGAAGTCAGATTTCTACAGTCAGCTGGAAAGAGCCTCTCTCACAGGCCCTGGTGTTCATGGGGAGCTTCAGCCACCCTCTTTTCTACTGGAAAGATAGCTGGGCACACACTGCCCAGAAGATTCCTGCCGAGCATGGATGATAAATGGCTTGGAAGCAGACTCGAAGGTATACTAAGTAAACGTGCCAAGAAAAATAAATTGGGATGAGATGTTGACTCCCTCGAAGGCAGAGACCTTGACAAATTAGAGAGCTGAATCAAGGACCATGTAAAGTTTAACAACGGCAAATGCCAGATTCTGCACCTGGGAGAGGGCAACCCTGGATGTATGGACAGACTGGGGAACTAGAGGCTGGAGAGTAGCCCTGTAGAAAGGGACCTGGGGTTCCTGGTCAATGGCAAATTAAGTATAAGTCAGCAGTGCCCTGGCAGCCAGGAGGGCCAACCCTATCCTGGGGGCACCAGGCACAGCATCGCCAGCCAGGCAAGGGAGAGAGGGGATTGTCCTTCTCTACTTTGTGCTGGTACGGCCTCACCTCGAGTCCTGGGGGCAGTTTTGGGTGCTACAATATAAAAGGGACATAAAGCTATTGGAGTGTCCAAAGGAGGGCAATGAAGGTGGTGAAGGGCCTCGAGGGGAAGCCATACAAGGAGCAGCTGAGGTCACTTGGTCTGTGCAGCCTGGAGAAGAGGGGAGACCTGATCACAGTCTACAATTTCCTCACAGAAGGGAAGCAAGGGATAGGCACTGATCCCTCTTCTCTGGTGACCAGTGACAGGGCCTGAGGGAATGGCTTGAGGCTGTGTCAGGGGAGGTTTGAGTTGGATGTTAGAAAAAGATTTTTCACCCAGAGGGTGTTTGGGCAATGTAACAGGGTCCCCAGGGAAGGGGTCACAGCACAGCACCAAGCCTGACGGAATTCAAGAAGCATTTGGACAATGCTCTCAGGCACATGGTGTAATTTTTGGGCTCATTCTTTGACAGGGTCAGGAGTTGGACTTCAATGACTGACTCCTTGTGGGTCCCTTCCAACTCAGGATGTTATATGATTCTATGATTCTGTGATGAGTATTTTTTTTAAAGTTAAAGATTTCAAATAATTTTATTTCTGAAGGTTAAATAAAACAGTGCAGAGGATGCCACAAAACTGAGAGGCTAGAAGTGCTATTTTCAGAAATTTGGCTACCAGGTGCATGTCTTCTTTTCAAAATAAAACTTTCACTGTTTAATGCAACTATTTAAACAGCCTGTCCTAAATAGAGCAGAAGAGTCAGCAAACTTGCGGTTGCACAAGGCTCAGTCAGGCAAACGTCTGGAGCACATCTTTTATTTAACAAGGAAAGGTAGAACCATTCTACCATGTTCTGACTGTTCAGATACATGCTACAAGTGTTACAAGGCCCATTGCAAATTACTATTTCCACATCCATATAATCTTCTATTATCTCTGCTCAGTCACTGTGAGGCAGCCTAATCTATTCCTCACCACACAGACAATTTTTTTCTAACCACTAAATAGCATTTCCCATTTGGATTCTGATACCCAGCAATGGGCTCATTTGTTTAAAGACAGTTTCTACATACCCTACTAAAAAATGCCATTTTGCAGCCAAGGGAGTTTAAATGCTTTCCCAACCTGGAAGTTTAACCCATTGGTTGTGTGTGTAGGGGCTTACGTATACATATAATTGTTATTTAAGTCAATGGCATAAATGACAATTACAAAGTATTGCAGAGACTGTGTGATGAGTTGTCATAATAATAACTTTAAAATTCTTTTTACTGCTGAATTACTAGTAAAAATCCATTTATGAGCCCTAAGTTGGAAAGCATTTACACAGCTGCTTAACACCAAGCAGTAGGTATTCAGTGGGAATGATCAACAACTAACCTACTTTTACATTAGTATTAGATGGTGGCGAGGGAGTGATGGCTACCATGGTTTTCCCTCATATGAGGCCATAAGAATTACGTGAGAACACCTGGAAAATTGTCTGTAAAAAAAAAAAGTCCAAATACCACTTGTAGCAATGAGGTGAATGAATAAAGGGACTGTCTTATTTCTTATTACCATACTTATCATATGCTGGGGCTTTTTGAGAATTTGTACTTGCAGGTGTCAGTTAATTTGTCTTTTGCATCATCTCTCATTGACATCTGACTTGCACCTTATTTTCAAACATGTTTGCAGCCTGTTTGGTTGCTCCTAAATCAACATGTAGTACCTTGCACGGATGTACAAATGTAAACATAGAAACAAGCTTGTAAGGAGATCATATAAAATGATGACTTCCTCAGATCAGAACAGATATTTATTATAAATGTAAGGAATGGCCAGTTTTCCATAACAACCATGATTTCATGGAAAATGTAGGCCTCCACAAGATGGTAAAATTTACTGCAAAATTTGGAAACTGATCACTTCTTGATCAGGAAAAGCAAACCATAATGTATGTTTTGGGGATGGTCTACCTTTAGACTGTTTATTGATGTAAGTAGTCACAGTGTCCCTGGGAAATCTCTTTATTTCTGATCCCATTTCCATACCTCCCTTAAGAAGGATTTCCAGTTAGACTAACATGGCAACTCAGCTTAATATTTTGGGAAAGGGTATTTATGTATTAATATTATCAATTCAATATATAAACATAATTCTATGTTTCCCAAGAAATTCTGATATTTCAGCTTGATTTTCGATGAAAACAAATGTGAAAAATCAAAATTTCCCATGCGAGAGAGAGAGAATTTAAAATTTTGTTTCTTACCTGCCCTTAGCTGACTTAAACATGAAGGTAACACTTGGAAACGTGATTTAGAATTAAGTTCTGTGCTGACCACAAAATGAGAACCTACTCTAACACTGGGCATGATCAGCCTACAACTCATAGGTTGTATGAGTTATATGATGTTACAAAAGGTCAACTAGGTCTACTTACCTGGCCCTCCACCTGCTCTTGAATGCCATTTTTCTTGAGATGGCCTTCTGGCAAAAGACTTTAGGCTAGATAAATTATTCTGATGGTGACAGGCTGCTCCTGGCTGCCTTTTTCATCATTCTGAGCTGCATTGCTCATGTGCTACACACTTTAAAGTGCTCTGATAAGTCTCTGGGAAAAATGGTGAAGAACAGGCCAGTTATCACTGTCAGAATCCTGAATCCATGAATCCTTCTGCCTGACTTTCAAAGTGCCTGTGGGCCAGAGAATAGCTAGGAGTGCACACCATCCCTGTTGGAGGAAGACACCAGTTTCCTTTTTCCTAGGACAGTTTTATGGCTATTTGTGTTCCAGCATTTAGATACAGGAGGTTCTTAAGCCTAACCTGAAAGGAGGTTGTAACAAAGTGAGGTAACAAGTGAGAAGAAATAGCCTCAAGTTGTGCCAGGGGATGTTTAAATTAGACATCAGGAAAAAATTCTTCTCTGAAAGGGCAGTTAGGCATTGGAACAGGCTGCCCAGGGCAGTGGTTGAGTCACCGTCTCTCAGTGAAGTGTTCAAAAACCACGTAGATGTGGCTCTTAGGGATATAGTTTAGTGGTGGGCTTGATTTACCTCAAAAAATTTACTGCACATATTTCATGAGAAGACTTTTGCAGCTAAAACGAGTAGTTGAACATTGGAATGTTAAGACTTCATCAATGGAGCTATACAGTATTTTTCAGCAAATAAATCCATTTCCATGTAACTGAAGCCTAAACAAAAACTATTTATGAGTTTCCAATTCTGTCTTGTACAAGGAATTAAAAGTCCAACTAATTGCATGACGAAGACAGTATTGGCAAAACGTGTGTGTCTTGCATACATCACCTTGCCATCAGATATGTCCCTAAATCCAGGACTGAAAACCTTTTCAAGCAAGACATCAGGCGATGTAGAAAAGTAACGTCTGATTCTAGATGACTCTGGGGCTGGAGATGTGGTAATATTTCTCTCAGACTACAGCAGTGGCTTTCCTGGCAAAAATCTTAATACCAGGAAGTGATGAGATACACCTTTTCACTTTTTTTTGCATGACATCTTCCTTAGATGTTATTAAACGTATGGTAAGTTCACCACCAGAATCTAAATCATTAATTTCAAGCTGTTATTTGGTCTTCCCAGGTGGATGATACGTTAGAAAGGACTATTTAGTTTGAAATGCAGGTTTTTAATAACAGGTATATGCCTTCAATCACATTGTCCACAAATGATTTTATAGTCATAATTGAGCAAACAGAAACTCCTTCTTGCTTTTTAAATTAAAATTTCTTTGAAGACTTTAGGAGTAGATCACCTGCCAATGGGTGCAGTGCCTGATTTTGATTTCTTTTTGATGAGTTAAGAGGGAAAGAACTGACATACTCTCCCAAGAAACAAGACTTTCTGAGCAAATGTTCTTGTGTAGGGAAGATGATTTGCAAAAACCAATGATTCACTTAAAACTCCTCCAGTTTGAAATTACTTTTAAAATATTTATCATCAAAGAAAGCACAGAATGCTTTGTTTTAAACTATACTTCAATCTTCCATTAGTTTCTCAGCTTTACCTGATACTGTGTTAACAATATCTCCCACATGTTAAAATACTCTCCCTGAAAGGACTTTTCTTCTGATATTTTATGCCTCATTTGTAAAGTCAAGTACAAAAGAGAAGTAGAGTTGATAAAATAATCAAAATAAACAATGACAATGCTCAAAAGGATATCTACAGGACATCAGAGTTACCAGTTCTCGGAGATGAAGGGAGCAAGTACGTGCCACTGCACAGGTCAGATTGAGCCGACTCAGACATGGTCAGCTGTGCTTTCTGAGGCTTTGGCATGCAACCCAGAGGCACACTGGCCTTGACCTTTATTGACAAATGAA
Organism: Edolisoma coerulescens; assembly: GCA_013397115.1. Lineage (NCBI taxonomy): Eukaryota > Metazoa > Chordata > Aves > Passeriformes > Campephagidae > Edolisoma > Edolisoma coerulescens. Next base: position 468,633 of record VWZW01003110.1, on the reverse strand, counting down.
AGGAAACACAGTCTGCTAAAACATGGCATGGAATTATAAAAAAAAAAAAAAATTGCAAGTTACTGTTTCAAAAAAAGTGAAAGGGAAGCCTGATGGGAGACAGATGAAATTATGCATCAGTTTAGGGGTGAACTGATGAATTGGTTATGTGAAGGGAAAAAAGAAGACCTATCTTCCTTTTTCAAAAAATCGTCTTTCTCTAGGAAAGATGGAATTATTTTTGAAAGCCCCAGGTGTTGATAGCCCCTTTTTGGAGTGCTGTGGTGATAAGCTCATTGGAGCACATGTTCTTGTGAGCACTGGGCAGAGACACCACTGATTTGGTTTTTTCAGAACAGTGCAATGTCACAAAGTGTTAATGCAGCATTGTGACGGGCATCTCATTTTTATTTGGCATGTGCTATGATGTGAATAGCAGTACTCAGATTGGATTCCTCAAAGTAGAACATGAGGGTTTTGGGCACTGATTCATGCTCTTACCTGAAAGCATTGCAACAACAATTTCATGTCAGCTTGAGTCCCAAGAGGGCTGGAGGTTCAGCAAAAGCATGGAAGCACCAGTCAAAAAGCTGTAGAAAGAAATAGCAAAGAAATAACAAACAGTTGGAAAAAGGTAAGCAGCACTTCTGCCTTAAAAAGGGCTTAAAAAGATAGTCAAGGGCTTCTATGCTTCTCAAAATACCTCTTTCATTCAAGTGACAAAAATCTAAGCAATCAAAGGAAAAGTTAGCAGTGTAAAAATCGTCCCATGACATATTTAAAAAAAAAATAACCTGTTGCATTTCCTTTGGTAAATGCTATGTTCAGAAATAGCTTGAAACCACCAGTACAAGTGGAAATGAATAATTTTGCCTAGGCCACAGTAAATGTTTATTGTATATATACATAAAGGCAAGATTAGAGATAAATTTTATAATGTAGGGAACAATTTATCTGCCTTGTAGACTCATGACTATTTGAATTGAGCATTTGTGACTGAGGAAGCAGTCTGTAATCTCAATCTCCTGTTATTTCTTTCAGTAACTGTCGAGTTTTGATGCTCACTTCCGTAAGGAAGTAAATCTGTTAAGAATTTGATTCTTATATGAAAAATATATACATTTAATGAGCAAAAGACATGAAGCAGAATTTGGGTTTTATCCTGAGAGAGAGCTGTGAGACAAGATCTATAAATGTGGAGTGCTCTTGTATCTGAAGTGCCATTGGGTTTCTCTTACATGCCATGAATACTTTAAGCTGTTTACCTGTTGCCATAACAAAAGTGAAAGGAAGAGAGACAGAAAGAGAGAAGGAGAGGAAAGACAGGCAGGAGGGCCCCTGACCTTGTACATAGTAACAGCAATGGAAAGTGATCCAAAATTTCAGGTGCTTACTTGAATGAAATATGAATTAAACTCTGAATTAAATAGATCATTAAATTCCCTGAAAAATTGAGAGTTGTAGTCTTTGGCACAATGATTTATAACATATTCAGGCTAAAAAAATGAATTCTATCATATGCACAATGCAACCTATGGAGTTATAAATACTGTGCAGGTGGGGAAGGGGAGAGGTTCTCAACAGAGTAAAATGGCTGCTAGGGCTGGAGCACTCTGATTCTGAGTTAGAAGTTAATTTTGAGGGTAAGTGAGGTGCTAGGCTTGTATTTTCTTTAATGAAAATGAGAAGAGGTGAACTACAGAAATACATAAACAAATATCCTTAGAGAGTCCATTTTTCCTATAACAGCTATTTAGAAAATGTAAAAGGAAATAAGACTAGTCTGATGATTTCTGTTATCACTGAACTTCTGAGGATTAAATTATTCTTTTAGCTGAAAATAAGATCCTTCAGCATTTTAACCTCATCCTCTTACTTTTAATCTGCATTTTTCAAAGTTTTAACATGGAGGTAATTGCCTGTCACTGCTGAGAAGAGTAACATGCAGAAGAAAAGAAAGGTTCCCCTTTTGGCTAGAAAGTACCAGTATTGGGACTGGACAATTTAACAATTATTTTTTAGGCTTAGAAGTTAACACCCTGCTGAGGTATTTATATTTCTCTGGGCACTTGCACAGAAAGACATTACTGCAGCGGGTTATGATTGGTTTGCAAAACAAAGGTTTTTTTTTGCAGTCTGCGGCCTTGAGATTTCATTGTTGTAATCAAACAACCAAAAGCAACTCTGAATACTCAATTCTGCACCACAAGACAGCCTCCAAAACCAACCAGTTCCCTGGCTGCCTTTCACCAGCCTGTTTTGATGAACACAGACAGATTAAAAAAAAAAAATGGAAAAAAAGGAAGGTGCTTTGATTTTTCAGATTGTAAGGCAGTGGAGAAATCAAAGTGTACTCAGTGCAAATATTTACTGCAGCTGAGATTTTGCTAGGAATTAACAACTTTATGAGAGGTGACAGCACTAGTACGACAACAATATGAGTTGCTAAATCATGTGATTTAGGTCGCAAAATAATACATTTTTATTGAAACATCTTTACAATAACCACATTGCCTATAAAATCTGAACTGCATGCCATAGAAGGCTTCAGCAAAACGTTTGAAAATGTTGGAAACGTCTGTCCAGACCTTCAGTTATTCATAGCATCATGTTAATTAATAATGCTTTGAGTAGGATAAATCTATGCCACACAGGAACACAGCTGCTGAAATTTTTGACTGCAGAAGTCCCCATATTTCTCCTATTTGAAGTGATAATTTTCTTACCACATTCTACAGAAGGCAAAGTCATGCACTGCTGTGCTTGCAAAGCCATTAATGTGGTTCTTCTGGAGTGTAATTGGAAAGTGCTAATACCGATGAGGATACTCTCAGATGTTCAGAACGCCATTTTTTCTTTATATTCATATATAGATATATATATATGTATGAATTTATATATCATAATAAAGGATTCAAAGAAACAGATGAGTTTCTCTTTATTTTTCCTTTTTTTGACTTACACATTTTGAAATTATGCTAAAATATAGCAAGAATCAAGAAGGTGAAAATAATAGTCTCTTTTTCTATCCAGAAAAACTGTGATTTTGGGTTCTCATCATACAATTGAAAGTGCAGACATCTACTTTCTTGATTTTCATTATGATTAATTTTAGAATGGATATTTTGATAAAAGAATGAGCAATGAGTTAAGTGGAAGATTTGTTCTATCTCCAAACAAAATTTTCAGGCAAGTTACCCCTAGATGTGTTAATTTCAAACTGAGTTTTTTAAATCTATATTTGCAAGTATTTTTTACCATCTTGTTCTTCCTACCCCATTTGGATGCATTTGGATCACACTTGAAATGTCAAACTACAAAGATTAAAATTTTTAATATTTGTGTACATCGCTGAAGTTTTTGAGCAAATGCTAAACATATTCCTTTTCAATGAGCTAAAATTTGGTATGGCAGGGCTAAATTGCACTTTAGCACTGAAACCCTGATTAAATCCTAACTGTAACACTAATACAAGGCTGTCTGAATGGGCTGACAAGAGCTACTTATGTCACACTGTTGTGGCTTTCAGCAGTAGAGCAGATTCTTCTAGGGATGGATTAGAAATGGAACGAGACCAATCTATCCTAAGCAGACCCCTTCTGTTCTAGTGTGTATTCATCCATGGAAATACAGTCAGTTCTCTCTATCCTCTCTATCAGGCTTCCTTTCCCATGTTTTTGGAACAGCGTCCTCATGTTTATGGGTTTTTAAGAACCCAATAACCAAAGGAAGCACAGTAACTTCCTCTTAGTGGGAAGGGAACTTCAGCACTACCTCACTACGGGCCTGGCTGCACAGGCCCTCTATGACAGACCACTCTCAGCCTCTTTTATAATGCCTCAAAGAAAAATCTTATAAAAAATTCATATTAGTAGGTGATACCAATGATGAAGCAATGCATAAAAATTGTCAGAGAAAAATATAGGATTTGTTGTTTAATGGTAATTGAATAACATTAACTGATTAGTAGAGCAGATTCATAGTGGACAGAATTAAATTTGAATAGCATTAGTGACCCTTACTTTGCTTGTACTGACAGCAGTCAGGTTTTGCTAAGAAAGACTTCTTGTTTTCTCCCAATTTGAAATATATCTCAGAAGTTTTACTCTGGTTTTCTTTTTCATTTTAGAAAGCTCCAAGTAGTGAGGGTATTTATTGGAAACTAGCAGCTTGTTCTCAAGAGAGCTGGTCAGTCTTCCCTATTTGCACATTCCATTTACATCCATGCTGGCACATTTTAATGCAACAGACAGAAAAAAACCCCAGCATTTTGTTTTAAAGCAGAGATACAAGAGGAAATGATTGCCCATTATTTTACCTATAATATTTCTAGCTGGGATTTTTTTTTTATTTTTAATGAGAGAAAATAAACAAAAGATATTGCCACATATTTCAAACTGTAAGCTTTTAAAAAGCATCATTATCTTTTTTTTTCTCTCCAGTTACAGGAGCAGAACAGCCCACAGGTGCTGTGTAGGGTGTTTTGTAGCCTCATTTATTTAGAAATTAATCTCACCTGGCAAAGTAAAAACTATTTGCTATTCCCAGCAGTGATGACCTAAAAAGTCAGCATTAAACAGTATTTGTTAGACATTTTATAATGTAATCAGGCCTCTTTATTGATGCTTGCTGCTGAGAAGGGCATAAAGGTTCTCCCAGAGAAAGTAGTGGAAACTCAGTTTCAGCAAATCACTTAAGCAGGTGCTTATTTAAATATGTGTTTCAATTTAAGCAGGTGCTTATATTCCATCAAAGTAAACTAGTCTGAAAAATGTACTTTTGTACTCTGCTAAAGCTGGGCTTTAGCATTTTTACCTCCATTAAAGCCTAAATTTGCAAACACTTATATTTCTGGCTTTTCTCTAAAGCTCTTTGAGAATTTCAGAGCCCCAGCTTATGTGTTATGCATCTGCAATGAACAAGAACATTTCCTTCCTCCATATGAAACCTCACTGGCTGATGAAGTAAATATAGTTTAACATTAAAAAGATAAATCAGAAGTAAAGTCTTATCTCTTCCATATTAAAAAATGCTGGGTCAAAATGAGCTTTCATTCCTCTAGCAAGGTGAATAACCATGCTTGTGAGGAAGAACATTTGTCTAAAAATGCAGCGTTCTTACCACTGAGTCACAGCTGAGCCTGAAAACAGATTCCTCACTTCTTGGAATCTGTAAAGGCCCCTCAACCTTTTCATAGCAGCCTGTGTCTCAGTCACTGCCCAGATGTCACTGTCAGTAGCCACATTTGCCCTGATAAAATAGCCCATTTCTTCAGTCATTTAAATCTAGAAAAATAGCTTGTTTATATAGTTTCTTAACCTCTGTGCTGGCTCAGGGTTACCATATTTTGTAACATGAAGAAGGTGAGTTTAATAAATTCCCATTTCTGAATGTTTCCAATAAACTGATGGAAGTTATCCCCGTGTGGTAATGGTAGAATTAATACTGGTAAAAACATATAACAAATGTGTATACTGAGCCATGCCTCTGCAACAAGGAGTTTTGTATATTTATATGTGACTAACTGGGTAAAGGAAAATTATATTTATGAAAGAAATGCAAAGAGGGAAGAAGGGAAAGAGATGTCATTACAAAGTATAATTCTTTGAACATTTTTGTGCCCATAAAGCAGTGTTTGAGGGTTTGGACGTGTGGTTTGCACACTTGTTTTATTCCTGATGTCTAAATGATTTTTTTCCATTTGAGTAATTTAACTTCCAAAAATCAATGTGTGCTGCTGGATAAAGTCTGCAGGGTCATCAGACACGCAGATGTTAAAAAAGCAATACTCTTTCTGTCTCAGACCTCCTTCATCAAGGATTTGCATATACCCAGAAAGATCAAATTTCTAATTTGTAGAGTATTTGGGGATTTTTGGAGATGAAAGGCACCATTCAAATGTTAGCTATTACCATTGCAGGAGGCAATCTTTACTATCACAGTAGGGGTAACTGCTGTAATTAGTGCCAGATAGCATTGCTACTGTTTTTCATTTATATTACTGACAGTTCTGAAATTTTCTTGTGGGGAAAAGCAGAATCTATTTGAGAACCTATTCCTGACTCTGATCCCTAATTAATTGAATGTGTTATCCCTTAGAGACATATACTTTTTTACCTGAAATATTACAGTAGTTAATATTAGCATGAATGACAGTATATTGCTCTTTATGTGCCATGGGACACTGAATATGATGTCGTACAATTTTAAACTTTTACTTTCCTTTGAGCTTCCAGGTTCAAGCTGCTGCTTACCCACAACAGTGTTTCTGATCTGCTGAGCAAGCATTAATGGAAATTTACTCATTTACTTTTTATACTTCAGACATAGATAAGACAATCCTGGCTCTGTGAACTTTTTGCATGCTTGCTTGTTTTTGCGCTTCTGCACATTCCCTAGAACAGTTTGCTTAACTTTTAACTTTGTATTCAGGCTATGACTTAGCATGCAAGTATCATATCTGTTTTTCCAAATCACTTACTCCACCATGACACTGATGGTGTGCACATATTGAAGGTAGAGGTCTTATGACACTGTAGACTTGTAGATAGAAATGTTTCTGTTGAAGGATTCATATATACATGTAGGATGCATATATACCGTGTTGTAGGATACATATATACATGTAGCCAAAATACATCAGAAATCCACTCACATTGCATTGTAAAATAATTTTCAACACGCTCTTCTATCTCACTCTACTGTTTAAGGGTTATGATTGTCAGGCTTTTCTCTCCAATTGAAGCCACATCTTTGGATGTCCTTCATATGCATGCTACATATATGTATGTCTCACGAATTCTTAAACTTCAGTTCATTATGCAGTGAAGATAGCAAAATTGTAGCACATGCATTTCACAGACTGATTCTAAATTAAATTTTCATTCCTATTCCTAGGCTTTCCAGGTGTCTTAATATACTTTGAGAGGGCTTGCAACTTCACAAAGTCATCAGTAGCAGCGAATTTCATTAATAATGTTACCCTTTGGTTCAAGTTATTAACGAGGATGTTTAATAAGAACAGGCACAAGATCCTGCACTACCCTGTTATTAATAACATTAATATATTTAATACTTGGAAACCACTCTGCTTTTTTTATGACATACTATATCTTCTCCATTAGACTGCTGTACTTCTGTTGTGCAGCAAGCAATTGAATTTGGCACTGCATATTTTGATTTGTGCTAACATCCCTATACACTAATCTTACTAATATGCCTTACATTTATTTATTTCATAAATCAAGTTGCCCATGCATCCTTACTTTTTTGTAAAATCTATTCGTCGTTGCTTCTGTATCATGAGTGAAGATTCATTTTGGGTTGATTTTTCTGCTGGCCTGGCAAAATTATATTTTTTGCAAGGTATTGCAAACATCTTCTTTCATGACATATCCATTATGACAAGTATTAAAAGCACTTTGCTCTGAAGTTTACCTAATTTTTAATTCAATTTTATTTTATACTCTGTTCTCTGGAACTCTATAGCACTGTAAAGTATTTGGTAAGTTCTGTAACAGCCAGTCGAACACGCACGTGGACTGCCAGACATACTTTCTTTTACATTTAATGTTGCACCTGCAGTTTAAATCAGAGCTTGGTGTAATTCTCAGAAGAGTTAAATATGCCTCATTTCCATCATTAGCATGGGAGTAAACTGAAACTCAAAGTGATTGAGAGCAGCCCAGCAGAGAAGTACTTGGGCATGGTGGTTGATGAAAAACTCACCATGAGCCGGCACAGTGCACTCGCAGCCCAGAAAGCCAATGGAATCCAGGGCTGCACCTGAAGCAGCATGGCCAGCTGGGCAAAGGAGGTGATTGCCCTCCTCTACTCTGCCATTGTGACAGCCCACCTGGAGTGCTGCATCCAGTTCTGGTGTTCCCAACATAAGAAGGATGTGGAACTGTTGGAGCAATTCCAGAGGAGGCCACGAAGTTGGTAAGAGGACTGGAGCACCTCCCCTACGAAGACAGGCTGAGAAAGTTGGGGCTGTTTAGCCCGGAGAAGAAAAGATTGCAGGGGGACCTCATAGCAACCTTCCAGTACCTTAAGGGGGCCTACAGGGAAACCAAAGAGGGACTCCTTGTCAGGAAATGTAGTGATAGGACAAGGAGTAATGGGTACAAACCGAAAGAGGAAAAATTTAAGTTAGATATTCAGAAGGAATTCTTTAGTGTGAGAGTGATGAGACACTGGAACCAGGGAGGTTGTGGATGCCCCAACCCTGGCAGTGTTCAAAGCCACATTGGATAAAGCCTTGAATGACCTGGTCTTGTGGGAGGTGTCCCTTCCCATTGCGGGGGTGATTGGGACTGTATGAACTTTATGGACCATTCCAGCCCTTAACATTCTATGATTCTATGATACTGGGTGATGTGCCAAGAATCCTGTAGTGAGCTAGTAGTAAATCTGCTAAAATTACTGAAAAATCCTCTCAGATGCACACTTGTATCTTCTCATCTTAGCTGCTTAATCTTTTACAATGTTACTCCAGCTATTAACATTCATCCAACAAAACTTCTTGTCTGTATATGACACATTTAAGCATGTTATACTAATATACTGTAATTATTCATTATGATTAAGTGTTTTAAATATTACAAGTATTTCTTTTGTGCAGTTATTTTAACCACTTGCTCAGTGACCAAAAGTTCTTAATATTTACCTGTGTAGGCTATGATTTTCCAGAAAGTACAGCAATAGTTGACCTCTGCGTAGCCATGTGATTTGTACCGTAGCATTGGTATGAGCAAAGAGGAAGTAAGAAAGGCCAAAAGAATACATTTATTTGTGCCATTCTTTGTAGCTGATTTAAGCCACTGCATGAAAGAAGTTTATTCTCTCTCTGTATTAATGCTGCTGAGCGCTAGCTGTGCATGTGGTGTTTGCATGATGCAGCAAAGGTCACAGGATTGCTTCCACTGTTGAGTTTCTGGACTGTCAGCTAATCCAAAAAGGCTCAGAAGCAGGTAAAAAATGCCGTTGGGTAGCAGAGATGTTGGAAATGTTTCCAAAAGTGGCTATCAAGCCATGAGCGTGAGCACGCTGTGCAATGACTTCTACCTCTCTGCTATGAGCTCTGTCTGTCACGGGAGGCTCTGCCATCTCACCCAGTGGGTGGTTCAGGCTCAATGGTTGTCTCCTGTTGGGGGCTGGTGGGCCATTCTCTGCCATTTTAGGTATTGGCAACCGATTTCTGTCTTGCCAGAGCTAAAGAGCCCCGTCAGCTATGCAGCTGAAGGATTTCATGCTGCTAGCTATTTATTTGCAGAGTACTGAGACATTTGGAGCTGACTGTGAGAATATCTCTCTCCTTTAATTCTCTGAAGAGTCTGACTGTCACACACTGCAAATTCAGAATACTCATGCAGGCTGAGAGACCACCTTGGCACGAATACAGCACAGGTTCACTTGTCCATGCTATGGAATAGAATTAAACGTTTTGTTTCAATTTTGCATATGAAAAACTGTAATGATGACAAAGTGAAAATGTGTTTAAGTAAGACCATTAAACTAATACCTACTACGCCTGGATTAAAATGTACCAATAAAAATCTATATTTCAAATTATAAGGCCTTATGCTATTTAGTGTTATATGGTTACAAGTTCAGTATTAGTTATACTAAGGAACTGGATGGCATTTTTCTTAATGAATGTGCAATACCTTAAATATCTCTGCTTCTCAGAGATTTAAAAAGTAATAACCCTCTATTTAGTCTCTCAAAAAATCAACACCCTACATTTGAGAAACCTTCAGCTCACATGCAACAAAAAAACATATGGAAGCATTTTTTAGGGGCAATATTGATTGTATAGGCCCTTGCCTTTTTATAGCATATTAATGTTAAAAGTGTTAAAGGTTTAACTTCTATCTACTGAATATTAATTAAGGAGTTCTAATCCATGTGGGAAATATAGAAATCAGTCTGACAACTGGGTTATCCAATGGAAACTTCATCTTCAAACAAGTGCAAAGTCAGAATAGCTAAAAAGAGTTGTATTGTAGAATAAGACACTGCACTTGAGGAAAGAGGCCTAAGATTATACGTTCCAGTAGGAGAGGTTTCCTCCCTTACTACTCCTCTTCAACCAAACTCAGTTAATTCCCTGTTGTTTCCTCATCACACAAACTGAAAATTACTAAGTACCTTTTCTTCATAGTAGTGAATCTTGATCTTTTGAAAATAAAAACAAGATCCAATGTTCTGAAAACAAAATCTGTCTGATTTCAAAACATGCTTAGCCTGTTTCTAAAGCTACTCCAAACAGATAGAAAGATAACACTTTAACCGTTGTTAGAAAGGCCCACCATTCCTCCGTCTGCATAAGAACCACTAACATCAGCAAAGTTTTTGCTCTTTTCAGGATCAAGGCTTTACTTTGTCTGAGATTTTCAAATATTTTTGTGACATGACTTCAGAGAGAAGTACTCTCCCAGTTTCTTTTTCTGGGCTTGTTTTGTTGGTGTGTGCTGCAGGTTCAGTTTCATGGCTGACTGGGATTAGTGAACACCAGCCTTCTGAGAGGGGTTTTAGGAACATCCCGCAAACTGAGCGGCAGATGGGAAAACAGTTTTTGGCAGCACTGGCTTTGTAATTACTGCAAGAAGAACCTAGCATCATGTCTCTGCCCCAAGCAGCTGTACTTTAATTTGCAATGGAAAAAATCTAATCAGATCTGTTTTTCCCCCTCTCTTGACTTAATCCTGTCTTGTTTTATTTTTTTAATGTAATCATGTTATTTATTTGGTTTAATATTTTGAACTAAGTTTCCCTGGGTTTTTTTTCAAGGAGTGACTGCCAAGAATTTCCCTGTGATGGCATTAAATAGAGATTAGCCTCTGCCAAGAACTTTCCTTTAGTATGATAGGATTATTTAGGGAACAAACTGTTGTCATGTTCCATCATCAAGAATTAGGATTCCCGGGGTAGACCAAACCATTCAAGCTGTAAAGTTACAAGTGTTCCAGGGAAGACTCAAAGTGAGGGCAATAAGCTAGACACTGGTATTTCAGGGTAGTCAGTGTGTAAAAGTATCTACTGTCTAGGCAGAAAGCATCAAACTCTCCATTTTATCATTTCAGATGTAAGTTAATGTACATATAAAAGGAATCAGAAGGCTTAGGTCTGTGGCAAGTAGACAGGCTGATGATTCCTTTTCCCAGTTCAAGTAACCACTAGAGTACCCGTGATCTTAATTTGATTTCTTTTAGACATATCATGCAGTTAGACAGCAGTTACACTCATAGCGTCCCCATGCATCCCAAAACATCACTTACAATTAAAAATGGCTCTTGCCATTTTCATATTAACCATGTGTGCTACTACCTTCTTGTCCTTGTTCCAACCAGGACAGGCTTACTTTTCGCAGTAGCCAGGTGAGGGCATGGCCAGGACATGGCCTGTTACTCTATGCTACCTCATGTCATTGCCAGTGCTGGGTTTCCCATGACAANTGTGTGTCTGTGTGTATTTTTTTGGGAAAGAAACACGAGAGTTTCATTTAGGTACAGCAGCAGTTGCAGTTGTTATGTGCAAAGGGCCAATCGGAACAACACATTAAGGACCAATCTTCTTAATATATTGCATTGCAGAAGTAGAATTTATTGTATAGACACAATGTCTTTACCACTTGTTATACCCACATCAATTCACAAAAGGCCAGATTTTAAGCACCCATCACCTGTGTAAACAAGCCCAGCAGGTTTGTGATGTAAATGCTCACATTAAACTGAAGTTAAAACTAATTTTCTCTTAGAAGTTACGAATTTTAGAATTTTCTTTTAGATTTAACATTATGAGTTCTCAATTATTATTTCACAATTTATGATTAGTTCATAAGGAGGCATATGCCCTCAAAAAATCTATTTTCTACTAGAAGAGTTGGCTCTAAAACAAAAAGAGTGGTGAATAAATTTTCTGTGTGCCCTACAAAATGGCATACAGTTTAACTTCCAATTAAATGAATTTTATGTATGTTTTCTATTGCCTTTTCTTTTTCAAAGAATTATGGAACTACAGCAATTTTAAGACAGTAGAGAAAGCAGACAGAAGACTCCTGCTATCCATTCTGGCTTTCATTCTACTTTCCTAGCCCTTTCACCAAACTGATTTTTATTAAAATAAAATATTTCATCAAAAGCAGTTTATCTACACTGTTTATTGATTTAGAAGGACAGCAAGAACTGTCATTGTTTGAGATAGATTAATATGTCTAAGGCTTGAATAGCTTTGTTACTGCAATACCCAGGTAGTTCTGAAGCAAAGGTTCATCCATCCTGACCTACATATTAAATAGACCTATACAGGCACTGATTAAGAGACAGCAAGTATTTCACATATTAATTCTCTAATAAGAAGTTTATATTAACAGAACAAAAAGCATTTTTAGGGCTCATATCTTAAAATAAAATGTTCTTTCTTTTTTTTTTTTTTTTTTAAATGTTAGACTAGAGATAGAGATTTTATTTAAATTTATCATTAGTTTTGGACCACCTCATTCATTATTATTATCCCGTTTTACTAAATGGAAAATGACTTCGTAAAAGACAAAGCCAGGCTACAATTAATCTACAACAAAGCAGAAATCTGAAGTCCTGAAATACAGACTCAAGCACAGGCTAAAACCAGACTGAAGCATAAGCTGAAAAAAACCTTAAAGTGTCCAAACAAATCTTGTGCAAAGTCACAGCTGATGGGCTAATATCAATTCAGTACAAACAATAAGAGTGCCTAATTTTCCCCACCATTCCTAAATCCATATCTGTTCTTCTCTACATCAGCTAAACTGCTAATGGGAATGGCTAATAGGTAGATTTATATTTTTTTCACACAAGAAATGTTTTTACTAATAGGGAGCATCATAAAAATCACAGGAAAAACATTTTGAGTAACTGAAAGTTAAGACATCTCATATTCTCACATAAACAGGACTTTGCTGTATAAGAACCCATTAGGAAATAATTTTTTAAAATAGTAACACTATTTCGCAAATCATGTGGTTGTTGTCAATAACATTGCCTCTGTTGTTACAATTGAAATCAATGTATTTGCAAAGCACATTCTGACAAGACAGTAAAGAAAAATTACTGTACCATTATTTATTGTACCATAACACCCTTCCAGCTGTAAGAAATTAAGGCTAGAACTGCATTATACTTTGTTTGCAACCTTTGTTTGATAAACTTTCAAACAGTGTCAAAATGCATCTGAAGGCAATGATTTGCCTGTGTGAGGCAGCAATTTTTCTGTTTCCTGCTCAGACTTGGTATTTTGCTTTATTTGAAAGTTCTCAGCAGAAGTAAATGGGAGCAGGTGTGGGCTCATCTTACTCATTCTCTAAATATTTGGGATGTGTGATGACTGTTTAGTTTCATAGAGAGTGAAACAAATTTAAATATTAAAGAAAATAAACAATCTGTTTTAGCTCTGCCTTTTATGGTCTAAACATAAATATTTACAGACCCTGAATCTAAGATTGCTGAGTGATGGAATAGTATTTTCCTGAGAGCATACACAACACCCTGTTCCATTCTCATGACATTGACCACTCATCACTGGTGAGGAAAAGGTAAAAGTATGTTGATGTATATCTGTTAACATCTCTTATATCTGCTTTATATGGGAGAATAAAATATACAGCTTATATCAATTCTACCCAATCTTTTATGAGATCACTCCATCACTCATTCAGCGTATGTTGGATGCAGCACATAGTGCACCTAATGTGTTATAGCACTATAACAGATGGAAAGCACATTTACAGAGTCTGACTAAGAGAAGAATCTTACACTGCCCTCCTAGAAAACTAAGATTAACCATCATTATACAGGATCACCTGCAACATGCCCCTAGGAACATACAACATAATAAATGGCAGCCTCTGAGGTACCCGAAACTCATATTTGACAAGTGTTGATTTACACAGAACTGTGAACCACAGAGATTTCCAGCTAGCAATTACTGACTGTTATCTCTCCCTGTGTGCCAGAGATGTCTATCACAAAGCCTGATAAGACAGTATGAAGACTAAGGAAAATAATGGTGTTGAATCCACAAATGATACTATGGACTACAGATAACTGTACTAAAAGTCTCAAAACAGAGGAATAGTCTAAACCAAGTATTACCCACACCACAGTAATTCTAAATTTGCACTGTAGTAATCATGGATTAAACTCAATGGGAAGAGTCCCTGACCTCTAAACCAGCATGTTTGTGTGTGATTGCACCTGCTTCAAGACCAACATGTCATTACTTTAAAAAGTCACCAAGCCAAAGTGCAATTGAAACTGTCACACAGCAAGGCATGTATTATATATATGAAGTGCTACATGGAACTTCAACATTGCAGATCGCTAACGACTTAAAAACAAAAACCAGCCAAACAAAAAAGGTAAACCTGAGTACTGGTCAAAATCATTAATCATATCCACATCACTGGAAAGACATTTTCTGATAAGAAGTGCTCTTTCTTGCAGGCAGTGAGCAAATTATCACAGCCACGATGCAATGAAAGATCCTAAATTAGGAAAGAACTAGCTCAAATAATTTTTGAAGCTTCACCTATAGGAAGTATCAATTAAAACATTCATCCTTCCTCTGTCCCCCATTGTGTGGCACGCAGGCATATGCACACTCCAAGAGATCTGTGACAATACTGGCACATACAGAAGGCCATTCCTAGAAGGCGGACATCCATGCAGAAAGAGTGTGGCATCTTCAGTTGAGACAAGTCTCAAAACATTTTGAAGTTCAACAGTTGGAAAGAGACTGAGGGAAAAGAAATTATAGTAGCATTTGGAGATTGCTCTTTTGTCACTTTTGTTTCCAGTGTTATCAACTGGAAGATAACTCATTGCATTTCTGTAGTTACAATTTTTTCACCAATTAAATTCTTTATTAGGAGTGGTCACAGATAAATCAGACAGATGTAGGTTTTGCAAGTATCAATGAATCTATCCTTTGGTGTGCAAGTCAGTCCTCTCCTCTTCTAGGAATAATGAACATTGATAGGAATAAGGAATTTACCTTTTTTTTTAAGTGTGTGTGTGGGAAGAAAGGAAAAGTTAAAAGGAGCAAGGGAAATTTCTTAACTCAAAATAAAAATATGACATAAGATGCCTTCCATGAGAGACACTTGAAAAGGCATGAAAATACTTCTATTCAGCAATCGTTTCCAGGATTTAAAAGTTTTTATTGGCTTCTTAATGGACAGTGTTAAGTCTTAGATGGCCAAAGGTACTGAAATGGAGTCTTTCCTTAAACTCTCTTACATATTTAATCTACTTCAGAACTTACATGTATTATTAAAAGTTCAGAGCCTGGGAAGAAAAATGCTTTTTTTTTTCTCTAGGCATTTCTCCATCTTTCATTATGCTGCTCCTTTTCCATTTTATACAAGATATTAATTTGTGACTAAATGCTTTAGGATCTATTTCTTGATTCAAATCTCTGCCTTGTAATGTTACTCTAATTAGGAAACATTTGTGGCAAGGAAAGAGTAGCTGAGAGTAACTTTAGATTGAATATAAGCCAATGACATAAAACCAAATTACATTCAAGTCAAACTATAGTAAGTCTCTAGGAAATATAACAAGTACTTTAAAGTTATTACCTGGTAGAAGAAGGAACTATGTAAGACATTAAATGTGTATGTACAAGTGTCTATCATTCTAAGTAATTTGAATTACATACTATATATTAAAAGTCAGAATAAGAAAAAGGAAATGCAAAACTCTAAAATCAGCCTTACAGAAATATTATTTACTAAGCACAGTACCCAGAACTTCAGAAATAACTCAGATAATGTTTCTTATATAATATTAAATCAATATTTGTAAAGGTCTTCAGTGAATATTAGTTATAGACAAACAGGAATAGAATAATCTCTTGGAAAAGGAATCCTTTATGATTACCCAAGATTTGCAAATGATTATTTATAGCGGCATCCTACTGGGTGTTTTGATGAAGTTTTCCTTGAGGCTGATGTAACATGAGGTTGCTTAATGAATGTAAAACTTTTCCTTTCTATCAAGTAAGAAAATAAATTCCTTCATCTGTAAATTGCAGCACATCTGTGCTGCAGCTGTTTATTGCATCACAATATATATTGAAATTTAGAGTCAAATATGATGACAGAAGTAGTTTCAAATGAAATTAAAGGGAAGAAATACTACTTAGAATTAATTTTTATTTTCTCAAGATGTACTGCTCTGTAGTATTCATGAAAATTCAGCCAAAGTACTTTTATGATCACAGGGGTCGAGCCTCTGGCTGTTCATTAGACGGTTTTGTTACTGACTGCATGTTCTTTATCTAGTTAATGCTCACTGAGAAAGTAGATCACTGTACCTACCGGAAAAAGTAAATCCTCTGCATTTTTCTATCAGCTGTTGACTACACTGTATTCTGCAGGTCTATAGTAATTTTTCCAATTAGAATATATTCAAATAGTCCCATGTAAAATACTAAGCAGACTATTTGATGATTGATCAGAAGCTTATGCTCTTAGAAAATTAGCTCACTTATAATGAAGCAGCTTGTACAATTTGAAATGCAAGAATTTCAAAATGTAGTTAGGATTCATTTTGAGAGATAATAGAAACTCTACTAGTATCTTTATTGTGCCATCCTCTTGCACTTTTCTTTTTTGTCTCTGCTGAATTCCTAAAATAATACTCACTCCTACAATATTTATTTTTATGTGTTAATAAAAACCCTGTCCAACTTCAAAACAGATCTGTTTAGAATTAAACTCTATTAGATTGTAGAAAGAAAGGCTGGAGGCCCACTCTTAATAAGTCTACATTGCTTTAAGTCTTACCCATCTCAGCATGAATGGTTCAATAGGTGAAACCTTTCTTTTTTTATTGTCTTTAAAAACAAAATGTAATCAATATCATGGCTGATATTGATCACATTTGATGTCTGCCTGACACCTATTTCATGGGCATTTGCCTGTAGGGGTGAGAGTAGCAGAAAGGAGTTTTCCATTTACATTTCTCTTTGTAGCAGTCATTATTAAGCTGACATTGTTTCTGTTTCCTATTTATTGGTGCTGTATCTCTGCAAATAATAAAAATTAAACCTGCACTCTTTTCTTAGAGGAATGAATTGCTAAGAAGTCAGAAACCTTTTTCTTTTAGCTTTAAAATTATTTTGTAAATACATCAAGTAGAGATTTTGGGCAGTAGTTAGGCCACAAAGACTGGCTATCGAAGCCAATGCATGGCAATGTATCATTCTGGAGTGTGAGCACTGATAAATAGCACTGCTAGGAGAGGATATGATTCATAGCACAGTATTAATACATGTTGACATCATTCTACAGTTAGGTATTCATTTGAAAAGGCTGATATTTATCCCTCAAACCTGTCCAAATTCTCTGACCAAAACTGTTTGAACTCTGCCTCTGTTTTCCCAGCACTCTGTACAGGATGCTACAGTTTTTGCCAAGCAAAACATGGAAGATTGCACAAGAATCAGGAAAAGTGAGAGCTATTTCTCCTCCTAACATCTGATAATAAAATTCAAAGCTGAGAGCAATGTTCACAGGTCCTCTGTCACTGGTGGAATAATCAGTGTGCTTATATTATTCTTGCTCAGTGCTTTTCTAATCTGTTCCTAACAGTATCTCTCAAGAAAGACTCTATGATATCTCCAGACCATTTACTGCAGGTATTGCTTTCCACAGAGTTAGAAAAAAAAATCTTCTACCTCGAAATACTGGCTACAGTTTAAGGGCAGATTGTTCTTTTCTCATAGAACATTGCCTGACCCCAATATCTCCACTCTTTTTTCCTTCTAGACTATTTTAGGACTTGCACTTTATGTGTGCTATTATTTTCTTTCAGAAAAAAACAATATTTAGAAGCTCTAATTGGACTAAAAATACTACTAAATGGTAAATGTTCTGGAAAATGAAGACTAGGAGATAAGAGAGCTGAACAAGAGAGTAGAAAAAAGATTGACTGATATAAAATGTACACAGGAAAAAATAGAATTGTGTGATAACAAACCTAGAACTTGTTCCTTAACAGGATTTGACAGCTGCCTTCATCTTCCTTTAAATCTTTTCTAAAAATCAACTTGATCAAACCCCCGTATTTGCTAAATAAATGTTATTTAATTATAACTAAACGATGAGGTTTTCAGATTCCATTTTGCTTTGATAATTTTTGCTAGGCCCCTAGTAGACGTGGCATAGAGATAAATTATTACATTCAAAAAAATTTCCTCTCTTTCCTAAAAAAGATTTTCTGATTTCAAATAACACTGTGCCTAGTTATATTTTATATATATAATATTAAGGATAAAAAATAGCACTTAATCTTTTATCTGAGCTATTTCATTAAGGATTTAACCCCAGTATCTCCTAATATTAGAGTAGTACTTATTTTGTATAGGAATTTTTCACAAATGATTTTACAGCTATGTACTTCAAGCATCTGCAACAAACAGAAAAGGAAAATGGTTTTGGACTCTTTTCATAGAGGGATTGTTTTTGACTGCTGAGACCTAAAACCACTTGTAGAATTATGTTAGTGTGTAAAATTTGTCAAATTAAGACATGATTTGATTGCCATAGCGTGAAGAAGAGAGTAAATATCTAGACATAATTGTCTGCTACAATTAGAGATGTCTTGGACGTTTGTCTGAGATAATGAAAAGTCACAGTTTATCATCCCCCTTCAACTGAGCTGAAGAGAAATTCCTGCCAATTTATTTGTCACCCATGTTCCACCAATTTGCAGATTGGAATCTCTAATTTTCAGAATATTTTTATCTGATACGTACAACTGCATTAGTAGCAAACTCTACTATTGTACAGGACTGCATATAAATATTGGTTTACACAGAAAATGGTTTCAGATGAGGCACTCAGATCTTCTACCTCTGCATGAATTTTGTAATTACTTTTTTTAAAGTTACCCCTCAATGCGTAACTATGAAAAAAAGTTTTCTTCTGATTTGGGGTGGATACTGTTGCAAGAAAACAAAGTTACCACTTCCCAACTCCCTGTAGGCTCTGTGTAGACAGTTATGCATGCCACAGCTTGGTTTCTGAATATGAAAATCTTGAAATAAAAGGAATCCTACCCACAGAAGCTGAGAAAGAGAAAGTTTGTGAACTGTAATTTCATGGTTCTTGCAACATGAAACTGCATGACTGAAGTATTTGAACTAAGGTGTCTCCAAATTTTATCAAAAGAAATAAGATTTTGAGTCTGTTTCTATAAAATGATGAGTTTTCACAACAGGTAATTAGTTTATTTTATCTAAATCATCACTTTCTTAACAGTGAGATGTGCAGCATACACTTGGTAGTTCTGCAAAGAATTCTATACAATTGGGGTCTGGAAGTTCTCTTAGCAAGCAGCTAGTGGATGATTTAAGTGTAAGCTAATGCAGTTCCTGTGGGTTTGAGAGATTCTTCAGAATTAGCCTGATGCCTTACTTCAGTTGTTCTGTTCAGGATTCTAGTTGCCCACTAGGTAATGAAGGGGCTTAAATATTGCAAAGAGTTTTAAATTTAGATATTTCTTTTCTTTTGAAATAGAAACACACTGCTCCTATCCTTATGCAAACCTACTCAAGGATACAAAAATCTAGACAGAAGGACTTGACTTGAATACTTGGTAAAAGGTGAGTGTGACTGAGACATTATCTCTGGATGAGAAGAGAAAAGGAGCACATTGAAACAAAGAATATTTCAATCCAGCCTGAACTATGCATATGACTTTGTAGGGGAGATAGAAAACCCAAGACCCAACCAACCCACCAAAAAATCCCACAAAAAAACCCAAACCAAAGCAAAAACCAACCAAACAAAAACAACCAATCAGACAATAAGAACAACAACAAAAACCTCAAACTAAAACAAAGCAAACAAACAAAACCACCACCAACAACAAAAACATTTCCCCCCAAAACACCAAACAAACAAAAAAACCAACCAAAAATATAATGAAAACCCCAAACCCCAGGAATGGATTTTGGGACAAAATGCTGACATTTTGCTGCTGTAAGCCCAGTGAACTTTTTCATTCCTCTTCTGCTAAATAGCACTTGAATCCAAGTGCCCAGCTGTGAATTATTCTCTAAAATGGAAAGGTCAAGAATATCCCATGATAACTATCTCAGTCTAAGATTAGCTAAAGACCACTTCATAAATGAATTTCACTGGATTTCATTATAAGCACACATTAAAAATGCATAGCAATTCTGTTATGCAGAGTAGGATGAGAACAGAGGAAAAACACATGAGGTGAAGAATTACTCCTAGACACTACAAGCATGCGAGAAATAGAAGGGGAGGAAGGGCTCAGTGTCAGGAATCCTTTGCTAGGGAGACAGCAGGCAATCTGCTGAGGTCAGACAAACGTGTTGGCCTAGACTGACAGTAGAGACAAGATTGGCCTAAGTTTGGAATGACAAATGAAGATGATCTAATGCAGCTTAAGAAATCTTTTCTGCCCAAGCTTGCGTCTTCTGTCAGTGCCCATTTTCATTTACTGAAGTGAGACACCACTGACAGGGGAATTACTGGATGAAATTTAGCACAGCTGTACAGCTCACCTCTGATCTTAACAAATAGAGGGAAACTCCAAGATATAGAATCTTTTTATATCAAAGGTAACATATAAAATCCAGGACTGTTTTTTTTTCTGTGCGCCAGTTGATTGCATTTCAATAGAGATACACAGCTGTCCTGCAAAATTGTCTCAGAAGCTGTTCAATTTACTTGCTACAACACACATGTCAAATACTTAATGTTCATGATCAATAATTACAAGAAAATTGCAGCTGAAAAAATTTTTGCAGCAGCCTACTGTCTGGAATTAATCGGTAAAATGATTTCCACTGAAAAGACAAAAGTTTGTTTGAAATATCAACTTGGCATTTTACTTTATTCTGCTGAAACACATATATTTAACATAATGTGAACATAGTCAGCTGAATCATATCTGGCAGACCACACTGGGTCCACAGACAACTCAATATGAAATAAGTTGATGGGTTTCAGTGTACTTTGGCAGCAATGGTGGCACAAAAAAATCCATTGGCATTGGCACTGTCTCTGTGAAATGGCCTTTCAGTATGTTTTCATCAGAGACCACATTCTTGATGCTCAGTGTTGTGATGCTGATAGCTGCTTTCCCTTCTATTCCTCTCTGACACAAACAACTGCTCTGTCACACGTGCTTGAAATTAGATGTCGGGGTTACAAAACGAAGAAGAGGAAAATCAGAACAATATGCATATACTTTAATAGTATGCATTAATAACTTAGCTACTAGGTAACAGAAGATATTGTTACCCAAGACCTTATTATAGAATAGAGCAAATCTCAACACACTTCTTACATATCACCGTTGAATTACTAATGTCCATGGCATGTGTGAAGTAATGCCACTGGTGTTGGTTTTATACTTTGTTTTGTTTTATCAGAAAGACCTTAGTAATGAACATTTTCATTTGCAATGCTTATGAAAAGCAGAGGTTTCTATACAGATATTAAAACATACACTCAGAGAACCAGTAAACAAAATGCTAGCAAATGCCAAAAGATTAACTGAAGCAGGACGCCGGTGTAACCGATCAAAAATAAATCACACAATTTCTTAAACAGACATTTTAAATGGAATATAAAACAGTGGAGTAGAGCCTTTTAAAATCTTATGCTTATGCAAAAATCTAAATCTTACGCAAATGGAACTTGGGGAATGGAAAGTATTGATTTGTGTACTATCTTCTTTCATATTACCAAAACATATCAGTATTTCTGCTAAAATGACATATTGTGAGTAGTACAACAATTTTACTTACATTGTCATTAGGCTTCAGACTTAACAACTCAATTACATCACAGCAGCCATTCGCAAAGTCTATAAGCTATTTGCACAAACTCAGGAGGGCAATGGAATAAAAGAAAGGATAAATTTTTGCAATGGTAAGTCTTTGCTTTTTAAATTCCCATGTGGCTAGCAAAGTGACTAGTTTTAAAATAAGTGACCAAACATAACATCACTTTATATGTAGCTTTTATTCTGAAAAAATGCCGTGCTCTGATTTTTCAAGTCATAGTATTTTTAGGAAGAAAGCTCTAACAAAGCAGAACATTGGACTAGATATGTTTTTACATGATTTTTCCATATGCTGAGTATTCATTCAGTTCTGATATGTCATCTTAAAAACTATCGTAAAATCAAAGATGACAGAGGTGAGGATAATAAGAATAACTCTGATGGGAAAGAGGTAACATCCAAGGAATGACGAAATAAAGCTTTTCAATTTGGAAAAGAGACAGCTGGAATGGGCTGTGTCCTAGATGTCTACAAATCATAAAAGGAAAGCAGAAAATAAAGACAGCAGCACGGGAGCTAGAGGGCTGTCTGGGAAATTGTCAGGAAACTGTTCTACTGAAAAGGCAAAAAAATACTTTCTTGTGTGATACATATTAATCTGTGGAACTCACCAGCCCAGGTTCCTGTGTTCCAGAAACCTTTGTGAGCTGAAGACAGGGTTAGAGAAATTTACTGAACATAGTTCTCTCAGCACGTCTTAAACATAGTGCAGGTTCAACTTCTGCTGAAACATCTCATAATAATTCCATAAAAATTAACCCCTGGAAACTGTCCAGATATACGAGGGTAATGATCGTTCTGCTTA
Source organism: Edolisoma coerulescens (assembly GCA_013397115.1). Taxonomy (NCBI): domain Eukaryota; kingdom Metazoa; phylum Chordata; class Aves; order Passeriformes; family Campephagidae; genus Edolisoma; species Edolisoma coerulescens. The sequence continues at coordinate 445,977 of VWZW01003110.1, read as the reverse complement.
GGTCCCGATCAAAGTATTCGAATAAGAGTCAGCCTAATCAGTATGGCATTTCTCTGGTTCCATGACACATGAAGTGAGAGGATTGCTCATTTTGTCATGTAAAGCTGGTTGCTTTGTAGTAGTTCAGATTTTCTCCACAGACTACCTGGAAATTAAGCAATTTCATCATCTCTTAATGTTTTTGAAACAATAATTTCATACATTTTTTTCCTTCTAATAGTCATGTAAATAGAACCTTAATGATTCCAGCTATATTTCAGTCTACAGTTTTGTTGAGTATTTCTTAGATGAAAATAAAATAGAATTTATAAATAAATCTCTAATTGTTAACCAGTGTAAATATTATTGAAAATATACTTCAGATGCAAAAGAAAATAGGTTATAGACATAGTTTGCTGGAGAAAGGCATTTTCACATACTTAATTGTCTGATCAGAAGAGCATTTAAAAATACCCTTTTACAATATGTCTGTATTTAAAATTAACCCAACATGATCATCTTGAAAATTTAGTGTGCATGCTGACTTTTTTTAACACATTCTATTTGTTGTGATACTTCAAGTAGGACAGCATCATATAGGGTTTCTGTCTTCACCATAATAAAATCCTTAATGAATTCAGAGGATGTCTCAGTTTAACTGTCATTTTAGTGCCGTTCTTTTGTCATATTTGCATCTTCTGTAACATATTTTTCCCAAATGTATCCATATTCTTGCAGTCCCACTGCAGTGCTTCCACTTGTATTGTGTAGGAACAGAAGTGTTCCATGTCAGTTTGTTAACAGCCTTCATATCTGGAGGCTATTGTCATATACATGTTCCTAAAATACGAGTTTGCAGCTTAGCTAAGGATAGAAAAAATAACTGGTATAATGTTTTTATTTTCTTCAAATAAAACTGACTTAATTAACTAAGTGAACAGCAGGGTTGAAGGCAAAATATGATTTAAATTTGCTGGTTCTATCCTTTCCTCATTTCTTGTTAAGACTGTAGAACTTACAGGGTTCCTTGGGACAAGAGCCATGTCTCTGTTTATTCTGTAAAATGCTTAGTACAGGAGGAACCTCAAAAAAAATTACAGCTTACAATTCTTCTCAAGCATTTCCTTCATTGTGTTTATACTGACATTTTAAGAATATTTAATTCTCTCAGTCTTGGAGGTTTTCAGTAATTCACTTAGGAAAGAAACAGATGCACACAAATGCAGTGAGTGCCTGGGAGAGGCCCATGAACCTATACAAAAAAAAAGTGCCTAGAATTTTCACAAGCCTGACTTTTCCCAGTATGGTTAGACAACCACACAACATTAATGCAGAAACAGCTTTAGATATTAAGCAAATAAAAACACATGCTTAGCATAGCAAATAATAACAAGACTGCAAAATTGTGTCCTACAGGATGCTGACAGGGAGCTGCTGTGTTACAGGAGCCCAAAAGCCATGCTCAGTGGAGCCTGGGTAAAGTCTGCCCCTTCTCTCCATCTCTGCCTGAGTCCTTACTTTGGCGTGCTCTGCTGGGATATGTTGTCCTCAATTTGCATAAAAAACAAATGATGTTATAGACCTGCATATTCGCAATTTCCCTTGACAACAATCTTGCATAAACTCATGGAGTGTGTGCAATGTGGAATATGGTGAATTTCTTTAGAATCACTTGCATTAGAGAACTGGAATGATTCATATCCTAACTCTGACATATCCTTCTTTAACAACCTTGGCAGACCTTTTCTGTATCAATATTATTCACACAAACGGTTGTTCCATTGATGTTTTGCAAAACATGGTGTCAGTTTTAGAAGTCCAGCAGAGGAAAAAATTTTTTGGTGCGTGCATCTGTCTGTCTGTGCTTTTTATCTTCTTTCAAAGGTAACAAGACTCACATTACAGGAATCTTTAAAAATAACTGTCAAATACATAAGTTCTTTCTATATTTGTCTACAATGCTTGAGGGTAAGTTTTACATGTTTCATAGACTTGACCTGTCCTGTCAACACTGTTTGTTGCCTCCTGGTTCAGAGCTGTACAAGCATGTATGGAAACTGCTGCATCTGCTTCCTTAAACCTTGGGGGGGCACACAGTGATTATGTCATTCAGGCAGAAGAAATGAAGAACCCAGTAGCATTTGGTTTGTATTTTTTTTATCCTTTTGAAGCAAATGAAAGGAAAAAGGGATCAAAAAAGGTTCAATTATATACGTTTTGAAAAGTAAAAAAAACCCCTAAGCAATAATATTAATTGAAATGCCTGCTTTTATTGTTATGTTGTCCATATCTCAAGTGGAAAAATATTAAATGAGTAGAAATTTTGCCTGTAGCAACCAATTTTTGCAATTTTTTACTTGAAATGGTTCTTATAAGCAGAGTGTAGATAGCAATATAATTTGAGAGGTGTTTTAAATAAAAAGGTTAAAGTGCCATCACAAGTTATCCACAGTCACCAGGAAAATAAATCATGTTCCCTTTGTGTCATTGTAAAAGTAACTTGTTTCTTCTTGGTTTGTATATGGACATCTACTTCCTAGTTCCACAAATATCTTAAAAATCAGAGATGTAGATTTAATATCAATTCAGTAAGAACTGAAGTATAAGAACTTTTTCAAGATTATATTTGATTTATGTGGCAAGACTTTGGTAGGAGGGGTGCAGTGGGGCTGCCAGAGTGGCTTCAGTGCTTTCTGTGTGTCAGTCAGGGTCAGTTCCCCCATTTAGGTCCCCAAAGATGAGCCTATCAGTGATGCTGATGGCACCTCTGTGATAACTTATTTAAGGAAGGGTAAAAAATGCTGCCCAGCAGCTGTGGGAGAAAGGAGTTAGAAAAATATGAGAGAAACAGCCCTGCAGACACCAAGTCAGTGAAGGAAAAGAAGGAGGAGGTGCTTCAGGTGCCAGAGCGGAGATTCCCCTGTAGCCTGTGGAGAAGACCATGGTGAGGCAGCTGTGCCCCTGCAGCCCACGGAGGTGTACAGTGGAGCAGACAAGCACACTGAAGTCCGTGGAGGATCCACACTGCAGCAGGTGGGCATGACTGAATGAAACTGAAGCCCACATCAAAACAGGCTTCTGGAATCAGCTCGGCCCATGGAGAGAAGCCCACATGGCTCTCTGGCCCAGAGAGTATCCATGCTGAAATGGAGCATTGCTGTTAAACTGTACTTCATGGAAAGGACTCATGCTAGTACAGTTCTTAAAGAAAGATCCCCACTGGAGCAGTTTGTGAAGGACTGCATCCTGTGGGAGGGAATCCACGCTGAAGCAGGGAAGGGCACATGGAAGAAAGAATGGCAAAGAGTGTTATGAACTAACTCTAGCCCCTATTCCCCATGCCACTGTGCCACTTGAGGCTTGAGCAAATAGAAGAGTCAGGAATAAAGGAGTGAAGTTGAGCCTAGGGAGAAGAAGAGAAAAAAGTGGGTTTAGTTTTGTCTCTTTTCCTCACTGTCCTACAATATTTTTAAATGTCAATAAATTGAACTGATTTTTCCCAAGTCAAGTGAGTTTAACCTGGGTAAGTGGTGATTGATCTCACTGTCCCTATAATGAACAATGAGCTTTTCCTTATTTTCTTCCCCCTCCTGTTGAGGGGGAGTGAGAAAGTGGAGGAGTGAGAGGGGATGTCTGGCATCCAACCAAGGTTAACCCACTACAAAGAAAAAAAAGTTAACTTTTCTTTCCTAAAGTAGAGTTTGGTGCTGTAAAAACTGGTCCTGCTATAATTTTTATTTAGGCTAATATATCCCTCATCTGCCTCCCACTGTTTACATTTATTTAGTCTAAACAGACTATGCCCAGACTATGAACTGATTCCATTCATCCCATACCTCTTCTGCCGTAGCCTCAGGGAAGACAGAGAACAACTATTAAAGCAGCACTTTACATTGACAGCCAAATAAATACTTGTCATTGCAAAAGTGCACGGCCTTTGCACTGCTGTTCCCTTTGACTCAATCCCCATTTTTTCCACACTGCTCATGAAAAAGATCTAAAATATTGTGTCTAGACTCAGCTAAGAGAAAGATTTAATGGGAAGAAAAGTTTCTGCTTGCAAGAATCTTCTCTGTCAATGACTCATCATTCTCAGTAGGCTTCTGCAGAAAATCAAGGAAGGAATTACTAAACCTCTGTATTTAGAAAATCACCTTTACTTTTAAGCTCAGGAATGTTTGGAACATGATAACATTAAAAATGCCAAGATGAGCAGCAGCAATAATAAGCTTCTGCAAAGACCAACAGAAGTGTTGACAAATCTCACATTTCTATCAGAAGTCTTTAAGACAGACTTTGCAATAAGGTGATCAAAGAAGTATCCTAGTTTTCTTTTTATGATCCAGAGTCATGATCTAGCTCAAAAAAGAAAAGGAAAAATGTGATTTTATTTTTCAAAATAATGTATTTTCAATTTGGTATTGTAATTTTTTCATATTTTTATAGGCAGCACTAGATCTGGCATAAGGAAATGGTGAAAAAATTAGGTATTTGATTTGACAAGACATTGAATGAAAATCAAATCAACATATAACTTGAAGCTCATTGTTTGTAAGAAAAGAGTAAGTAGTAAGCTGGATACAGTCAATGACACCTAGTTCAAACCTCTTAAGGAAAAAAGCCCAGCAACAGTGTTATCTGTGAGGTTCTAACACAAGTGGAGTGCTGCATTCTTGGCAAAAATTTAACTTAATAATATTTTTTCCCCCCGCTATGCTTCATACCCCATCTGGTCACTGGATAACCTTCCTCTTTCTTATTTCTTTTTTTCTGTGTTCTACACGAAGAGTCTTTAAAATCAGGTACTGTTAAAGGAGCTCCTAGTTTCTTCCTTAATACAGTATTTTCATTTTTACTGCCTCCTTAATTTATGTTTCAATTAATCTGTTCTGAGTACTTACATTCCTTCCTGTTGCATGTATTTACTATCCCAGCCTTTGGCAGCTAACTGCAACCACAATCATGTCTATTGACTATGTTACCACATGTTATTGCCTGTAAGTGATTGACAATCACAGAATCAAGTCAGCACAGGGAAAGAGTCCCAAACTCCTAACTGGGACACAGCATGTAAGAAAGCTGACCTCTCACACAGAGTATGCAACAGGGGAAAAAAATCTGTTCTCCAATTATATCTTTCTCCTCCAGGAAGAACACTAAATAGAAGCAGGAAGTGATCAGAATAGTTCATCAAAGGAGGGTCTGAGGCCCTCCTGTCATTTGTGGATATAGGACATACCTCTCATTTCAGTTCTTGATCTAGCAGCTTGAAAACTCAATGCCTCTATGTCAAATTGTTTTTAAAGTACAGCCTTACTAGTTCCGCGTCTCTCCCAGTTTTACAGGGCTTCTGTACCGAGAGTGCAGAAGGTTTTCTTTATATCCCCAGCATTTCTGCACAGAAATCATGATCAATGTAAAATTTGAAGAAACTAGTTGATTCCCAAAGCTAAATATTTTTTGAAAGCCAAAATAATCCTTTGGAATGGATCAAGGATCAATGCAACAAGGATTTAGGCATAAAATCTTGACTAGTTATCATAAGAAGACCAATTTGATGTTTGTTCCTTCCATAAATATTAACAAGGTAGTCACCAAAGGCAAGAAGCTAATGTTCTTTTTTGCAGCCTGACAATGCTCTTCTGAAAACAAAAGTGTATGGCACAAAGTATAGCGTGTTTCAACTAACGCTGTTGCAGAGGGAATGGGTGAAACAATCTATGAAACAATCTAGAAAACAATCTGTGAATTATAGTGGTTCAGATGTGGATTATGGTCCAACAATATCATGATACTGCAAAGTCCAATAATCCTGCTAGGAAGTTTATACAGAGATACTATGTTACATGTATGAAGTAATGATTTTAATCCTCTCTATCCTTATAAAGCTGTCCTTTCCAAGAGCCCTGACTAATTCTGCATAACAGATTTTAAGATGAAGGTAGATATGGGGAGAAAACAAGAGCCATTGAAAATAATTATAGGTACAGTAACTGAATCTGTGATGAGAGAAATGGACTATGAGCCTATGACTGAGTGTGAGGTGACTGTACATAAAGAGTTAACAAGGGAGACTACGTTGGTGATAGGTGTTCCAATGGTAAGGACAGCTCGCACTAGTTTAGTCTGCTTGCAGACAATGCGAGGCTTCAAAGAACAGGTAGAAGAACATGCCTTCTGACAGTGAGGAGAGACAATGTTCTCCAAGGTGCTTAGTCTCTTTCCTATGATTTCTCTAATTTTCAAAGAATGAGTTCTTTGTTTATGAATGCATTCCATTATTAACTTATTTACTACATCACTTTCATCTGTATTATAAAGAATATATTGGGTCACAGCAGCAGTGCCTATTTTGTTCCCAATGCACAATAGATATTTCTCTTTCTTAGACATGTAAACTGAGTCTTTAAGAAGAGCTGATCTGGTTCTGCTTCAAGTTCTGCCTCTTGTAAAATCAATAAGTGGTATGTTAACAAGCCACTTTTAATGGAGAATTAGACTTCTTTAGTCTCTACACATCTGCACTAATGCTCCATTTTTCATTTGCACATTTTGATGATTCAGTGCTTAAATATGTTACCATTTCTTCAGCCAAAGTGGCATCTTATGCCAGACAAGTGTTGGTATGTTCATACTCTTCTGATAGATGTTAAGCCGCACTCTGCTGACCCTCCTAATTGATTTGGTGAAGCAACTGAAGTGCAGCTGCTGACTTTGAGAAAACATGTATACAGCGTCTAAGAATACCCAGGAGAGGGCAATTCAATTACCAATCTGACTGCAATTAAAATTCTTTGATGTATCTCTCTGTACTTTTGACTTTAATATTTGGGTTTTCAGAAGAATATCAGCAGTACTAAAAAGCTTTGACACCTCAACAGTCTGCATCTTCAGTCCATTGATCCTTTCATTATTGACAAATCTATCTACTAGTGTGAGATATTAACGTTCTGTCATCTACCACATTAATAAACAAAACTTCTGGAATAATGAAGGAAGAAATCCAAATAAGGAAATAAACCAAACCTTGATTTTCTATGAAGCTGGATAGCTCAAGACTTTATTACTTTGCAGAGACTTTACAGATCAAGATTAGCAGGCAGAACAATGTGGATGCAGTTGAAGTGGGTATCTGCTAGAGACTTCCTAATCAGGAAAAAATGAAGACATTAAAAAATAAATACCTTCTTAAAAGTTCTCCAGCTGTGAATTTGTTTGTGAGTCATGAAAATATTGACGGTTTCTCCTGGCAATTCCCACTGGAAATATGGTCAGTAGAACAGCTGGATCAAAAATTTAATTTAGTCAATTTAATTTTTATGCAGTCAGTATGGGTATATGAAGGGGAAATCATACTTAACTGAATGGAGTAAAGAAGTGTTCTACATCAGATTACTCCCTAAATACACTAAACCTCTTCATCTTGATCAAACCATAATCTGTGTGTTCAAGTTGTGGTGTTTCTAAATTATATCATCAACCCCTTGCCAGTGCCATCAACAGTGTAGAAAGTTAATGCTGGACGTATCTCAAATATGTCCATTGAACTTTTACTTTTAAAAACAAAATCCGCATTATATCTTCTTGAAATTTTAGTTACAGGAAAAGCTTAAATTATCTCCTCTGAGTTACTCAATTGGTCTTTTGAATCTCAGCTGGAGCACTCAAGTTTTGTATCAATCTGACTGAAAAGCCTGTGACAAATATGAAAAACAATAGTTTTAAGTAGAGCAGAAGCTTCTATTTCAATTTTCTTGATTTAAATTATGCTTATTTTATCAATAGAAGATCTGATGTGTTAAGAAAAGCACTGATAAAAATATTTCCTGAAAGAAAAATAGTTTTTAAATGGTTATTCATATTTAATTATTTATATCATGCCAGAATGAGTGAAGTAGATGTTCAGTGAGATGGAGCTAGCCAAATACACTATGTATATTCTGTTTCACTTTCAGACAAGTTCGTAAGACTACTAAAATTTGATTCAAAGTGAAGCAGGAAGTTAAAAATCTCCCTGCTTTTATTCATGGTTCAAGCAAAGTGGGAGGCATTTCAATTTATAATGGATTTTGTGAGCAATGGCCCACATCCTCATTTATTTTTTAACATGAGTCAGAATTTTGGTGGTTACATCTCTTGACAGAATTCTTTTAAAGATTCATGTACTTTAGTGCACTGAGAATTCTTCAGCTAAATCAGTGTCCTGCCTTGAATACTCAAAAATTAGTCAACGGGTTATATATTACAAGAATGTATTGGTAATTTTTAGAGAGGAGTAATCTGTATTCTGTGCTATGTGATGTCCTTCTAGGTAACATGACTCTGGCTCTGCTAATATATTCAAATCCATAAAAGTAGTCAGAGATCTTTTGAAAAGATCTGTCAGAGATCTTTTTAGTAGTTTACATGAAATGAACTAGTTCCTCAGGCATTCTCATAAAAATTGCTACCAAAAGTGACATCCTTATGAATGTGCACCACTGCTACTTAGAGCAGATCCCTAGAGGCTGAAAGTTCAGACAAATGGTGCTGCAGTTCAAATGAAGCCTTCAGTAATTCTGTCTGTTCTGTGGTGTTCAGCAAAGCAGTGCTTAGAGCTCGGAGTTTTCAAGGTCATCAGTTTGGCACCATTAGGAGAGAATCAAAAAACATCATTCTATATACATAAGAAATCCCAATTGTAATGTCCTGTAGGTATGGCAAATGCCCTCAGTACCCTTCAGACTTCTAAAACCTTTATATAATCTGTATTAAAAATTTTGCTTGTATTATTTCAGATGAAGAGATCAATATCACCTAACATGTGCACAAGGTTATTTCATAGCCTCTCAGTATCTTTGAGGTTTATTGAGTGTGCCAGACCCTGTACATGCATCTGCTACCATCAACAGATGAATGTTAATATCCTTCACTGAAAGTGTCATCTTACTTTAGATTGTAATAGCCATAGATTTACTATTCTCTCCTATCTGGCAGACACTTTGCTTCCTTGGTAAGAGGAAATGAGATTATCAGATCATTATTTGATCTCATTTATAGTGTTTTTTGCAAAGACTGATAAAAATTTAACACAAGTGACACATGATGTTATTGACATGCTTTCTAAGAGATTGCTTATTTTGCTTAGAATTACTCAGAATTTATTTAAAAGTTTACTCAGCATTACAGCTTCAGGCACTCATTGTGTAGGCAAAGATGACACATTTTTTTCTTGAGCACACTGGCAGTGAATTAATGAATTATGGGTTCTATTAGAACCACCTCCCAGGAAACATGGTACAAAAGCCATCTTACTGCATCTTGGCTTCATCCTGCAACCTTATCTATTATTTCTAGTTCTGCATTCTCTCCACAGCTGGCTCTTAGAATCTCTTTAGAGTCAGTTGTCATTATGCCTTGACATATCACTGCTGTTTCTGAGACAAGGTTGGTCATTCCCTTGACTAGTGGTGGTAGCAAGCATTTGAAAGGATGGATCAAACATAATTTTCAGTGAAAGAAAGGAAAGGACTGGCATTGTTTCACTCACTAGTTGTAGAGGTGGTGGTTATAAGACCTTCAGGCTTGGCCTTAGAAAAGAAAATGCCACAGAAATATCTATGAACCAATGAAGAGAAATTATTTCAGCATCTTCATTCCAGCACCTTCTTTCAGCATATAAAGGAAAGCTGTGTGCGCGTGTCTACAAGGGAGTAGACTGCTAGGAATTGCATTTGTGAAGCAAAAAGGAAATCCAACACTTCTAAAGCAAAAGAAGGGTAGTGTTGTTTGCTTCCAAACAAAGGTGTTGGAGGCATGAGTGAAGAAAGATCTATCATTTGGAGTGATATTCTTTCAGTACTAAATTAGTCTTTATCTCCTTCTTTCAATGCTAAATTAATCCGTATGTGGCTGATGCTGTTCTACCTAGGATGCAAGTTTACAGTGAAATAAAGAATCATTGACCTACCTATCCATTTGTACTTAGTAAAGGTGATCTGCCCTTCACTACATGAATTTTACTACATATATATTTACTAATGTAGAACATTCAGAAAAACTAAGGTAAATTTCTCTGCAGTTTCTGTACTTGTCTGAAATTACAATGCAGCATTGCCATTCTATTTAAGCTACCAAATAACAGTTACATACTACAAATGGCTAAACTTCCATGAGAACTAATATGTTATTCGCACCATGTGGTTTCCTAAGATTATCTTCTTGGGCTTTAGCAGACACTATACAACAAAGATTAGTAGCAATCTAATCTAGTAATGAAAGCCTCATGATTGTTTATGAACAGTTTCTTTCAAAACATTTTTTACTCCTTGATTAACTCTTATTCACATAAACACTGCAGCAGTATTACTCGTGCAAATAAATTATCATAAAAGGTGTCTAATATGTGTCTAGAAATGCAATTCAGCCTGTTGGATTTCCAATCATCAGTTTTAAAAGCTCCGTATAAAATCTTTTGGGTTTGGATATTTTTTTCATTCCTAAGGGCAGATTAAATCAGAGTGGAGCAATAATATCTCTAAATTATTTCCCAAATTGTAAATCTTAGTGTGTCCCGTAGTTTTAAAAAACAGTAGTAAAATTATTGTTAAAATCACCAAAAAAATACACCTCTAGGACTATTGCGAAGCATCATTCTGCTCTGTAATTGGCCTCTAACATTTTTGCAGTTGCTGCAGACCAAATTAAAAGTAGCTGGCCACAAAGGGCAAATGACAGGGAGACCTGTTGCCACCAATAATCTGAGGTGATGATTAGTGAGAATGGCAGAAGAGACACTAAGTGCTGAGTGATTAAAGAGAGGCACACAGACACTGAAATGTGGGCAGTGCAGGAAAGAAAAAAACAAGTAAAGCCCGAATGATACTAAAACTATTTTGAGTTGTAATATCGGTATGTGAAGACTACCTTGTGATTAAAACCCTGTCAGGTGAGTAATTAGTGTATTGGAATGATTCTCACTATTTCAAGTGCTTTTTTCTCCCATCCTCATTATCTTCCAAAGTGTTTTCTTTTCACCTGCTTCTTTTACTTCCTTTCTTTTGACTTGTGAAGCAGTGGGAAGTGTGAGATTGACAGATACGGTGACCAAAGTCCATATTAGTCTTTCCAACAGGCACAACAGGAGCAGTAACTTCGTCCTTGCTACTGCCTGCCAGCCTGTTCCATTTCTCTTGCAGCCAAGTCAAATCTCTCAGAAAGTGAGAAAGTTCCACTTGATTGGTCTAGCTAATTCTTTCACCCACCGCTAAGGAAGGCAGAGTGTCTACTGTAAAAATGGTAATAACCTGTGGTTTCTACATCTGGAAAGATCAGACTGGTCAAGTAGGACCTGCCTTTCATAAATCCGTGCTGGCTGGGCCTGGTCTCCTGGTTGTTCTGCCTGTGCCAACTGATGGCACTTAAGATAATCTGGTCCTTAACCTTCCTGGTCACCAAGGTGATGCTGACAGGCCTGGATCCCGATCCTCCTTCCAGCCCTGCTTGTAGATGACTGTCAGATTGGCAGACAGCTGGGACCTCCTCAGTTAGCCAGGACTGCCAGTAAATGATTGAATATTGGTAGACTGCTCATCCTATAGTGTTTTGGTGCCAGTTGGTAAATGTGAAATTAAGATCCCTTTGTTTTATGGTTTTCTTTTATTGTGTGGGGTTTTTTTCCTTATAGAAGATTCCACATGAGTGGCTATTACCTGGGCACATTAAAAGATGATATAACAATAGCAGTTTAGCATGAAAATCTAGATTATATGAAAATCTAGATGTGTTCTGTAATGTGCACAAACTATAATAACAAGAATTTCCAGAGAATCTCTTGGACCTCTTCTGGGAAAAAAAGTTGCTTCTCTAAAGCAGAATACCCAGATTTCCAGATTTATAGTTTTTCCCAATAAACAATAGCAGTGTAAAATAATTTATAATATCAGCATGGTGCTCACCTAAGTTACAGATAACTGGAAAGACTGAGGGACCCAAAACCAAAACATTCACAACATACAGATTTCTTGCCTTCTTCATGAACCTTAAAGACCTTGAAATACATAATTTTTGAAGAACATATGCACAGCTGATAGCTTTTAAGTCATGAAGATAAACATTAAGAAGATAAAATATACTGTAAGATTTAGATAAATATATTTTTCCATGGCTAGGCATTTAGAAGACACACAAACAAGAAAGGAATCATGATACATGATACCTCAGGGATCTGTCTTGGGAATTTTCTAGGAGAAACTGTTTCATCCACCAGAATCTTGATTTCAAAAACCTTTCATACTCAGTGGGTAGGCAGAGATAGTCTGTTCTGGCTTGTTTTACACATATCTCCTTCTCTTCACTTCTTTTAGTTTCTCTTCTCTCCATTCTCTCCAACTTTAGTTCTCCCTAACATAAAGTAAAATCTTTTTCTTTGACCTGATATTGAGCTGCGTCTCCCACACACCAACCTTTGCACTAACCAGTGTAGACACGGGATGAAATATGTCCAAACAAGTTTTCTCCCAAGTGGCACAGAAAGCCCAAAATAGCACCTGCCATTCTAGGTAAGATTATTAGATGCAAGTTATATGCATCATTTAAAATCATTAGCATAAAATCAATAGCTCTAGGAAATAATTACAGTTTTCTCCATGACCTTGTCCCTCATGGTACTTCATCCTTAAGGGTTATTTAATTAAGGCACAAGAAGGATAGCTTTCCATAGTGATTATGCACGAAGTTTAACTGACAGAGATATGGAAAGAATCCTTCTCCTCCATTCTCAAAAGCCCTTTTCTTCCTTTTTTTTTGATTCCATTGAATCAGTAGAATGAAAACCTTTCCAGAAGGACTAGAAAGGATGTGAAATTTCCTTCTCCAACTACCTTTAAGAATAAACTTGACAGTTTATTATGTAGTGCAGTTTTGTCTGTTTTGCACTGTTCAAGACGGGTGAACTGAATGAGATCCTGAAGTCCATTCCAACCCTGTCTTTGAACCATTTATCTTTAATAAATAAATAACTTTCTGTAATCACCTAATCCAACTCTACTTTAGTTCTCTCCCTGTGACTGCAGCATGCATCCAAAACATCTGAAAATCAAACCTGTTCTTCTCTAGCTTCCAGATTTATAACCTTCCCTTATGATCAAAAATGCAAGCATTTTCCTTTTTTCCTACACACCAAAATTTGCAATAAAACCTCTGGATTTGGATCTTAGCTGAGACTTGATGATCAGTTATTTACTGTTTGAGTTCAAAAGTTCTCACTGATACGGCTTTCTAAGGACCTTTCCTCAGAACAGATAGACTATAACTAAGGTTTAATTCAGAGAATTAAGATATGCATGTTTATTTCTAGTCCTAAAACTAGGACAGACTCATTTTGTGTCCTTGAAAAGGTCTCTTAAGCTTTCTCAGATCCTCAGTTTCCCCAGAAAATACAATTGACATTTACAATTTCATGGACATATTATAGTATACTGTTGAGAGAAAGAACAGGACTTTTTCAGCAGTATGTTTGCTGTCACAGAGGATTTGTTGTTACCAGATTTCTAGCCAAAGTTTATCAACTAATGACACTTGAAAAGTGTAAGGAACTCAAGAGCTTTCCAAAAGAGCAGCTACTATGAGGCATATAGAATTTTAGAGCAAAATTAACAAAATTGTTAAAAAATTTCAAGAGGAAATATTTGAATACCATTGGAAATTTGAAGCTACAGAAACACAATGAAAATTTGAACAACTGCTGAAAACAGGCAGCTAAAAAAAATGACAGTTGAAACAGTTGAAACTGTAGGCAATACTGGATTCCAAAGAAGGAATTTTTAAAGACCACAACTGTCCCTCTCCATATGCAATTGTGAATCAAGTGAGGTGGGATGAAGCAGTGTAAGCTAAGAGAACTTAGGGAAATAAGAGCTGTTTCATTAATGGTACACCATAGCATTTTTACAGAAGCATCATCTAAGATTTAGCCACTGATGGATAAAACTTGCTCAAGGGAATAGTCTTAGAAAGGAGAAAGATAAGAAGCAAAAAGAAAAAAAGTCCCAGAGATCAATTTTGGTTCTTGTGGTTCTCCTGAGATAAGAGCTCTGGAGGCAGAGCACTGCTTCCCAAGAGCATAAGCCTGTGGCTGCAGTAGACAATGACTTTGTCAAAGAGCAGAAACGTTTTCCAGAAAAAATTCTTATTCTTCTCTTAAATGGCCATTTTGTCTTCTATCAGTATGGTCTGATTCCACAAGTTCTCAGAGGGAAGAGGCAGAAGCTGAACTATGAGGTTCAAATTAGGGTAATATAATAAAAAATATGAAACTGTGGACCATATTTCAATTTTCAGCAGCTGTGTTGCCATTGTTTTAGAGATCAAATTGTTCAGCAGCATTTAAATTAATACCTAGTCCTAAATGAGAAATATAGCATAATGCTGGCTACTACCTCTTTCTATTTAATTCAGGCTGTCACCAGTTAGGCTGATTTCCCTGCCCTGCTCTGTTTTTGCAATGAGATTTAATAAATATTGACAGCAATTACACAGAAATAAGACTTTAAACAAGCCCTGTTCAATCCTCAGAATGGACAAGATGCATAATGAATATGCTACACCCATTAGAGAGAAGGCTGATTCTGAAAGATGGCCTGTCTCAGCTGAAAGTTAGAACACTTTAGATACTTTCAATATTGTGACACAAGAAGTTCTTCTCTGACATTCTTACCCTTGCCTGTACCTTGATTGTAGCCTTTACATTCTGGTTAATGACAACTTCAATATGAGCTGGTATGTGCTGTGCTGGGAGCAGCAGACTCTTTACACTTCCTGTGGATTCCTTTGTTTTCAGGAAATTCACAGTCAGCCATCTATCTTTCTAGACACTTATTACCACCAGAGACACTGATCTCATATAGGATCTCAACAGGGAAACCTTCATGGGAAAGAGGGAAAGTACCTCAGTTCACCAGAAGCACTGATTTCAGGCATTTTTTGTATGGTTACAAATATCAATAATGCTGCATACCTTTTTTGAAAAATAGCTACAGTTGTACATGTGAATGAGGTCATTGTGCATGTACAATAGACAATTACACATGTGTTGGGTAATTTTCATAAACACTTCTATTGAATTCCTCTTATCTATATCTGAGAGCATTTAAATTAAGTACACAATTGTACACGCATTCTCTGAACTATGCTATCTTTCATTTATATAGAATATTATCAGTAATATAGAAGTGAACGTTAATTACTAATCCTTAAGAACATTTCATGGCTATCAAGAAATATACAAATTGAGTCAAGTGGGATGTACTGAAGCTTGGGGAACTGCTGGAGACTAAGTATCACTAAGCAGCATGCATGATAACATAAATATAATGTAATAACCCCAGCTGACCTTCAATTTACTGATAATTCAATCTGACAGGAATTTTCTGGTATGGCTGGCAAGGTAACTGATTAATTTCAGGGACAAAACCTGAACTCATGATTTAGGGCTGCATTGAATTTAGACTTTTATTATGTAACAAAGGGAGCAGGGACAAGTAAGAACTCACTTTTATAGTTAACTGAGACATGGTTGATATTGCCTAAACCCATGAATTATAGAAGTCATTAAAAAAAAAAACAGTGGGAGGCTTATTACTTGAATGTTCAAGCAACCCAAGTAACAAAAATTCATACCAAAGATAAAATAGCAAGTAAACAAAGAAACTGAAGCAATGAGGAATGTCAAAAAGAGGGGACATTTTTCACAGGAAAGGTGGAAATAAAGAAATCCTCATAGAGGAAAGTAGAAAAGTAAGAAATGCCAGTACTAAATCTGAACAAATATCCACAAAAGTTAATGGCAAACTTTTTGAAGTCTCTGTCTGTTAGTGTATAAATTGCTATCCTTGTAATTACACTGTTTGAGTGACAAATTTTGCTGAGCATTTCTCAAATGAATTAGATTTCCTGGCAGGTAGACAAATTTCACTGAAGAAAAAAAGCAATTCCTCATGTAGTGTACATCCAAACAAGAAAGAAAATCCAGTCAAAATTGTTCAGTGGAAGTATTTTCAAGGAGAAATGATCTGTCTGAAAAAAATTCTTATAATAAGTTTAATATATTTTAATCTATGTTTTCTGAAAACTATTCTATTCTTAGAATACCTTTCACTTGTAACAAAGTGTTTCTTATACTAGAATTTTTAAATATAAAGAATGAGAGAGAGAAGCTCTGATTTATGACTACATCTGCTTTTCAGGGTCTAATTTTCATACTCTTGATTTGGTTGAATCCCTCGGTAACTTTTCATTTCAGTGGTGTGTTTCTGTTTTCACATCAGTTAACAGGGAGGAAAGCAAAGTTTTGTGTGGGACTCACACTGTGTGTCAATTTAAATGGGTCTCATAAAATTTAGGCAATATTCACACAGATACATGCGTATGTGTATGTACATATATAGATATATATACACACACACATCTATCTACCAATCACTACCTCACATCATGGTGCATTAATATATCTTTATATATTACTTTAATACTTAAATATTGAATTATTAATCAATTGATTAGTTAATTTAAACTAATTAATAATATTTAAAACTATAAATATATTAATTTAATATAATTTTTAATATTGCTTTAATATGCATTTCACTGTTCCATGCTCTGACTTTACTGCCTAAACAAGAGTTAGGCATATGCATACATCTTTTTTTTTCCCAGGGTTGTTTGCCCTGTCCAAACAGAGCAAAGCACCGCAGTTTGAAAGCTTTTTTATGGCACCAGTAGACACCTCACTAGCATGTATTGTGGTGAGACAGTTTCTCACCGCAGCCTCTTCTAATGATCTAAAAGCCTCAGGGATTTGTGTAGTCTGCTAAACCTTTAACACAACCCAAATGCTGTGTCAGCACCAATTCTAGTTACTCTCTTTGGTGCCATTAGATACACATGGTGAGATTTCATTCCCATCATGTTTATAGTTTCAGCATTGCCTAAGGGGATTATAAAACTAGTTGTGTTTGTGTGAGTCTTGTGGCATAGCTCAAAGAATATCCTTGAACTCAGAGCAATAATGGGTTATCTTTTTTTTCCCCCCTCTGGCTACATTAAATAACGCTTTGGTATTTAAACATAATTTAGATATACAGATGTTGCCTGAGAGAGAAAGAGAGAATTTCACTCAGTGTGATTGCAAATACAAATACAAATATAAGAATAAAAAATATTAACATGCTACACCTTGCTCCTCCCTGATTTGAAATTTGTGGAAATTGTCAAACCTCATGAACTACAGAGCTTCTCTAGGCGATGGTAGCCCCTGAGAGGGAAGCAGATTAATTTCTGAGCGCGAAGGTATCTTGTATTCTTCACCGGATTAAGAAAGGAAGATTGAATGAGAGTTTAGGATGACCTGGAAGTGGCAAGGTGGTACAAGACAGGATTTTATACTGCTTCTTCAGTTTTACAGTGCAGCTCTTGACGTAGATGCTATTAGGCATGAATAATGGTATCACTGTTTACCCTGTAAGCATAGAAACACCATTAGGTAGCATTTAAACAATCCAGCTGGCCATTCAATTTTTTTGTCACAAGAGATTGAGCATAATGTTAACCAAATAGCAAAAAGTACAATCTGGTAACTGGAGTAGATATCTTCTGACTTTGAAAACACCTTCTTCAGACTTTACCAAAGAATTTGTGGTTGTATCTATTAAAACCTAGAAAGTGTTTTGGCATCTCTTTCTGCTTCATCTATTGGAAAACAGTAATTACAGAGATTCTTTTTTAAATCTGTGCAGTATGACAGGGAAAATTGGAGGGGACTTTCTTTATGAATATGGCTCTTGAGTGAGAAAAATCAGGAATACATTCCAACATGTTTTTTATTAGTATATAACATTGCTATATGGGCTAAATACACACTTACACAATACCTAGTGATTTACAACCCTAACCACTATATTGATAACTAAATGTTGCCAAAGGATAAACATCTTGATATATTTATTTCACACCAGTGTAAAACTTAAACAATTTTCACACGTAAGACATCTAAGGTAATTTTTTTTATTTCTGTTTAACAATTGTGATTTAAAAGAAAATTATTTATTTTGAAACATAACTGAAATAGCTGCCAGTGGATCTTCAAAATGACAGTAATCTATTTTTAAATATCCCATCTTTTCATTTCTTGACCTTGTAGATGAAAGAGTTATGTCTAGATCTAGTATCTTTTAAGAGAAAAAGGACTGTTTTCACTAGGTGCCCTATTTCTGACTATTTTGCATTCTAGCAAACCTGTGTCTGCCAAGGATTTTACTGCTGTCACTCTGCAGCACTTCCTGGTCACCTGGAGTTTTATTAACAGGAACAAGAACCAGATACTTTGTGCTCTAAAATCACAAATAATTGTGACTGCATATAAAGAAACAGTGCAAGTAAAGGAGCAAGAAAACAATGACAGATCTGAGTAGTTCTGTCTGCATCTAATCATGGCTAGTACCTACATTAGCTAGAGTAATTATTGAATGAAATGGAATTTTATATACTAACTATAATATTGTAACAGAGAGCTTGAGATCTTAAGATGTCATTTAAGAGGAAGATTTGTCTTGCTTTTAGTAATCCTGAGGCCTACAAAAAGAATTTGAATTGATTTTATTAAAAACATTTACATCTTTCAGCCCAAAGCTATACTATTGCAGAGTCAGGACGTGTGATTTAAATCCTCTGACAGAGAGAATCAGCCATGGCACACAATCTTGATTAAACATTTTTGTGGCTAGGTAGGACACCCCACAAAATAACTGACAGTCAGAAACCTTCAAATTATGTCAAACATAATTTTGTTTTGCAAATCAATTTTATAATGCTTAATCAGCCCTCTGGTAAGCAAGTATTGATTTAAATTAAATCAGAAAAGTTTACATGCAAATCAAAACTGAATTAGTTGGCTGTTCAGAGATAACTTTCTTCTCTACTTACAAAAATGGTGATCAGAAAGTGAGAAAGAAAAAATAATGAGAAAGAGATGCAAGACACATTTTACTTGCTTGGAAAGTAACAAACACCTTGTTGTGTTTGTTGACATAAATTCCTGCCTTCTTTTATAATCCATGATGTATTTTCTGTACCAGCCAATTCTGTATAACTTAGCAAGACCCTCAGATTGGAGGAGTGGTGCCCAGTCCAAAGACTGTGTGCATGAAACAGACATGAAAAGACAAAATTGATACAGAGGAATAGAGGACGATTTTGGATGGATGGATGGATGGATGGATGGATGGATGGATGGATGGATGGATGGATGGATGGATGCTCTAAGTTAATTTGAAAAAAACCCCCAAAGCTAGTCTCTTTGTGGCTATGCATGAATTCATATTTCATACATGTAAGTGAAAGAGAATAAAACAGGAAGTCCTTAGTCTTGTCAGAACTATTCTCCAATTTCTACTCCGTTTGTTTAGGGAACAGTAAAACCCATTCATTTGTTTATCTTGGACAGTCTTATCCAGACTGATCCTTTATTTTCTGCACAAGACACATTGTAAAATTTGAGCTAGTCATAGCGTATCTAAAACCCGAGTCTAAATGAACCCTATCACATTCCCACACACTAACCCACCTCACAGATGAGGAACAGATTCTAAATTTTTCTGTTTAAATTCTTTTCTAAGAGTGTAGTTGTCCCAAAAGGGAGCATTTCAGCTTCTGCCTACAGCTAAAATTGTAAATTCTTAACATGGTTTCTTGTGCTTATGAACTGATAGTCCTAAACAATGGATTGTCTGTACAAAATCCAGAATCACTACAAGCTTTTTTCCTAAGTAGCTACTTAGGAAGTACCACCGTCTAAAAATAGGATCTCTGCAGGTTATGTATAGGGTTACTTGATTTTATAAGCTATTTCCCTTCCCAGTGTTTTCTCTGATGATGCTAAAGTGGGTAACAATCAGTTTTAGTTACCCTAGTGTGGTCTGAAAGTCAAACATATTTTCCTTAGAAACTGGTTTCAAAACTATCAAATCCTGCCCTAAAGCAACCATCTGGGGGCATCTTTCTGATTCTTTCTGATCTGAGCTGATTTAACTTGATGATCGAGCTGAAATCTGCTTCACATTCCTGACTGAAGATATAAAGGAACAGGATTAATTTTATTTTATTGATTTTATTATTTCTGGGGTATGCCAAATTTTCACACGTGTGTGACAAATTAATGCTGCATCTAATCACAGGTATGGCAGCACCTAAATACATGCAAATTAAACCTAAAAAATTTCCCATGATTCTATAGAATAAGTTCAAGGAAAGTCTATCTGTCTTTTCTATTTTCCTGCTGCTTATATAACTAATTGATAACACACGTAAGGTTTGGTACCCACAGAGGAGATACTAAAAAGCAGATAACCAGTTTTATCAAGCACAAATTGTAATGCTACATCTTGCACTGACCTCATACACTGTTGTGTTAATTACATCAGAAAGCAGCACATCTCAGAGTCAAGCTTTTTATACTTTGAGGAGTTTTACTTTGACGCATGCTACCTTTGGTACACATTTTGTTCTTTGGGTTTTTTCCAGATAAAAAGTAATCATCTGTTCTCTAGACTATGCTGATATTCAAAGAATCAGTATTAAAAAAAAGTCCCTAAAAACATGGGCCCAAATGCATGTCTCATTTCTTGCAAGAAAAACCATGAACAAACAAAGAATATGATGATAAACGGACAAGATAACATTTGGATCTATCAACTTATTAAAAAACCCCACATTTAAAACTCCAAGTATTTATCCAGATATTTATCCAGTTTGCATTTTGTCACAGAGTATATTTTTTACAATATAAAAGTTTGAAATTATTCTATACTGCATTTTTTTTAAACACACACATCATCATAGAGCCTTAATTAAACCCTCCTTCTTATTTTTGCTACTCTGAAAGGTATTAAACACAAATTAAGGTCCCAAGGAGCTTTATTTTGGCTATAGATTTCAATTTAGCCAAATCGTACTGTCTATAAACACATCAAATCACTGTGCCACAACAAGAAATGAGAGATGAGAGGATTCCTTAAGAGCTTTTTAAAACCAAAGCATTATCCAGACAAGAAAAATGGGTGTATTTGCAGTTATAGACTAGGAGATGCATGAAAGAATAATAATACAACATAATTATACCTTTGTCCATAGTAGCTTTGCAAAGGCATTTCATTCCTGACTGTCATTGTCCTCTGTTTTTCTGCACCGTGGCTCCCAGGCAGCTGGGTACCCTAATGCTGATTTACTAAATGTGCCTTCAAAGCAAAAACCACCATTCATACTGAATGCTGCACAACAAAGGATAGTAGTAGGAAAGGTCACAAAATTCATTTTCTCTAATGATGTAAGTATTCATCCAAATATGAAAGAGTGCTGCATTTGATTTGCTCCTCAGGTATTTTTAGCTGTTTTATCTTCCACCAAGAAGGCTAAATAATCACATCTCTAAACCATTCATGCTGACACATCTTTAATAAATGCATACGGATGAGGGGACAAATGGCAGATAAGAGATTTAGGAATATACTTTTTGAAGAAACACAATTTATTTTAGAGTCTTTGAAAAGTAACTGACAGCAATCCACAATGCCTGGCAAGCCTAAGCAGCAGTGAAAACAGACCGAAGTGGTCCTGCAAATATGACTGGAACTGTAAACCTATAAAGCTTAACCTTCAGCTAGAAGATTCAGTCCTGGTGCCTGGAACATAGTTCATTACAGACCTTTAGAAGAACTTGAGTAAAAATGGTTCATTTATTTCTTCACAAAAATATGTAAACATATTTGCAATTATAATGGCAGGTGAAGAAACCTGAGACGTTTAGTTATCCAGCAATGATGGAACAAAAAATATCTCTTAAAAGGCATTCCTTCATAAAGAAAAAGGAGGGTAGATGTGTGTATCTGTTTCTCCTTATATGAGGTTATAAATCAAATATGATTCCTGTCTCCTAGAGTTTTAGAATTCTTCTTGTTCTATCAAAGAACTTTTGGGGGTTTTTTTGGGTTTTTTTTAAATATAGAGGTACAACATTCTATAATAATCAGCTTTCTGGACAGTAAAAACTCTAGAAATTTGTATAAGGACTTATTATCACTACACTGAAGATTCTGTGTATTACGTGAGAAAGAATAGAAGGTAAAACAATTTAATTCTGCTTAGAATTCATAAGACAGAATATAGGCTGGATTCAAAAGCAATCAGTCAGTTTTCCCATTGTCACCTTGACCCTTTCAGGCAAAAGTTTTTACTTAATACTGCAAAATGGCTCAGCTCTGCACTGCTGTCAACAATCAGCTCCTTTAAAGGAGGCAGGGACATTTAAAAAACCATATATTTAAAAAGAAATCAGGAGCTGCTTACTCCTGTAACCAGTAACTCATTGTCTTCCAATCTGCGTTTACACACACACAGATACACCCTGCGGGCAAGGGGCAGGCAGTAGATGTCAGCTGGTGATGGACTGTGATTTGGGAGCATATTGTTTGCCAGGCTTTGAGTTTAAGTCCCTAATAACAACAGCTTTTAATTCCTGGCTTATTACAAGTGGCAGTGTGTTGTATTGGTCATTGGGTTTAGACCCCTCAGCAATGCTGCAAGATTCGATGCGTGAGTTGGGGTTTTATTCTGCTTACTAGGTGTCTCTCAAGTCATCAGCCAGATACTTCCTGGCACTGTTCCCTCAATACGGATAATGAATCATGACAGTTCATCTCAAATCGCCCAACTCAAACATTTAAATGTCTGCCACAATCTACCAATGAACCCATCTGAGTGCCATTGGGGATCAGTGGGAGAAACTTATTAATACACATGGGGTTTGGCAGCATGTCAGGCTTAATATATCACAACAGTTAAGATAATACAGTTGTGCCTTCCCCTCCCCTGTCCTGTGGTGAGAGAAGTGAATACCAGCAGTGTGATATCACCAGGGAGTGCAGTGGTGCCACCCTGCACCATTTGCAGCATCTCATTTGTATTCATCCACTTCCTTATGTGGCATTTTGAAGTGAACTCTTTTTTTTTTTTCAGTAGAGAAGTTTTAAGCTTTGCAAGACGTGAAATGAACTTTTAAAAAGTATCTTTCAGAGGTATTTAGGAAATCTATAGCATTCTGATTAATAAAATTAATACTCATCTGATTCCCTCTTCTATACTAGAACCATGATAGAGCAACATGAGCTCATAACAAGCCTATAGCTCAATCTGCTAATGCAATTTTTTTTATTCAGTCAGAGAATCTTAAGTATTACCGACATGAAGCAGTTGAAGGACAAATAGAAATGTCTTAATATGTTGCTCCAACTGGCTACATATTTTCTCCCAAAAGCCTTGAGAAGCAATTTGAGATAAAGGCCTTTTCATTTTGGAAGAGCATTACTGTGTCTTTGGTGCTGTCTGTATATGCTATACGATGAATTATTACGAATAATTGAAGACTCATGCTTTATTTCCAATCCAAATTAAAAAAAAAACAAAGAACAAAACCCAGTTTTCACAGAAGAAGCTACTGTGACCAAACAAAATTCACTTCTTTTCCCTTATGGTAGGGGTAATATGCAGTAGAGAGAAACTTTTTGATAACAGTAATGTCTCTGGACACACATAATGGGAAAGAAGGCATGTTACAGCTCATTTACTTATAGCAGTTATGTGTTAAATTGCAGGTGAACTAAAATAGAATATAATTCTTTGGAAGAGACGGCAGTGAAAGGATTTGGAAATCTATCCCAACAGAATTGCTCTTTGAGTTAGTATTTTATGGCTCAGTATTAAAATAACTATCCCCATTACTGATCCTGCTTATGTGGTATGGGCATCCAAACAGAACCTAGTAATGTTCTGAGTTTTCTGCAGAAGACTAAAACTTGGAGTGGATTTCTTTAACATGTTATTCACAAAGGCTATTAAGAGGATTTCTTCAACCAGCTTGCAATTCATTTTCTCCTATGTCAGCAACTGTGGAAAAGGTGGAAAAACAGGGTCAAAATGAGAAAACATTTGTGTAAGATTTGTTTGCCATTATCAGCCCCTTCTTTCAGTCATTCCTTCAACAAAAATTCATAACTTTGATATTCAGAGACAGAACAGAAAGTGTCTTAGTGCAGTGATAGTGTGTTTTTGAAATAAAACTCTCACTTCACCCAGTTTATCTTGTGTTGGTCTCTCTGCAGAGAAATTCTAATACATGTTAAGTAGATTCTTTTGGGAGGGAGCTGAACAAGATTCTCTGGTTTGAGTGTGCACCACATTTTCCAGCCCTTCCCAGGGACAGAAGAGTTGCAACCAAAGACTTGTGTTTCGGATAGTTGCAAACCTTTTGCGCAGCGAGGATGATTGATCCAGCAGAAAAAGTAGGTCCAGTCCCAAGTGAGAATCCCAAACTGACTGTAATGTTGGTGTAGGGGCCTCTACACTTTTTTTCCTCTACTGACTTACTTCTACATGCTCTAAATTGCTAGCTACTATAGATCTCACCACCAGGACTTACTTTTTTACAACTCATAACAAAGTATAGTGAAGTGCAGCTCTCATCTCAAAAGATATCAGAAAAGCACTCATTTTCAGCCACAGTTGCAGCTGCTCTTAAGGAGCTTCATCTTTCTCACAAGGAAGAAGGGTAGCTCTACTAGCAGGGCAAAGGGAACAGTAATGAAAGGATTCCCAACCTAGACTTGTATTTGAAAGTATTTGAAAGTTATTTCAACATACGGGAAACTTCACCGCCTTACTGAGCTTTAGAATTCATTTCTATCCTTTTCCTTTACTTTTTCCCCTCTAATTTCTCTTATCTCCAGATTGTCTTGTTTTCTCAAAGAGCAGGACATTTCTACCCGTTTTTTCTTTTCCCCCTCACCCTAAATATGATCTTACAGAATGCTCATTGCAGTTGAATCACTGTATTAACAGAAATATTTACACATTGTCTTGAAGCATCAATGATCCAACAGTTTTTGTTCCTAACCTAGTCCAAGAGACTGCACATTTCTGAATGTGCATTAATGTTATTCAGCTTCTTTTCTTTAAGCACTGAAAATTACCTGAGGCACTATTCAAGTGGGCTCATTTACAATAATAAGACCCTAACATAAGCAAGTGTATATTGGAATTCCTTTAAAGCCAACAGAATTTTTTTTTTAAACAAAGAATTAGTGCACTTTCATCAACATGACTCCTAACTAAAGACAACTAAATAGTTATACATTTTTAAAGAAGACAGGTTTTGTTCTCAGTCACTGTTAAGAACAAAGGAAGGGAATATATGAAAAGTAATTGGTAGTTAAGTTTACATGCAAGTAGCAGTCAAGCAGAAAAGATATTTGTCTCAGCACAATCAAAACATAAAGAAACAAATCAATAGAGATTACTGTGCGAGAACAAACTAATTAAATTTTGTGTAAAGAAAGATGAAAGTACATGTAACTCCATGGATAAAGGGCAAAGACATGAGCAGATGCAAAGCTGGGATTCTCCTCAACAGATAAACTGATAAAAGGTCAAAATCCACATATAACGACACTTACACAGAAAGCTGACCAATTCAGTTACAAGACAGGGACAACACACTGGTTTTAGTGCATAAGCTATTAATGAATAAAGTAGCTCGCAAGCTGGAAAAATCTGAAGCAGGCAAGTAGTCAACACTTATATATCATATACATGCATGTATATGTACGCATCTGTATGCATATAGATCCTTCCCAACTGAAGTAATTATTTTGCTTTCCGAATAGGATCCCATGGATTATTTGCTTCTTGCTATTATAAATAAATCTGCATTTTCTCAACTCTTGATTGTATATAGAGTACTGTTTCAAAACCCTTCAAATTGGTGATAGCTAAGATTTTTCCCACATCTTGTCAGAAACCCAGTCATTTCTATAGCTCCTTTGAAAATCTGGTGGTCTACTCCATGTGAAAGAGTTAGCTTGCCTTTTTTAGTAAAGCTATTATAACATATAGAGTTATCAACAAGATATTTAATGTCCGATTATTTCCCTATCTGCAATTACTTGCTGTAAAATCTGTGGTACCACTTGTCCTTTTTGGGTACCAGGCCCAGCATTGGTTGTGATTCTTCTTACTGCTATGGGGCTCCTGTGTTCTCTCTGGGACTGCCACTCTCCTTTCCAGATCCACACCTAAGCCTTTGTACAGCTCATTGCAGCTGCAATTCCAGCATTACATCAGAATGGCTACACTGACTGGTGAAAGTTATGAGCCATAACTACTTATATATATATATATATATATACCTACAGAACAGAGACATGATTTTCAGAAACCTGAATGATAAAAGGTTCCTTAAAAGAAAAAAAAAAATGCTTTCTATGGTCCCAGCTTGTTCATGTAGCAAGTTATAAGGAGGAAAAACTCATGTTGGTATTCACTTAATTCCAGGACTTATATACCTCACTCATAATAGCTGGCTACCATTCTGACAAGACACTCTTGCCTCTCCAGGAAGGAAGAACTTAGTTTCATATCCCAACAATGAAAGCTCAAAAACATTTAATTCAATTCTCCACTGAAGCCAGAGAAAGGTTTGAATAATGTATGTGCCTTTAATCCATGGCCCCATTGCTCCTCCAGTTCTGTCTCTGTCTTGCTCTTGTTTTCCTGTAGCATTTTGAATCAGAATGGATTATGCACAAGGGACCTTCATGCACTGCAAGCTATTTGGGAATTTAAACAAAGTCCTCTAGCTTAATTAGCCTTCTCCTAAGGTGATAAATGCCACTTTTTGATGTTGCAAAGGGAGTTTATGACCAAGCTAATAACTGACACTTAACCATACATTTCCTGAGCTGCAGTGGTAAACATATCATTTCCCTGGCTTCACTAATATAACCAAGTGTTAACTCACAGTACAGACCCTGAAGGAAATGTTAAGAGAGGAATAACAGCTTTGCTGCATTTGCATACTCAGGACACGCAGTAATGACTGTGAGTATTAAAGCTTGTTACAGCTTCTTCAAGACTGTAAACAGGGAACATCCGTAACTGATAGAACACCTAAGAAATTCTTAACACTGCTACTCTGCTTGGAATGAAAATCTATCATGAGAAAGCAATTTTAAAAGCAGGGGGCAGATGAATAATCCAGTAAAAAAGATGTCAGTCACTGAACAGACAGTGGAAAAGCTACTGCATTTTTGTTATCATCAGAGAGGAATGAGCAGAGGTCACATCAGCCTTACACAAAATAATAAACAGTTTTAGATAAATTAAAATGGGAACACTTTTGACATGGTATCAGAATACAAAGACAATATATTTTATAATGACAAAATAAAAATCTTTTTTGGATGACAGTTATCCTGTGAAGTTTCAGGCTACAAAAATTGCTGAGACAAAAGTTTTACAGGCCTAAAAATGTGTACTAATCAGATTTACAGAACAATTGTTAAATAGAGGATTTTTTTAGGAAAGCTTCACTTTATGTGTCTAAACTAAACTAGTCAGGCTAACTATGTGTGCATGTGCATGCATACACAGACCTACACACATATGTATAGTGGGATGAGGGAAAGGGAAGAGAATGGAATTAATGGTATACCCTTGATTTTGACCACTCTGTTATGTTCTTTTATCTCATCTTTCAAATATTCTGCAGTCTGGAGAGAGGGGTTTATTTATCTAGGCACTTCAGCTCTTTGGAATACAGAATACATTTTCTTAAAGTGATGTTTCAAAACATATTTCTCTTATAGAAGAAATCAGAGAGAAATACATCCCATGGTTCCTCCCTTGTAGCTTTATTTCTGATTCTGCTCCCTCTGACCTTTTCCAGATTGTTTGTCCTCCATCTTTGGGAATTTATCTTTCTCATACTTAAGAGTGAGATGGGCCTGCAGAAAGTGGATGTATTACTAATTCTAGAAGTGAAAAGCATTCTAGCTGTATTACTGCTGCCAAAATCTTTTAACAAATGTGTTATTTTTACTTTTCCAAGGAATATTTAATGAGCATCAAATATTCATAGAGGAGAGATAATATTTAAACGACATCTTTAAAGGATTAAAAATGTGCAACTCTCTCATAATGATTACTACATTAAGGCCTACAATATATTTTCATTAGGCACAAACTGTCTCCAAGGTGATAGCAAGAAAAAAAGATTTCAGAATTTTCAGTACTATTTGTATGGAAGTTCATATCCAAACCTCTGTCTTGGATAGCCTTCATGTTAGCCTCTCTCGCTGTAACCAGGCAGCTATTCTCATTGTCACTCATGATTTTATTCCAACAGTCTGAAGTCCATTTGGAAATGAGAACACAGGTAATGGTACAGGAGACCTAATGCAGACTGTGTGATTATATAATATTTTAAGATGTTAAGATAATACAACTGTGTTTACGATATCTTTCAGTAAAACATAATTTGTGGGGTTTTTTGAAAAAAAAGTATGTTGCCATCCACTCCAATAAGATGAACAGTAATTTTTCTCTTCTTTTTCTGTTTCTTCTTTCTGTTAAACAGGTGCTTTGAATACCTCTGGAATGTTATTGCGCACACTGGGAAAGAACTGCCATGCTTCCAAGCACACAAAGTGCTTAAAGGTACAACTACAAAAATCAGAAGTCTAGGGGATGTAAGATGCAGTACAGAAAAAATACAAACACACTTGTTTATAGAATATAAATCTCAATAATTGATATCAACTACTGAAGGATGCCATTCTCTCAGTTTATATTTCTTCCTGTCTCACCAGGTTTACTACTGTTTTTGTGAAAAGAGAAAGGAACAAGAAACCCCAATTTGGTAAAACTGTCCACACTAAAGTTATGATGGTTGAGAAGTAAGAAGAAAATTAGGTACTTAAAATAATAGATTATTAAAACCAAAGCAGTTGTACAAAATACCAGCTTCCCAAATACCCAATAAGTATCTCCTCTAAGCTGAAGTTTCTAAAAAAGCTTCTTACAAAGTTCATATTTCTCTTTCCTGTTTCTTTCTCATAAATCTAAACTAGAGGAAGCACTGAGCTTCATGACAGCTAATCCATACTTAGTCTTGCTTAACCAGTGCTCAGTCAAATTATTCTATCTCCTCTCCTATCATGTCTGTGTGTTGCTACAGTAAGAATAGCAATCTTTGATGCTTGCAAACATTTTTTTTTAATGAGAGAAGGGAATGTTTGGACTACTCAACTAATTTTATCTACTTCACTTTGAAGTTGTGAATGAAATCAGACTGGAAGATTTAGTTGACAGTTTTTTGAATTGTTGGACCACAGGATAGAGGTACCCTGGCTATCCTGGAAGTGTTTACTTTCATTTGCTCAGAAAGCCAAAATTCATAAAGCAATGAGGAAGAAGGTACAGTCTCCAAAATGCCCTGCCAAAGAGTTGATTTTGCTATTACTGGAGATGCTGAAAAAATTCCTGATAGGACTGAGCCATGGTAGAGCATTTAGTCAGCCTTTTTGTTTTGATTTGTATTTATCTCCAGCTGTCAGGGGCACAGAGGGAAACGCACAGCAAGGCCAGAGTTCTTGCCCAAGAATATTCTGTCTTCCTTCTAACATTTTGGGAGACAAGATTAGGAGTCCTGAAAGCACCTTTGGTATGTACTTGTTTTCTACAAGTGTGAGAGACTGAGACTGGAAACAGAACAGCTGGGAAAAATTCCCCAGAGTAGACTCTAAGTTCATACTTCACTGACAAATTTTATTTTACAAAACACAGGGAAGTCATTTTACAACACTTCTCTTTTCACCTGCTGCTAGTAACTTATCTGAGATGATACAGAGATTGCAATCACTTTGGAGAAAGAGCAGTGGTTTTTTCCTGCCATAAGGGATAGAAATGTGAGAGGGGAGAAGGGAAAGGTGCAATGGCAAAAAGAAAGAGAAAAGCTGATGGTTTCAAGAGATCGCAATAAGGATCTTCCTCTTTGAGCACACTGTAGAAAATGAAATTGCTCTTTAGTTTCTCTACTTGGCTATGGTTCTTGTTCTGTATTTCCAATCTATTCCTAATGGGGCAAAAGCTCCATGAACTAAATATAATGCAGAGCAACAATGACAAAGAGATTTACCTTAATATGAGGAACGTTAGCTGTGGAATACTAAACGTTACAATTTGTCTAGTCCATCTGAAAAATCCCACATTTATAGAGCCACTTGGATGTATGGAAGTGAGACGTGGTATTTTCCAAGCCTGTATATTAAGGACATTGTCATTTTTATTGAAGAGGTTCTTGTCTACCCTCTCACATTCCACACCACAGGAAAATCTTGGCAAGAGGAAAACAGATTTATGGTTGTCACATTCGCTGAAACATAGTCAAAGGGTCTGCTACTGTAATGACTTTGGCCAGAACTACCAATCAGGCATAACTGAAATAGAGGTTTCTGCTCCCCAAATAAATTTGTTCCTTATGCACATGTGTATATTTATAATTCTTAATTCAGATGTAAATATACAGTGTCAGCCTTCTAATAAGCACAAGGTGCTAAGGGATGAAGCTTAGTTAATAGGTTGGGCATATGCTGATATCTCCATGATTTTCCACCTGTACAAGTGGAAGTTTCCAATTTTAGAGCCCAGCTATTACCAGCTGTAACAACTGTGTGTTTATTTTGAGATGCTCTAGGCAAATTATAGAGTATATTGACTCACAGGATGCATTGTCAGTCCTGCCGTGTGCTGAGATTGCTGTGAGACTTTATGCGGACTTAAAACTTCAATCCCAGAAAGACAATAAATTGGCAAATTTTGAGTTTTTCTATAATAAGCTTTAAGTGTCTTTGAATCAATAATTTACTTGCTAAATTTCCATGAGGCTGGTAAATTCCCACAATGGTCTACCCAGAATAGTCTGGTGTTTTATACGGAGAGATTTGTAATGCAAAGAGAGGGAAAAGGGAAGGGCAAATGCATTCGTAGACAGGAAAACTACTGAATGTTTATAGCTGAAGATGGAATATATATAATCAGGGGGAAAGCAACTTCGAATTTCCCTATCAACCTTCTACTAAAAGCAGCTAATAAAAAACTACACTAATCAGACTGATCCATGCAATGGGACAGAAACCTCTTTATGTCTGGAATAATCATGAAAAGTACTGTCCCCTTTGTGCTAGGAGCAGGATTATTGTTCTGCCATTAACCTCCTATAGAGTCAGCTGAAGAGCTGCCAGTTACAGAGATTTACTCATCCCCAGGGGTTGAGTCATCACTCTGTAGACTGTGTGGATTAGACCAAGAGCCACAGATTTCTTGAACAGGCATTCAAAGCTTGAGTTATGCAGCTCCCTCATCATACAGCTGCTTTACTCCTTCATTCTTCTTCAGTATATGTTGGACTTCTAGCCAAGTAAAATCACCCTGGTGACTCTCCAGGGACAGAAGATCTAGAAAAGGAAGTTGTGGAAGTACTGGCTGTTCATACTGTCCAATGCACGTGGGTACTAGAGCCAGCTGGCACAGACAAGAAAATGGAGCAAGCCTGCCAAGAAAGCAATTCTTCTGCAGCTGAAATGCTAAAAGGCATTTGATGGGAGGCATGTAGTGAAAAGCTTGCTTTTTGCCCTGCTTATCAAGCAGGACTAATCATGCTGAAAGTGTTACTTTGTACTTTCACCAACACTTTCCCTCTTACCTAAGCCATGAACCTGTTCTAACTACAGAGAAGAGTAGAAAAGCAATACTTGCCTCTGTCAGTTAGCTTACTTTTTTTGAGAATATCTGTGACAGGGATGCTATTTTAGCTTGGATAGTTCTGAAGAATGTATTTCATTACCCTTGGATTATGGCAATTTCTAGTTCAAAAAATCACAGATTCCACTGCAGCAATCTTACCTTTAAATTGTGCTATTTATCTCAAGCATTGGAAATTGGGCAAATTCAGTATTGCTACACAGTGCCCAAATGCAGGCGAAAAAGGAGGCTTTTGCTATTTTACTGGTGTTGCAAATGCTTTTGACCCATCTTATTCATTGATGTCATCCCCTAAATTATTGCAGAGAAAAATGTTACCTAAAAATGACTGCATAACTTTTGAGTATAATGGAGACATGGAATGGATTTCTCTAATTCTTCTGGACACACCCAAGGGTCTAATCAAATCACTTGAACAGCTCCCTCAGGCATAATGTGAAGGCCAGTGGTTTCACTCTGCTAACCTGCACTCATCTGTTTTGGATTCCTGTTGATATTGGTACTACTGGCAAGTTGCCAAAGCCAGAATCATCTTATGACACCAGACAAAGTGTATGCCTCTGACATGGACATTATGGACTCTTATGATATAATACAGATCCCAGAAGATCTCAACACCTTCAGTAGCACGGTTCAGAGTGAAAACATTAATGTTTATCATCCAGCCTATTACTGTCAAACTCTGCCTCCAGCTATGCAAGTACCAGGACAGTAGCAGTAGCATTTACATCAGGCAGTTGTGTGAGGTCTTTGTGTGTGTCCTCAAGCAGTTTAGAATATAAAGAAATGTTGATTATGCCAGGGGATTCTATGCTGACATACAGGATCATACAACATGAAACACATAAGATCAAATACACTGATATTTTCTCAAGTAAAATCTTATTAAGGAAACATTCTAAAAATAAGGGATGTACATTAGGTTTTAGTTCAGACACATCTCTACTCATTTTGAAGCTCTTAGCTCTTCAACTTGTTACTTGCATTGATTAATTTTCATTAATGCTGCACAAACACTAAAAAATTATGTCCTTTACACAGACAGCTTACAACTTACATATGATACTACATATCATTACAAAATTGCCATCTGCTGCTGGGTGGAAGCCCGAGTAGGGAGACCCTTCCTTTACTTTCACACATCCGTTTCTCTCCCTGATTCTCCTTCTCCCAGTAAACCAAGATTCAGTGAGATGGAGAAGTACTTACATTCAGAGATGTATTAAAATTATTTGGCAAGGCTCCTAACCTAGATGTTAAATGTTCTCTGCTCTTTACAAAGTACCTTTCATTGAAAACAGATAGCTCTTACATTCCATTGCCTTTGGATTTGGCAATTGGTGGAAAGCTGAGATCACCACTGTCAGAGGCAAAAAAGCAGTTCTTCTGTACAGCAGTCCTAAAAGCATGCAGTTACCTACAGGGAAGAAACACTCAAATAAGCAGCAGGAATTAGTGTACACTTTAAATAATTGGAAATGTTTGATTTCTTCTGCTGCAGAAAAGCAATCTTTTTCATACTCATCATACTTTTTCATACTACATCAGCAGTGTAGGTATTCAATGAGAAAATTTAATTGTTGATGATATTAATATTATCCCTTTATCCTGATTTCTAGTTGTGTATCAAATATCTGATAGAAACATATCTGCCGATGCTCTACTGTCCCAGCTTTGTTCATCTCTTGAGACGGCTACTTATCAGAGAAAACTTTCCTAGAGATTTGGTGGCTCTGAGACACAGGATCACACCCCTGTGTTAATCCTGACATGTGAATTTTAGCTTAATATTTTACCAGAAAATATAAAAACAACCCTCTGCCTTTTGCTCCCTGATAACAGAAATTGTTTTTCACAGGTTACACTGTTGATTTTGAGTAAAGTATATGTTCTGTGTTCGTATCTGAGACATGTAACAAACAGAATTGCATTCTGTGAGGGGCAAGGTCACAAGGATGTTTAGTTGACAAATGCTCTGTTTTGATGCTTTGAGTTCTTAACTCTGCTGCTTTGTCTCTAATCCACTTTTGAATCTGGGTTGCTGGGGGAGAAAGCTGCTATTTCTGTGCTAGGAAGGTCAGACAAGTGGATTAACATGAGAGAAAACATCAGTAATCTCTTGATTTTTCCATTTCCCAATTTATCATGTAACAGGGGAAATATTGCAACTAATCTTTTAACCTTTTAATGGGACTAAAGATGCAAGTAGCTCAGATGCAACACTACTCAGAGTGGCTATCACATACTCCTTTTTTTTTTTTTAGCCGGGAAATGTTTAATGATTACATTTGGTGCAACTCTGCTTTTGGTGGATCAAGTCCTGCATATTTGAACAAGTGCATTGGTTAAGAAATCTTTACAGCCAGCTTCCTGACTGACAGTTTTCTACTCTCTCTCTTTTAAAGCACTTTGGTGCCGTAGTTCTTCTGACGGGTTCTGTGTGCTGGCAATTACCCTGATTAAAAACCCGTTTGAGAGTTTCTAAGGTGACAGATTAAAGTTTTAATGCTCTCTGTGATTTGAGAGAAGGAATGCACACTGTTCTCAAAACACATGAGCAGTTATTTAAGACATGTCAAGCCCAAGCATCAAAACACAAGAATGCCAAAGAAAGAAATTGTCCTCTCCAAATATTTTCGGCAAAAAGCGAATGCTTAATATCAGTAAAGAACATTCACTGTAGTCACGTTCACAGTAACAAAATGATGACTAGGAACCAATTCAGTACATCAGATTATATTTGTGTAGTTCAAATTCTTGGAGGCCTAGACCTGCAGGAGCCACTTCTGTACATTAGAACAGACCAAATGTGTGTTATAATTTGGTAGATGTATGGTCGTTTAGAGGCTGTCTGGAAGGTAGGATTTTGATAGAACACATATTATGAAAATGTTTCCTCCCCATCTCTGTCATTTCTGAATCCAATCTCAGTCTTGGCTCTAAGCAGGCCTCACTCTGGGGTGCTTGAATTCTGCTGTAGCAAGGAGAATTGTTTGACTCATCATTTTCTGGAGGCCTAAAGGCAGCATATGCTGCTAAAATGATAAAAGGAAAACATTTTTGATTGCTTAACTCCTGAGAACATGCTAAGATTATTTATTTATACTAAATGCTGAAAATCAAACTCAGAAACCTGACTGACAGGTTGACCAGAAAGACTGACAACCAAGTAGTTTATCTGAAGTGGGGTGAAGTGCACCCTGGGAGACACTTTTTTCTGTGTTTTCAATTGGATTGTAGTAGTTAGAGAAGAATGTTATACTAATTAGGAAATTACCTGCATAATAAAAAGAGATGTTATTAAAGGAAACAAAAAAAATATTGCAATGTTATAACACCATAGGAGTACTGGAAAGTTAAGATGGCAACTCATCAACGAGATTTTATTCCTTACCTATCTTCCATGTATTTTTCTTTTTTTCAGAACAAGAGATTGAAATGAATCAGAATACCTATCCAAATAGAGAACACTGGGTACCTTTGAAAAAACTCTTTTGCACTACATAGCCAACCTTAATTTGCAGACAGTAAAGACCAATCAACAAGACAAGAATAAATATTTTTTCTAAAGCTAAGCTGGTAGAGATTCTTGTCTTACTGTAATTATTCTTATCTCTGTCTCATTTAAAGAAAGCAGAACAAATGGCATCCTTAAATTTCTCTGCCTATTTTGGCCAAAGTAACTTTAATATTTATGGGGGCTTTAGGTTTTTTTTCCCTACTGCTTCCTTTCATTATTTTCCTTCTTTTGTCTGCCTGCTATGATAAACGCTTGTCACATGAGGCTAAGGGTGTCATTAATTGCAAAAAAGAGTGATCCAAGACATCCTAAATCTTGGATGCACCTTTTTCTACTTTTATAAAATCAGAACTGTCCAAGAACTTTTACTGCTGCTATCTAAACTCTATCTAAAATTAATTTTAAAAGTCAAAACCTGCTGACAAAAGCCCTTTTCTAGTCATGGGGAAGAGTGCTATTGCACTTAAAGATGAACTATGTAAATTCATTCTCTCTACACTCCAACAGGAAAAATAAATAAATAGCCTTCTAAATAAGGGAAAGGAGTAGAAGAGAATGGCAATTCACCAAACCAATGAATAATAACAAATGTGGCAGCAACATTTTAAAAGACTGATGTATTTTCTAAATAATATTCTAAAAATGAATTTGTCAGAAAGGTGTACTTCAGGAAAGGAAACACTCCTTTTGCTTTGTACATAGAAAGGGAACATGTTACCTTTTATGTGTTTATATCACATTAATCAGTCCATACAATATAAACGTCTGCTACTTGTACTACCTGCAGTCCTATAGAAATTAATTAGTAGCTAAAACTAACTATTCAAATTTAAAGTACTGAAGGTTTATTATACATTCAATATAGTTTGTGCTAGTATGGAATTCTATCTTAGCCAACTATACTATAGAAATACATATAATTATATATATATATAATAATACTATGTGTATATATACACACTATATATATATATAATACTATTAAGAAAATTTCTTGCATTACTGTGCAAAAACCAGTTGAACCTTAGCAAATGTTGTCTAAATGCAGTAGAGTAATGGGAGAATTTTCCCTTCCAATTCACTGTGGCCATCTACAACATAATATTTAACAAATAACATCCATATAAACTCAGATTCAACAAAATTTAAAAAGGAACTACGGAAATTTCAAGTCAAGTTTGGATAAATCTTATTTCTGACCATGAAAAAGAATTTTTCATGGCAAAATGGAGAAAATTTCATTCTCAGCTGCTGGTAAGAGAAAATTAGTATTAATTTTTTTCGTTTGGGAAGTAGTTACATGCAAATCAATCTAATTTCAGACACATTCTCTAGGTTTTTCCATATTTACTTAGATTGTATCTCTCTCAAATACTCAGACAAACACATAGATGAAGCTGTAAACTGTTTCCAGATAAGCCACAAGCACAAAGGAAGACAGGAAACACAGGGTAAAAGAATGAAAGACACGATCCAGTTAGATGTACAACTAACCAGGTGACCTTAGAGAGTTTAGGTCACCTCTTCAAAGATACTACTAAACCACCATGTACTTCCGTCTTTATGTACTCTGTGTCCCTCAAAACCCTAACTATAAATGACAGCATCAACGATAGTCCTAAAGGACAGATAGGTTTGGGAAGACAATCACCATACTCAAAACATCCCCTCTTCTTCCTTCTTCTCCATACTTTTTATACTGAGCATGATGTCACTTGGTCTGGAATATCCCTTTAGTAATTTTGGTCAAGCCTGAAGTATGCAGACAGGTTCAGATGCAAGGCTACTGCTAATTATGTTGGTAGAAAGCTTTATACAGCTTACATGCACTCAATAAACAAGCCTTTTTCTACTCCACAGACCACATCCATTTTTACAAACAACTCATTAGACATCCAAAACCACATGCATTTTCTTTCTTTTAATCTCTTTATCCATTCTGTTATTGGATATTTAGTCTTTGTACCTGAATCAATATTGTTGTGGTAGCATGAGAAATTTTTGCTACATTGATTTCCCATAGCACTGCAATGTCACATTAGCTCAAGGTGAAGAAGCTAGTAGGATGAGAGCAATAATCAGAGTAATAATGGAGGAATTAAAAACCAGATTGCACGTAAGAAATGAAATGGTTTTTTGGATTCTTGGGCTATTATAAACTTGGAGATCAAAACAAAAATGGTTGTTAACATCAAACTCATTGTATCAAATCATCCGTTTATTGACAAAATCAACATCCTTAAACATGTTAGTATATGAAACAGGTGATGGAACCAAACTATTGCTTACTGGCATCAGCTGAGTCTCCTAATGCTCTGCATGATATTTTTCTTCCAGTGTTCTTATTCTTTCCTCTTAGAGACTGTTGTGGGTGGTTGGGGTAGAGAAGGAGTGTGTCTTAATATTTCACAGAGAAGAATATCCTGAATCAGACCATACGACTGACAGCGTCGAAAATGAAAGGTAAAAGCTTCCATTATTAACAACCAAGTGCTTCTTTGGGATATAACTCCAGGTTTGTATCTATGGTTTAAACCATGAGTTCGTCAAAGTAAAAGCAATATTTTTACTGGTTATAAAGAATGTGGCTTTGCTATCAGGTTAACTCACAGTCGAGCTTGAACAAATGTCTTTATTTATCTGATTATTCCCACTGCAATATTAGCTTGAAAACTGGCTTTAAGTTAGAAGAGCCTGGACACTGGTAAAGAGCTGTCAAAATGCAAGCTCATGGAACCTACAAGGCAAATTCTAGCCAGCAACCTCCATCTTCATCGGTGCAATGCTGGCCATGTGCTGCTGTTCCTGTCACAAGGGCAACATTTTGCAGAGGTGGGTGTTCTAAAACTAATGTTTTTGAACAGTTGTGTCAATGTGGACAATCACAAGGATCAGTCAGATAGTTAAAACACCTGAACTCATCTGTTCAAAAAGTCTCAAACAGAGAGAAGTTGCATAATATTGTCAGAGGGCCTAGTTTGGCATAAGACTGATGAACTTAAGGTCAATGTAACATTAATTAGACAGCATGCACAGGGCCATAGTTTCTATTGACTATTTTAAAAGGAGGGTCAGTATTTCTTGATTACATTAATGACTACAATGGACACTTGTGCTTATGTTTTTCTTGATTGCTCTCTGAAGTTAATTTAAATAAATTCTGCATGTAAATTAATCTAACTGCCCAAAGATAACATTATAAATATGGGGAAGTACTGGGAAAAATCAAAGCATCATCTAATGATGTGTCCTGTCCTCCATGATGGTATAAGGACAAGTCAATCAGAGTTTTATTTCCTGTGTTATACACTCAGTATCCAAGAAGTATTTAAACCATGTTTTGTTATCTATTTCTTTACTAATGATTTCTAACATTGTATTGCTTTTTCACAATTGCTAGATGCTAAACTGATGCTTTTAATGAGCTATGAGTCATAACCCCATGATCTCACTCCCGAGTGGTAATAGCCATCATTTTACATATGACAATAAGTCTTATTTTTGTTTTATGGTATTTGGTATCTATCTACCCTAAACATAATTTTTTATTTTATATCCCACTGAGTTTTATAAAGTATATAATTCTGTGACGATGGTCCTCATCTATATTATTATGAAAGTGTCATGAGAAAATTTAATCACCTTAAAATTCATACTCCTTTCCAGGTAATTTGCCAGAAAATAGAGTCAAGCCCCTTCAATCAGCATTCTTTGAACAAAATAACCTACAGTATTCTAGAAAGAGCATAAAAATTAATGCAACAAGAGAAGGAACGCTTTGAATATTCTTCCAGAATCCAGCAGTTTACCATTTGAGGACTTTTGCAACTAGAAGTGAAGATTCTGTATTTAGAAATTCAAGATGAATTTTTCTTCCATTGATTTGTTTGCTTTCCAAATCCATCTAAATTTTCACCGTCCACAGACTTCCTTAAAAAGGCCAGAGTGAAATCACTCGTCCCCATTTGAAAGAAGAATTTCAAAAAAAATTTTGAAATAGCTCAAATTTTACCCATCTGTGTGTGATCAAAGAATATTTTCCTTGGTTTTTTTTTTGTCCATGCCACTTCAAATGATTCACTGATATAACAAACACTTTGCAGTTTTCCCTAGTGCAAAATCAAACTGGGTTTTGGAGAGTTAAATTTAAAAATCTGTGCTATCTTTTTCCAGTGGAAAGAATTTATTTCAATGCTTTGTGTTTTGATAGTACCTCCATATGTTTCAGGGTAAAGATAAAGGTCTTTGTAATAGTATAATTTGACATCATATTGACACTCAGTTATTGTAAGAAACTTAGTGAGTATTAAACTCCAGTATATGTTAGGTAATCTGAAAGAGCACGGCACATGGGCATACATGTGAGTATAATCACTGCAATAAGGAATTTTATTTCTGTAAGCTAACCCCAGAAATTCACAAAAAGCAAACTAAACCCCAGCATTTTTCTTTGAGTTCCTAGCATCTTCAGGACTGATGAAAACAACTTGCAAATGGCTATAAATAATAGGGTAAACAGGAAGTAAAATAATTGCACCTGACTTGAGAAGCTAAAGAAGAGTTAAACAACCTACATGAGTTCACAGGATTTAACACTGGAGCTGACTTCTACTTTCTGATTCTATGATCAAGTGATTCTCTCATGCTTTCTGTAATTATTATTTATTGCCACCGTGTCAGAAAAAAAGTATTGAACACTGAAAATTTTGTAAACTTTGTTGGGTGATATCTTAATATAAAAGCTTCCAAAGTAAAAGAATTGGGCACGATTATCTTGAAATTGTCTGCTGTAAAGAGCAGAGAGAAAATGGGGCCTTGATATGTGCTCTGTTCTGAGGCATCCTGGAGTACTCACTCCTTAAGAGGGAAATAGATGAGAAATAGTTCTGAAATGAACTCAATTGACCTTGGCAACAGGCGCACTAATGGCTCTGGGAGTGGAGACCAGGGCAGGCTGCTTAATCCTCAGTGTCAGAAAGCAATTAAATCCACTAATTACCAAATTATGTGTTCAAATGCTCAAAGGCAAGCACAAGCAGTAATGATTAACCATTTTGCAAAGAAATTCTTCCATCTCTCTCTTCAACTGTTCCTGGGTATTCCCAAAAGATAATATTTTCATACAGGAGCAACTTCAGCTAACTTAATGTCACACTAAATGACAATGATAGCCTTTGCTTTCTCCTTGGAGATGGTACATTTATGATCCCCAAGTGTCAGGCTGTGAGACTGGACGCTGTGTTTAACACAGTCATAACCACTATGGTAATGAAATTTAGATAAGTGAATTTATCGTCAGGGCTACCACTGGGGAATGGAGAGGCAGAGCAATTTCTAGAGTCCTGCTTTTCAAAGGTGAAGAGGCAAAAAAAAAAAAAAAAAAGGAAAAAAAAAAAGAAAAAAGGAAAAAAAAAAAAAAAAGGAAAAAAAAAAGTTGAAAAATATTTCTTGATCTAACTGTTAAAATAAACTAGTAAATCTTGGGATATTGCAAAAGCGCAAGACCCTATAGTGTCAGAATAAATGTTTGTGGTTTTTCATCTTCAAAGAGAAAGTTATTTTTGCCAGAGAGTTTTTGCCATACTCTATACAAATACAGCTAAAGAAGAACTAAGTATTCCCTAGATGTCTTTTCTGATATCTTTCCCTAAGCTCTAAGAACTCAGACTGCTGAATTGAGCACATGAAGAGGTTATTGTAAAAGTCCAGTGCACAAGAATAAACCTGGGTTATCTATACGAAAGTTAATCTCTAAGTGTCAATAAATGGTCAATGCAACATCACCAGAACAAACTCAGCTGCATTCTTTCCAAGTAATGCTGTTCCCCGGCAGATTTATTATCCTCTAATACATCACACCAGCAGGCTGCTGAAAAGAGGAAGAGAAAGGGCTGCCCTAGAAACATTTGATTAGCCTTTAATTAACTTCTACTTTGCTGTGGAGCATCCATGTAGCCAGTGAGATGGCATAAAGGAAAAGCGCAAAGGAACACAACTGAAGAATAGCCCCTGAATGTGTGTCAGCCTGCCACTTGGCTTGCAGACTCCTTTGAACCCTATGCTTTTGGGGTTAAAAAGAAGAAAAATTAAATTTCCTGATTTTTACCAAGTTGGTTTTTTTGTTGTTGTTTTGTTTGTTTTGGTTTTTTTTGCAACTAGAAGCATAATAAGTTGTACACTAATGAAGGGTCAAAACAGTTGACATAATTTTGCAAGTAAAGAGTGCTGGTTGTTTTGTTTTTGACTACTGCGGTTTGACTACTGCATTGAAATTCATCTCCTCTATTCCTTGTGTCTGTTAGTTCAGCAAGTGTTGACAGTTCAGAGTCTGTAGTACTTGGCATGCAGATGAGCGAAACTTCACTGTATGAAGCATAATTTTAAAAGAAAACCTTCATTATCTCTACTGTGAAATATCTTGCCAGTTTGAGTATTTTTATTTTTTGTTAGTTTCAAGATTTTTGGAACAGTGTTTTTCAACACTCTCTGCAAGATTTACTGTTTGAAGAAAACGACTACAGAGAAATATCATTTTTCATTACACTTAAGCCTCTATCACTCTATCACCTCTATCACTCCTGTCCACACAGCACACATCTATTCTCTGCAGCCTGTCTTTGCACTGCAGTTCAAAACACACAGTAAGTTCAAGTGGGTCTGTTGTATTCTGTCTGGTTTTCAAAGATACCCAGATATGTATTACACTTATAAATAGGTGGCATTAATTCTTTGAGACAAAATTGTAAAAACTCAAATATCTTTTATATGAATTTGTGCTTCCTTTGCTTCTGCCTCGAGTATGCTGACTCTAAAATGGCTTTTCATGGGATTTAAAGTGTCGCAGGTGCTTGCAATCATAACAATTGAATGAAAAACATAACTTCATTACATTGTTTCTTGACTTTTAATGTAAGTGCTTGATTGCTTTTTCAAAAATATAGCAAAATCATCACTGCTAGGAGCAGATACTATAGAAACACAGAATCACAGAATGGCCTGGGTTGAAAGGGACTTCAAAGAACATCTAGTTCCAACCCCCTTCCATGGACACCTTTCCCTAGACCAGGTTACTCAGAGCTTCATCCAGCCTGGCCTTAAACACTTCTAGGGATGGGGCATCCACAACACCTATATACAATAAATCATGCATGTAGTATGCAATACTAGAATGAAATGTATTGTAGAGTCATAGGAAAAAGGCACTGTGTTTAATTTTTACCTCACAACCAGCTTTCTGCCAATCACAAGTCTCTATAGGACTTACTCTCCAACATTCAAGTCTTGAGTAACTTCTGTCTGCTCAGCAACACAACACAGTTGTAACATTAATATTATCTCTACTTAAAAATTATGCAGCTTTATTGACTATTTCATAACCTTGATAGTGTAAGGGATTTTTTTTCAGTGCCGAAAAGTGACCCCTTATGACACAATTAAGTGAAATTTTAAAGAAGGCTCTGGAACACAAGATTGCTATAAAAAATGATTGCTGAAACCCAAATTTTAATCCAGCATTTTAAAATTAACATGCTTTTATGACTTAATGGGTTTAAGTAGACAAGTTTATTATGGGAGATACACAGTTTGTAAGTGGGCCATCGAAGAAAATATCCCTTCAGAATATTTAATAAGTCTTAACACTTTTTATTTTTATATATCAGTGATTTTTTCTTTAAAGTTCCATTAAGACTGTCAAGACACATGCAGGTAATTTTGAGACAGCCTTACTTGTTTACTTATTTTTCTAAATTTATACTATAAAAAGCAAATTTTTAACTTCTTGACTTCCCCAAGTTCTCACCTGGTAAATAACTGTTTTTACTAATTCATATGGACTACTGCTGTAGCAAGATAATATTCAGTGACAGGTGTTAATAAATGTCCCTACATAAGAAATTATAAAAATACCATATCTAGAATAAGTAACAAGTGAA
Source organism: Edolisoma coerulescens (assembly GCA_013397115.1). NCBI lineage: Eukaryota > Metazoa > Chordata > Aves > Passeriformes > Campephagidae > Edolisoma > Edolisoma coerulescens. Next base: position 402,864 of record VWZW01003110.1, on the reverse strand, counting down.
GGGTCATCACTAACAGCTTAAAGAGTTCATATGTTACTTTACCATTTTTGTGTAATAAAATTCATAATTGTGCATCTTTCATATATTCATCCATGTGTATGTAACACTGCCTTCTTTTCTACCCTCACTGAACCGTTTCCAGAATTTCCTCCCTAGTTTCCCCATTTTTTATAATGTAATTCAAAATGCCTCTAGGTTTCACAGAAAATAGGAGAATTATCTAGTACTTGAGAAGTATCTAGGCATAAAATTCTTGGGTACAATGTTGGACTTTCTTTTTTCTGCACTAAAACAGATGTGCATCGGCACAGTTCTTGGTAGCACTTTTAAGTATCCAAAATACAAAGAGCAAAAGTACTTTTCCAAGAAACATCCAACCCTCCAACTTCTGCCACTCCAGCCTCATTCACTTATGATGTTACTGCAAAAAGCGTTAGCATGGTCACTGGATTGAAAACTTCTAAAATTGGCTGGAAATACCATATAATCCTGTTCCCAGTTTAATGGAAAAGGGAAGCACTGAAGAGATTGTCCAGACTGAATTCAATGAAGGTCTTTCACAGTTAGAGAGCAGATCCTTGGCAACAGACTGCGTTTCTCAAAGAGAGAGAAAGAAAATGGATTTTCATTCTCTAAATGCTTAGATGATAAAGATATTCAGTGTATTTGAAATTAGCTCCTGAAAGTATTCTGCCCTATGAGTCAGTAGAACTCCACAGTAGTTTTTGTTGCTGCACAGTGAGGTGCCATAACAATGTATATTGTCTTTCAGTTTAGTGTGTGTTCTTTCTCTCAATGTGAAATATTATGAGACAGCAGTGGGCTCATTTTATCTGGGCTATTCTGCAGTTGCCTTCTGATTCTCATTTTATTGGCTATGCAGAGAAGATGCCATTTAAAACTTTAATTGCCAGAGAGGGTTGTGAAATATTCACCGAGATTTACTGCTTTCCCTTTGTGATGTACCTTCACAGCAAAGTGACCCTGGTGGTTAGGAAGCATATTGTATAAATGGCAATTTAATGAGGGCTTGGAGACTATGAGGTCCCCAAAGAACACTTCATTTTTGAAATTTTCTTGTTATGGAGTATTTTATGAAGAAATCCTGGCAGGAATTCCAATGAAGATAACCTGGGTCTTTAACCAGAGACATTGTAAAAAATAGAACAAAATTCTTAGATAATGCTTTAAACACTGGCAAATTGCGTATCCATGAAGTCCAATCTCACTGTTTAACTAAATTGATGAAGAGAGACACTGACCTGAAAAAATATCTCCATTTTTAAGATATAAACAACCTGCATATTTTTTGAGTTATTGGAAAGACATCTAATCACAGTATTCATGATTCACAGTAAGAATAATTGTTCAGAACATAACAAGTATGTTGATAGCTTTTCTATTTTCAAGAGTAGCATAATGCATAGTAGATGTATTACATACTTTAATACATAGATTGTTTTTTAAATTTGAACTCTGTTGCTAATCTACTGCATTTTCTGCAAGACAGCTAAACTGCTTCATTCATTTTGTTGCTTGTTAACGTTGAAACATAAAAATGACCATTTATATGTTAATATTGAGTATTTCACTACTGATCATTTTTAGGAAGAACTTGCTTTAGTATGCTCAGGTCCAATCCCGTATTGATTCCACTGTTTACTGAGATGTTAAACTCCTGTGCTCCTTTTAAAACAACTTCTATTGTGAGTTAAGCCCAGGAGGCAGCTAAGCCCCACACAGTCACTCGCTCCCTCCCTACAGTAGGAAGATGAAGAGAAGCACAAGGGTAAAAGTAAAAAAAACTAATAATAATAATAATAATAATAATAATAATAATAGGCAAAGCAAAAGCTACACAAAAAAGCAAAGCAAAATAAGAGATTCATTCACTACATCTCATCAGCAAGCAGATGTTTAACCATTTCCAAAGAAAGCAGGGCTTCATCCATGTGTAATGGTTCCTGGTGAAGACAAAAGTGATAACTCCAGAAGTGTCTTACTTCCTCTTTCTTTTCCCGGGCTTTTATTGCTGGGCATGAAATCATATGATAAAGAATAACCCTTTGATCAGCTGGGGTTAGCTATCCTGGCTGTATTTCCTCACAGATTCTTGTGCATCTCCAGCCTAGTTGCTGGCAAGCTTTTATAAACTAACCAATTGCATTTACTAGTACAGAAGAAATCTGGTTCTGAAATGAGGGCCATGTGAGGTTCTGCAGAGAAAGGGAATGATGCTATAGTAAGTGACAATATATGCCACATACCCTGAATATATTAAAGCTTGTAACAGACTGTCACTTACAGTATTTGATCACCTGTGTCACAGAAACTACCTTGAAAACTGTGTGAGAGAATGAAATGCTCAACATAATTTCAAAGGTTAAATGACAAAGTTGTATCCAAAATGGAATATACTGTATACGAAAACCAAATAGTTGTTTCATAAAGATTTTTAGCCTTTGACATTGTTAGTGACCAAGGCCTGGGAGAACAGATGTCCCTTTCAGCTGCTGACAAATCCTCAGACTAAGTCAGGTCACTTCAATAGTCCTTTCACTTTGTCCTTGAGATAGTGATGATTGAAGATTCAAGCAAGCATCACCAGAGGTAAGAACCTAATTGGGCCCAGAAGACTGGAATTCTGGCAGCAAAATGAAAGTATGCAGTGTCCAAAAAAACCCACACCAACCTACAAAAACCCAACCAAATTAAAATAGCTTCTGTCCCTGTCTCTGTAAGACACTGAACAGTAAACATACACCAGTAAGACCAGTGAGTGCATAGACATTTCTAGTGAAAAATTAAATTCTTTGCTGGACTGGATGTACAAAATTCAGACTGGTCAGATCCAACAACAGAATAATCATCATTTCTAATGGCAGCTACAAGTGAAGTAAATAAATGACTTGTCAAAATGTTATTGCAAGGAATGACAAAAGACTTAATTCACCCCTACTCTCTCTCAGAATCCTCAAGCATATGCACCAGCAAAAACGGTGCTGCTGCTCTTGCACATTGTTTCCTCAGCAGGTCACGAGCTCCTGCCTGTCACAACCGTGGTGTGACAGGCTCACAGGGTAGCTGGAAGCAATCCCAGATGGCCGGCCCACAGCCTGCTGATATCCAGCAGAGCCATGAGGGGCAGGAGCTGGGACCAGCTGTCCCTCACAAGCCCCTGCAGCAGCCTACCTTCCCCAGCCCTCTCTCACCTCCGTCTCCACTTGGTATGAGGCTGGCTCCCAAAGGAATCTCATATCCATTACTGGAGTCAACACCCCTCAACACCTACTGCTGGAGGTTCCCTCATGAGGCTCCTCCATGCTGCACACAGGCTGCGGCCCCTCAGGAACTGGCGGAGTGGGGAGGGAGCCGACCCAGCAGGAGCGCTGCCGCTAACCGGCAGGTTATGTGGGAGCTGCGTCTGGGCACAAAACAGGGTGCACGAGGGAGGCAGGCCGCGCAGCGGTCAGCAAAAAATAACGCTGCACAACTGCGCCTTTGGGAACTGTCTGTTTAAAACAACTCTGGAGAAAAAGACACAAGTGTCCCAGGAGGCAGCAAACTGTATGTGAGCCAGCAGTGCACCCTGGCAGAAAGCCCAGGGAAGTGATCCTTCTACTCCGCAATTGAGAAGACCAGGCCCGTGTCCAGGTTTGGGCTTCTTGAGCCACAGTGCAACATTGTGAGTCTCCACAGGTAACCAACAACTCCATTCTTCATTTCTTCCTCAAAGGCTTTTTTTTGAACATTGATATCCGATCCCAAGACTGACCTTGGTTATGGGCAGACAAGGGTCTGCAGTGGCAGATGTGACAGGATGGTAACACATCACACTGGGAATGCAGCAGTGGCAGCTGCAAGTGCAGCCTGTTGTCTCCAGGAGCTCTGAAAAGAGTTTGGCTTCTTGTGGCTGCTCTCAAAACTTGCTGGTGCAGGCATGTGGCACATGAGGGCAGGTAGGTGGTCAGGGTGCCGTGCTGAAGGGTGCTTGCATTAAGTAGGCACAGCAGATTATAATGCTCCAGGTGCTATGCAGTGTAGATATAGCAAATGGGTTTCAGAAAGGGCTAGCCATGAGTGGGGAGGATGCACACTGCTCCAGATAAATTGAACCAATAATTCAGCAATTATTCCCTGAAGCAGATCACAAGAACAGTAATAGATGTAGACCAAAGGATGCAAAACTGATGAATCTAGCCATGGCCTACCTGAGATTGATTAATCCTTCATTTGTGTTATGTCTTCTAAAATATCTTTAGACAGTCTTCTAAAAACTTCTTTAGATCTTTTGGAAGAGCATATTTTGATTCAAACTCCAGATTGTATCTAAATATTTTTCATCCCTTTTTTCAGTTCAGGTAAAAATAAATTAGAATCAATGTTAAAAACATCAGCCTGACTTGAACGTCTTCTTTCCCAGTATATCAACAGTTGTTGTCAAAATGATGATCAAATCTTTTAATAACCTCACATTGAATTTCAGTGATATATTTAATCCAGATTGAAATTAAATTAATTTCGGATTATATACTATCATTTTCAGAAATAAATCAATTTTATTTGAGGGCTATATTTCATGTCCCTGAATATCACATGGAGAAGCAAAAAACATGACCTGCATAAACAACGATTCTATTCATTGAGACCAATTAACATGTTTAAGACTCATGTCAGTTTTTAGTAAAGGAACTAAAGAGAGCATCAATGCCAAGAAGTTAAGGGAAAGGTAGAATTGGAAGTTTGCCCTAACCAATGACAATATTTTGGGATTATTCTTTTAAGAATGTATCATTAGAGCATTCATAAGTGACCAGCTCAAATTTAATGAAAGGAGCCCTGAATGATTTTTTTTTCTTTTTTTCTTTTTTAGTATGTGGTACAATTATTTATGTTCATTTAGATGTGTTCAGGCCTTTTTGGTCCTGTGGAAATCTCCTCAAGAGAGACAGACTCTCACTGAAGAGGTCTTTTTACTGAAAAATTTTAATCTAATTGCCTGAGCTTTAGAGATCAATGCAGCAGCTCCTGGTTGCATAGCTGTAGTTAAAGAAGAAAGATGTTGAATATCAATGCCATTGTTCTATTTTCCTTGAAATTATTTTAATAAACTGTACTAGTTTGAAAGCAAACCAGTGAGAGACTCAAAATCAGAACTACAATTTAATAGGAAAATTAAAAATAAATGCAATAATACAAAAACACTGACAGAGTCAGGATACAACCTGTCACCCTGTCGGTCAGCGTGGCGACAGCAGTCTGGTTAAATGGTGGCTGCAGTCCTCTTAAGGTGATAGATGTGGTTATGTTGAAGCAGTGATCCTGTAGAAGGGTCTGGTCTTCACCTGAAGGTCCAGTGGTAGCTCTTGTCCTCTGGGAACCCAGTAGGTAAGGGCTGAGTGTGGTGTTCCAAACCCCAGATTATATCCAGGTAGGAATGCTTGGCTCCTCCCCCTGGGCAGAGCATCTCACAGTGGGACGATGTACTTCTATGAGTCACGCAGTGAGGCTGGATGGCCCATTAACAGAAGATACCCTTCTGGGAAGAGTTATCAGGGATGTGTCATGGAAGAGATAAAGAATATTGCCCCACCTGGTTTCAACAGATGGTGGTAGAATACACAATTTGATTACATTTTACGTTGTAACCTAAGACATAAACTCAGGGCACCTGTCAAGTGTGGAGTAAGAGACCTGGAGAATATCCTGTTCTTATTTTGACCGACAAATTTCTGCTAAAGGACTTGTTTCAGTAGTAGAATCTGTTTTTATAACTGGTTGAAAATTACCCGCTTTTGTAAAAAAAAAAAAAAGCCAACTTTTTTTTTTTAAATTTACTATGAAAACATTAAAAAAAGATCAAAAGGCTGCAGGGGGAAAAAAAGGATTTTTAATTTTCAACAGTGTGAGTCAAAACACTATTTTTTTTTCCAGAAAATTGTAAATATGTTATTTCTTCAGATTTCCAGGTCTTGTAGAATATTAAAAATACAGATATTATCATGAAAATTAAAAAGATATGTGTTTTTTTCATTTTGAGGAAGAGGACAGAGGATATTTGGCTAGCTATTGGATCTGCCAATTGGAAAGCACTATTGGAAACCTTATATTTTTAAAGATGTTTATCCTAATTTAAACTTGAAATCCTGTGTGTCAGATACAATGAAATCTCTAAAACCAGTTATTTTTCAAAATCCAATCACTGAAGTAACGCATGAGAATTAAGAGATACAAATGAGGCAGAGGTCACTCAGAATTGGCTCAGCAGACTAGGTTTGGCATTCTGGATAAATAACCTGTATAGATTTATGTGAGAATGAAGAATAATTATAATCTAGTGTTCTTTGAGGTCTTTGAATGACAAGGGAAATTTATCTTTGTAAATGTGCGTCAGATTATTACTCAATACATAGATTTTTTGTTCCAGTTAGAAACAATGCTCAAGTATTTATATATTATTAGCAGTGTCAAAGCAATTAGCTTTTTTCTTATATCTTGAAAGATAGGAGGATACATAAATCAACCTGGTCACAAATTACTAAGTGTTGTCAGCAATATCTCATCTTAGCTGGAAAACGTACTTCATTCAACCAGAAACATATGAATGAAGCAAGAATAAATCACATGAATATAAGGTATTTTGACTTAAGGACTGGGAAGACAAGGTATTTTCAACACAATGAATCAAGTTCAGAACCACAAAATTTCAGTATAATGAGTTTTGGTGACCCTGGTAGATTTTAATTAATTAAGTCATAGAGTAAAAGTAATGCATAAAAACTTGTCTACTGTGTATATATGGAAGATGAGAACTAGTTGAAATTATCAAAATTGTGGCCTTCCAGTACCTGAAGGGAGCCTACAAGAAAGATGGAGAGGGGCATTCTACAAGGGCATAGAGTGACAGGGGAAATGGCTTCAAACTGAAAGAGGGCAAGTTTAGATATTAGGGAGAAATCCTTGACTGTGAAGGGGTTGAGGCACTGGAACAGGCTGTCCAGAGAAGTTGTGGAACCCCATCGCTGTGAGTGTTCAAGGCCAGGCTGGTTGTAGCTCTGAACAACCTGGTCTAGTGAAAGGTGTCCCTGACCGTGGCAGGAGGGTTGTTGCTAGATGATCTTTAAGGTCCCTTCTAACACAAGCCATTCTATGATTCTATGATTTTGAGTCTTTTCATACATTTGTCATGTTGAATTTCAAAGTAAGAGGTAAATTCACTAGGTAAAATACATTTTTAACATAATTTCTTGAAATGAGTGAAGGTTTTTTCCATATCTGAAAATACAGAACTGAAATTTGAGCCCATTCTTGGGGTTTGGCTTGAGAAGTAAGTACTACTGAAGAACATGATTTTAATTTCAAGAATCTTAAAGGCTCAGTTCACCATTAACCACACAAAGCAGGTTGTGATTTAAGATTAGATTTCTAGCAACTGTTAGTTTATTGAAGACTTTAAAATTGTCCTTTGGTCTACAACAGACACAGTAAATCCAGTTGATTGAGAGCTAATATTGTGGCACAGCCTTTGAAATATGAGTATATGAGCAGATGAGAATATCTCTTGTAACATGTAGAGCTTTAGGATGGTTAGTCTGAGCACTTCAAAACAAAGATCTTGCTTATTAAAAGTCTTTAATGTTAAGGCAGTTCCTTAATACAGAGCTTTTAAATTATAGAGATAGTACATTTTATGGCTTGTTTTGTTAGGATTCTTTGTAGGTTCTATTTTAGAATTTAAAATACTCATGCTTTATGCTGCTTGTATGTAAAGACTTTCTTTTTTTTTCTTTCATTTTTTTTAATCCATGCAGTGGATAAGAGTGCAAGTATCACAGATTTTCTGACAGAGATAATATTCAGCCCACTAAGCAGCTTTTCTATTCAAAACTAGAAGAAATAAAGTTTCAGGGCTAAAATGATGCTTTGTAACTTGGTTTTGTTCCCTACTTCTTCTAACCTTGGAATGTCTTGATCACTCTCTGTTCCTGTCAAATGTCATAGGGTATCACACAGAAAAATGAATACGGAACTGTTACTGTAGCTCCTCTTGAATTCTTCTGTGCATGTACATCATAATGCTTCACCTCCATCGGGACTTTAGATAGCAATTTGTCTGTGAAGTCTCTTGTGATTTAGCAACTACCATACGGATTTCTATTCCACTTCAAAAACTGCATCTGTGTAGACATGTATGGGAGTCATACATATGTGTATTATATGTACCCAAACATGGATACATTCTGGCAAATAAATCCCCTGAGACTTTGATAACACTTAGTTCAAGCCTAGTTTCTTCCTATCTCTCTGGAGGAGGGATTAAAACATAAATATTCTCCATTTTGTAAGAAGATTGGAGTTCTATTTCCTTTTTATTAATGTACAAGCACTTCTAGTATGCCCAGAACTACTTGCAAAAATATAGGGACCCCTTTTCTGAAATTCTTGTGATCCGGAAATACACAGTGGAGGTAACCTACAGAAAGAGAGGAGAAGAAAGAGAACAAAACTGGAATGGCTTAGTTTCATTTCGTATGTAAAGAATTGAATGGGAAAGCAAGCTAACGAGTAAAGAGTCCGTGTAGCTGACAAACTGAAATAATTCCCCAGTCTGACTCAGGTATGATCAAAGGTAAATAGTTTTTACAAAGTGTTTTCAAAGTGAAAAAGGTGAGAGAAAGCCGAGGGAAACATGGGAACTCTGTAGATGGAATTACATGGAAGAACTGTATTGAAGAAAAAACATTAAATGATATAGTGTCTTCTATTTTTTGGAAGTGTAAAGATATGAGAAGACTTAATTGGAGCAGAATACACAGTAGTGGTAGGGACACTAAACCTTGATATTGTTCCTAATGGAGAGTCCATGGAGATGTTGGCCTGGAGAAGGCATGTCATTGCAAGTGATGGGAGGAAAATCAGTAGAGATTTTAAACTTTGCACTTTTGCTATACTTTTACCACAGTAAGTCCTATAAAGCTTTCATCAAAAAATACATCTATGCTTCTCATAGTTTAGCTACAGATACAAAAAATACTTTAAAATGTTTTCTAAAATTACCCACACAATACCTTCCTTCTATGTTATAGATTTCTTAAAATGTCCCTGATTTTAAAAATTGTTTTGCTATATTTTACAAACTTTTACTACGGTTTTTATGCATTTAGCAAAACCCCATTGTCACAATGCAAATGTACTTCACAATAAGCAAACAATTTCAACACAAACAATTTTGGTGACATTTGTTCCCCAAAGTTTTACTCTATTGCTTCTCAGCATGAAACATGTATTGATTCTGGCCTCAAGAGCTGCATTCCATTCTTCCTCCATTTTAGCAGGTGATAAATCAAAGGTGACAAAGTAAAAGTGAGCAAGTGGGACTCTAGGGAGAGGGGTAAGGTAGTCTCTTCCAGATGTCTGGAAAAAATCAGCTTCCAAACAACTAAATTTCAGACTTCAAAAAGTTATTTGGTGTTAAGGAGAAGATTACAAGAAGATTTGGTGCTTTCCAGTTGTCATATTTTCTCAAGAAAAGAGTTTCTTTATGAATTGTTTGAATTTTTTTTCCCTCTGATTTACTTACTTCTGTTTGATAGTCCTTCCATTCATTCTTTGAAGAGCTTCTATTCAGTATCTGCATCTTTTTATCATTGCGCATTAATAAAGACATTAACTGATTCTAACCTTTTCCTCTGCCTCCAACTGGGCTTATAATGAGTTGTCTATCAGAGGACTGTTGGAAGTTGCCTTTTTAATTCCTGGGAAAACAGGAGAAGAGGCAAATAAGTGCTACACATTTTCTGACTTTGCATTAAACTGATGTTGTTTGTTCCACAGAATCCCTCCTGGGAAGGTTTCTTCTCTGCATTTATTCTTTTAAATCTTTGGCTCTCAATGCAGTAGTTTCTTACTACTTCTTAGCGGTTTGTTTCTTGGGCTGTGCTCCCTCTGACATAATTCCCACAGTATTATTTTAATCACCTATGCAGCTTAAAAGTTTGTGACCTACCTTTCTCTTTTACTTTCTGTCTCATAATTCCTGAGCTAAAATTCATACTGTTTTTTTCCCTATTAACTTCAATCTGCAGGGAACTATGTACACCTCATGACAACTGTTATATTTTCAAATTTACCACTTTTTGATTCTATCTGTGCTTAATCCTCGTCGACTTTCTGCCATTGCCAGTTATTTATTGTATAATGGACTAATGTATTTTTTATTTACACATTTTAAAAGACCTGGTGGAAGTCCATAACATGAAGAGACTAAATACCTCTGTTAAAGGTTGTTTTCAGTGACCGGTTTTGTGATTGTATAGATTAGTAGAAAAAGTTAAATTATCAGATTGAGGAGTTGCTCTTGTCTGTGAGAAACAGGAGATTCTTCCTGCTCTGAACTATGAATAAAAGAAACTACATTAATCATTCATTCCCTTCAGGTTCCTAGATTATTAAGGGATTAAACCTCTTTCAAATAAATTTCACTGTCAAAAGCACAGAGTACTTGATGCAAAATGAGTAACTGTCTGCATGTTGCTACAGTCTGTGACAATGGACAAGAGAGGGAGAATTCAGGACTTGGCAAGGTTTTATTTTTCTTAAATATTTTATCTTGACTAAGTTTTATAAACATATTCCTTCTTTTGAACAGAATATTTTATATTATACCTTTATAATGAACACCATCAAAATCAGCATTGCCCTTGAGCTCGAGAGAGAGGACCTATCCTCCTTGATATTATTACCATTCCTGAAAATCTTGGAAATTTATTTCACAAGTCTGTGGCTCTGTTTCCTTAAGACAAAACCAGGATCGTTCTTTCACAAAATAGTTTGAGTCCTACCGGTTAGGAGTACTTGGCGTTCTGTTTTATTTTAAAAGAATATATTGCATATATCATATAAAATAAAGTTTTTCTCATGACTAGTAAGGAGCTGCTAATACAGTGAAGGATGAAACTGTTCAACAGCACATAAAAATTTCATGAATACTTCAATCTAGGAATTGAGAAGTTAAAACTACTAAGGGAATTTAGAGAGACAAAATAGTATTATATGTTTATAGTTTGTCTTTCTAATTATGACCAAAAAATCAAGCCCAGCTCCCTCATTCATGAGATTTTGATTTGGGAACAGGGGGAGAAATGCCAACAGCTGAAGTTGTGGTGTATTAATATTGGTAGTTGTATTCAAGCTGAGGAGACAGATTTTTTTAAGCAAAGAATCACATACAGTTTACAAATAACAGAACTCTGCAATAGGCAGGCCAGATCTCTTGCAGAACCTCTTGACACGTTTGCACTGTTACTTCTCAAACCTTGCACATTAGAAGGGGAATCATATCCAACTGTAAGCTTCGAGATCTAACCTCTCTGACACAGGAGAAATTCTTCCAGCTTTTCTGGTTTGCTTTTTGGCGTGAAATAATAGAGGAAATTAATGCAGAAATAATAAAATTATTATCTCCTGAAGCACATAATTTAGCCAGGGTTCAGTAGCTTACTCTTTTTGTAGTACTATCCATCTGGAATTTCCACACAGATACATTCTTTCCACTTTGAATTTTTTGTGAAAGGAAGGACAGAAAATTAATCATTTCTCTGAGATGTTTCCATGTCAGGCAGCTAAACCAAGGCAGAGCTTTGACTGTCCAGAAATCAAAGTGTAGGTCTACTCTGCATGCACTGAACCAGCAGTCACCCCATTGAGATCTGGGCTGATGATCTTACTATGGAAATAATACATATAGTTCACTTATTTGTCTGCACTGAAATTTTAGGACAAAAACATAGACCTGTATTCTTCAAAACTGTGGCCAGGTCTTAAAAGTGTTCTCAGAAAGGGGATTTTTCTGTTGCCTGTAAAATGAGATTATTTGGCTTTACTAGACAAGTCAGGTTGCAGGAGTGTGTCCCTCCTATGAGATACTCTTTTCCTTAAACTGCGATGCAATTATATAACGGATGATGTGTTTTATATTGGTAATTGCAGCTAATTCATGTAACAGGGAGGTTAACTACAGAAGTGAATTCATCATCATCTCATGAGTTTCACACTCAGTACATGGCAGTGTCATTATTCTGAACTAACATGTTTTGCTACTTGTACTGAATACACACTTCTGTAGTCATAAGGGTAATTGCCTGGTTTACAATTTTTATCGCTGTAATTGCAGAGTAATTATGCTGTGTTCAGTAGACTAACAATAAATTTTAAAGGTAACAAAAATAAAAGTTTAGCATAGTGGAAGTCTCATAAAGTTGGCTGTTCTAAAGAAATAACTACAATCTTAGAATAGTAGTTTAGGAATTGGGATGGAGTATTTCTCAAATCCAGCCCACTCCCTTATTTTTGCTTAAAGACCCAATCCTGTCACAAATATATCCCTCTCAAGCAATACTTAGAGCTCCTTTTTCAAGACAGAGTTGACTTTTTTGGGGTGTCTCTTGTAAAGTAACATGGGAAGAATCCCACCCAGTCTCCTTCTGGCAGCTGTTGCCAGGGGAGCCTTGTTCACTTCAAACCAAACGTGACAAGTGTACAGAAGGAAATACAGATGGAACAATTTTTTCCTTGACAGAAGTAAGGCAAAGCTGACCTAGAAATGTTCCTGACTTAGGAGATGTATCCAGCTCTTCTTACTTAGAGGGAGGCAGATGAAGTTTAAAGAACTTTTCCTAAAGAAGAGGAAATACATATATAAGTAGTGGAATAAGTAGTGGAATGTAATGGGGACATTAGTACCCCTCACAAAAATATCAACATGTGTAAGCTATTAATTTCTTTTTAAAAATAACAGAAATATCAATTTGTTGAAGAGAGATTCCCAGACCCCCAGACCCTCATATTATGCCATTGATCTGCGTCTTCTTAAGTGAATTCCCATTGTTCCAGTATCATTGACCGGAGTATTTATTTGTTCTCTGTGTGTTTGTGCATATTTGGCAGCTGCTAAGTGCATTTGGCAATTTTACCCACAAGCACCAGAGGAAAGTTGAACCCTCGGTTAATTGGCATGGTGACAATTATAAAAGTGCTGTTCTTGTGGAGGAAAGAGATAGTTTGATTTAAAGACAATTAAAGCCCTGATTGAGCTGGGACCCATCCTCCTTTATATTCATTATTTAGATAGTGAGCTGGCAATAATTATTGTCTTTAGCAGAGGAAGGAAAAAGAGAAACCACCTGTGCAGAAGAAAGGAAGTTTGTTAATGGAGCTTGAGGAAGTAGTAGAGCAATCTGGACAGTAGAATCACTAGTGATTACGGGAACAAATGATGTCAATTCAAGTGGCATGTCAGCCTTCATTAATTCCAATGCACTATCAATATGCTAACTACCAAATTCTTTACCCTGTGGAATGACCCTGATGGATCATAAAGCTTTTGTCTTCCTGGCGTTGTGTTTCTATACAAAACCCTCCAGCTACAGATCTACACATTCTCACAGATGGGCAAGGCACGCATTAACAGAGAGAGAGATTTCAGCTGTCACTGAATGAATTGCATTTCCAAGGCTGGTTGCAACTGTGTGGTGTATGATTGTTTATTTACTATTCATAAGTGCAACGTCTACGGATTTTGTAGCTGGTTTTGGGAGCAACAATTTTTCAGGAGAATCAGGAAGAATATCAATAGTTCTTTCACACTCAGAAAACAGATTGATTAATTTAATCTGATTCTTAAAGTACTTGAACATGGTGGATGGGGTAGCTTGATTTCAAATTGTCAGGTTTGTCTTCCATCTAGTAGAATTAGGTGATGGTTGGGAACTGTGGAGAAAATGAAAAGGTAAAAACTAAGCATCTAAGGAAATAAAAATTCAAACATTTATTTGATCTAGGAGATAATTTTAAAAAGAAATTTAAATAATAAATAGAGTGGATGGTACGCATAAATCAGTCTCTACTTTTAGGTGTAATACAAGAATATCAAATCAGGATAAAACTGTTTATGTAAGTCTAATATATAGTCAGCCCTCTCAAGCCCTACCTTGTCTGTGGGGATTAAAAAAATCCTAATAGTTCTTTCACCAGGAGAATGCAGTGATAGAAGGAGCCTCTAACACTCAATTAGTTCAGAAACTTGTTTAAATGTGCTCATTTACAGCACCTTGGGCTGCTATGCAGTCTTTCTTCTTCCTACAGAATCCTGCAGGTGTGTATAAAACACTCTAGGTCAATTTCTCGCCCCTCTTCCAGTGACTGCAGGAAAATCAGGTAGGCATCTGCCATAAATGTAAGAATGTCCCTTGATAGAGGGACATTCTTTCATGCCTTAAAGCCAAAATAACCAAAATAAACCCAGAAGAGGGCAGGGAAACCTATTGTTGTTAACATATGCCAGGTCATACGGCTTCTACAGGGATCAGACCCAATTCAGGCATAAAAATAGATGTCAGAGTACTTTTCTTTCTTCACTTTCCATTTGGTATAACTAAAATTTCTGGCCAACTATTACATAAGAGCCCAAATGATGTTTTAAATTGATGACAAGACATCCAAGAGCAGATTTCAAACTGTGGAACCAAACTACAGGATTAGGTAGACTTTAAAAAATTAAATATTACAAATAAACAATAAAGAGGTAATATGTGTAAAAAGGGCTCACATCTAAAATGAGAACAGCACAAGGCTGTGATGGCAGTGTTAGGGAGCCCCACAGATTAGACCCTTTTCCTTCTGCTCTGTGCCCTACCTAAAGATACACTGAAGAAATATCTAAGAAGAAGGAAGATGGGGCAAGGATTGCATAAAGGGAGCATGGAGTCTGAGAGATGGGACAAATCCATGGAAATTTGACCAAAGGAAATGAACTAAAGCCTATAAAAGGGTGGTGAAAAGCAGATCAATAGCAGTAACACTTGCAGATGAATTTTTGAAAATGAAAACAATCTAGTTGGCAAAGAAAAAATGAACATCAATTCTTAGAATAAATTTTTTCTGTTCTTGCCACTACTTTGGTTGTACAGCTTCAAATACTGTAAGAATCTTCTGAAAACATCCATTTTTTACATTTAGAAGTCATGTTAAAATGAACACACTTCAACTTGACAGGCACTCCCATTCTTTCCCCACTCTGTTTTGTGCTGTTCTGCCATTCCTTTACTGCAACCCATCTGTGAGAAAAAAACGTTCCTTTTTTTGTGGTAATTTGTCTTTTACTTGTGTCAGAGACACTTACCATGCTGCGCATTTTTTTCATATATTTATTAAGAAATTACAGTGCTTCACTAAGTAAACATAAAGATATAAAGATAGATAAAGATAAAGAAAAGATAAAGATGATAAAGATAAAGATAAGATAAATATGGCAAGTATACTTTACTCCGGTGTCACAAGCACTATTTTCATTTTTGAATTTAAAACCAGAAAGAGTAACCACTACAGTTTCCAAATTGTGATTATTTTGTAATGAATACAGTGGAACTGAATCTTCATTTTTGAGCCAGTTTTAACACTCCTGTGAGGACATTCACAACCAGATTTTCAACTCTTTTGTCTTTCCACAACGCTACAATCAGTTTTAATTTTCTTAACACAATGTAATATACATTGAGATGACAGTATGCTCTCAGTACAGCTGGCTGCAGTTTTGACCCAGATCACATATTTCCGTATTTTAAGAGAAACTGGTTTAAAGCTTCTTACATAATATTTAGTGGGACAGAAAGAAGGCCAACCCTGTGAAACAACATTTTGGTTGTTCAGGTATTCAGTCACAATAATGAGACCTATTAAAATCTCAGTTTGCAAATCCTGAACTTGATTCCTTCTCATGTATGACTCAGAGTAGTGAGTCAGTTTTGTACCCCAGTAAGTGCTAAATTATTTCGCACCACTGAAATAGCCCCCTCAGGAGAGACTGAGAAAAATAAAGCATTCGTCTCCTTAAACCAAAAGGTCTGAGCTGGATGTGCAGCGCTTGAGTTTCAAGCTCCTTCTTTGGATTCCTTAAACAGCATTCCTGTAGTGCTGCAGCCACTGTTGGTAACTAGTCTTTCTGTGTCACCCCACTTGCTTTTATATATAGATGAGGATGGTTTCTTGCATTAGAATTTCACAATTTGTTTTCTCAGCCCCTTAATACACTGTCTTTGAGCACATCCAGCAGGAAGTCCTGTGAAGGTTCATGGGATGCACTAGGTATGGGCTTCACACCTTCCCTGAGCCAGCTGACTGCTCACACTAGAGGGTGTCAAATACACTGCATATTCTACCAGTGTGTCCTTTTATCATTGAGAAGGGTACTTCTGCAGACACACCTTACCTTCAGAGATGAATGCTTACTTGTTTAATGCACTTGGTGGATATATGGCTTTTACTGGATCCTATATAAGCAGGACCATTTCATGCCACGTGTTCTGCTTAGATGGCATCTTGTTTGTACTTAGGTCCCCTTGAAAGTAACAATTTTACTTATTCATTGCCAAGACTGACTTTGAATCGAGATCTAGATGTGGCCCTGTAACCCTACTAATATCTCTCTAAGCCAGTGAGTTCACATCATTGCATTAAGATTGATAAATATGTCCATTCTAAGCCATCCCTGATGGATACCTTCATATTACTTCAAACTATATCATTTCCCTCTGTGGACCACAGAAAATGAGCCACCACTAAAAGCTGATTTAAAAAACCCCACTATTCCTTCAACTGAAAACCGTAAAGGCTTCCAGCAGCAGTGCTGTAGTTTCCCTAAAATCCTAATTACAGTGAATTAAATTACTAAAATGCTACTAATTACTTTTTAATTTCAAGAGAGATGTTTACAAAGCACAGTATAATGAGTAATACAGTACTTCAAATGATTACTAATGTTGCCATTTTGTCTGACTTAATCTCAATTAGTATAAATCACAATGTCATCATTGCTAATTGCTATTCCTTTTGAGCAAAATGCTAATTTCTCTTTACAATCATACAATTGCTGTTTGTTTTTCCCCTAAATTATTCCATTTAAGAGGCCCTGATAAAACAAGTGTTCAGAATATTTATTTTCTAGAGCTCAAGAAGAGGAAAGCATGAAGTGAGGCTTTTAGGGTTTATTTTTCAGTAGTTTTGTCTTTTAAGTTCATTTTTTCCTATAATAAAAAAGCTTTCATCTCTCAAATGAATCCTCAAGCAAGATGTAACTTCTTATCAAACTGTATTTTCAAGGTATTTTGCTTGGTTTACTGTCAGAAATTGACTTTATTATCCACCTCTGAAAGGAAGATTTGAATCTTTTTTTCATTAGTAAAATGCTATACGCTTAACTGTAGCTGTGTTCTTACAAGGTTCTCACTGTACCTGTGAAAAGCTGAATATCAACAGAGAAAGTTAAAATGATTTGTCTAAGGTCAGAGAAGGTAAAAAGGGAGTGGCACAGCTGAAACCACCAGCTTGTTATCCTTTTTGTGCACTAAGTCGTAGTTGGTGCTCCTGCCCTCTATGAGCCTCACAGAATTGGATGTCAAATGTTTGCGTCCCCTGAACAGGCGTTGCATTACAATGCCAAAGGATTCCTATTCTGGTGCTGTGTAAGTGAGTGGGGACAGGACACAGGACTTTGGTCCTGTTATCTTCAGCATTGGTAAGTGAGGTCAACTCCCAGCCTTGAGCCATCAGAAATTATTAAATCTCCATTTGTGTGCTTATGGCATTGGTCTCTCTTCTGGTGAGATCAGATTCAGTCATATCATGGCATTTCCTCATCTTTCTCTCTCTGTATCATTATGGGAATAATTTGATCAGCAGGGCCCAATTAACTGAATGGAGCTGGAAAGAGGTGCTGGAGAGTGCCTGACTATGCTATTGCTTACTGTAAGACATCTTCATGCCTTCAGATGAAAATTAGTACTCCAAGATCTAGTCCACTTTACTACACTTATTATTACATGGGTGAAAGATTCACCTTTCTGCCCTGAGAGATGATGGAGCAGAATACATCTAATAAACTTGTACACCTTACAGCAGCCTTTTCTTGAGAAATCTGTGAAAGGAATCCTCTGGACTGTGCCCTTTCACTCCTGGTATAGACACACACTTTGAAAAGCTGGATGTTGTACAGGGCCCAGTATTTCTCTTTCATTAAGTCATTTCTTTTTCCCTACAGCAGTCATGGTATTTCTGCTGCTTGGAATGGATGCTTAGAGGTAAGGAATTATCATAATTTTTAAGGCACAGTTCAGATCGCAACTCCTGTAACTCTGTCTTCCAGGAATGAGCAAAGGGTTCATTTCTTATTTCCTCCATACTTATGTTTTAGGTAGGAAACATACCAGTGAAAGTACAAGTACATTTTCCTATGGTTTGCTTCTAGACTCTGCTTCATAGGTATTGTTAATACTGAAATTTCTGTCTTGAGAGGAGTGACAGGTCTGGAAAGCAGATTGTCCTTATGACATTTTTAAGACTTCATTTCCCAGTTAGCCCAAAGAAGAGGCAAAAGGGATGAAAAGCACTTTGTTCATCTCTCTGTTGACCAGCTTCGGATCCTAAATCACCAGTGTTGGTAGGATTTCCAAGGCAATTGATGAGAATTTTCGTATAGTTTCCAGATAGGAGTGCATTTGTTTGATTTATTATTCTGGATACAGAATAGCAGTATCCAGAACTTTCCTGACTGCTGTCACAAACGTGGTCATACAGGAGTCCTACTTCTAAAAAAAAAGCTCTCGAGAGTCAAAACCCACTGTAGCCAGCTGATCCTTAGGTGTGAAGGGAAAACCGAACTCCAGATTATGTCAACATAAGTACTCCTGCACCTGTGAAAATCAAAATGGGCAAAATTTAAGACAGTCCCCACTAATTTAAGTAATTACTTCAGAGAAATTCCAGTCTCAGATACAGAGTTTGCAGATACAGAGAGTTTTGTCACTCTCTTCAGTTTGAGCAGGCTGGGGAGCAAAGGGCATTGTAGTTGATCTACATAGCAATATTCTGTGTATTAAGCAGCCTTTTTTCTCCTCATGTAAAACTTTCCTCGTAAACTTAGTGAGTCACTGTGAAGGTAGAAAGCTTTATTTTTTTCCCAGCCCTCATTATAATGCAGTCAAATTGCCCTTCAAGATATTTTTCTGTGCTGGTGACTGAACTTCAACTTTCACACTAGCGTAGGCAATACCAGAAGGACTACGGCATTGTTGATGTAAAGAGTGGGGATTTAAAAAAATTGCTGTGTCTAATCATTTTGCATTTTTCAAGTTTGCACAATAAATAGACTAATCAATCTTCTAAGAAAACATGCCCCAGAAAGAACTGCATTACAGAACAAATAACACAGGTTTTATTAGCCTTGTATTCTACTTACTAATCACCTATCTGTAGCAAGTATCCGAAGGGCACAGCAGAGGTGACTAGTCATTCCCTTGAGATTCTTTACTGGCATTTTGATAGATTTTTTTTCTCAGGTATTTTCACAGTTTGGGGGGGTGAGTGAACATCAGGAGATTGGAGACAAAACTGCATATTATTTTTACTTTATTTTGCAAAAATGCTTCCCTCTCTTCCCATTTTGTTTTGAGCTTAAACCAAGTATGTGAACCTGGTATTCCTATGACAAGACTGGCTGTGTAATTGTCAGCAGAATAATCTTTTTTCTCTGTTTCCCCATTGTATCTGTTACTGGAAAACCTAAGTGTCATACAAAACTCAAATTTTATGTTGTATTTCTGTTTTCATATAAATGAGGAACTGGAATTATTTGATTCCTGGGTGGTAAATATCACAGACTGTTTGGTTCCTGCAGTAAAAACTCTGTTTCATTTGTATACAGATGAACTTTTTACATTGACCTACTTTGTAGCACTAAGTCATTTAACTAAGTCACTAGATTTTCATATAAAATGAGATATCAAAACACTGAACCTCACATAAAAAGCATAGAACTTAAATGGTCTCCAAGTAAATGGTATTCAGCACAGGGACTCTGTTGCTGTTGAATACTAAAATGAAAAGGTCATTTGTGAAGCTCAAATCAGGACTAAGATCTGTATTCTAAATTATGAGATTTTTTTTTGAATCTGGGTATATTGTTCATATTCAGCTCTAGCAGAAGATGTTCACTCATGAGACTTTGCTTTTAGAAATGCCTGAAGATGTTGGAAGTACTAATGGCTTTACAAGACACTGAAACATCTCTTTGGAAAGCAAAGAAGGAACAAGTAACCACTGTATAATTGCAAAAGGAATCTGTTTTCCTGGGGAAACCTTTGTTTGAAACCAAACTGACACTGAATTAACCAAATGCAACTATCCCAGAAGTCTTTAATTAGAATGCTTTCTATCCGGGTAGGAAGAAAAAGTAAATCCATCAGATTTAGGAGGCAGGCAGATTCTTAAGAATAGAGTATTACTTTCTGTGAACTGTGCTCCCATCTCAGTGATCCTGAAGACCTCAATATTGCACCTGTGAGAATTTCAGTGTAGACAGCATCTTCAGTTCATAAAGGCAACAAAACTGTCAAATATACTCATTACGTGGTTGCCTATGGTAACAAGGATTAGATGAAATGAGCAAAGAAGTCTGCTTTTCTTATCTTCCTAAGAAGAAGATATTGCCTTGACCATTTTGAGGATTCCCTGAAGGTTGGTGCAGTCTTGTCCTAGTTTTGGATGGGATAGAGTTAATTTTCTTATTAATTTTCTTGTTTCGTATTTGCAGTGTATGCTCCCTGTTGGAATTTACCACCCATGGGAAGGGCTAAGGTTATCACGTTGCTGTACTTTGTAACACTGGCTTATGATATGATAGAACTGCTGGTAATGAAACCAGTCTGATATTTGTACTCAGCATTGCTGTGGTCTCAGTACTTTGGGAGTCATCAATCTGAAACCATTAATAGTTACACTGTTTAACCTTTTCTCCTCAGAGGCCCAGCCTATGCAGGAGACGTCTTACCACATCCTCCCCTTTCCCACCAGTTTAGCGGGAAAGGGGAAGCACCATTTTAGAACTTGGAAATTTTTGAATATCATTGAGATATTAAAACCAGCATGAACCTATTGCTAGGAACTAAGATATTCTGCTGAATGGGTTCCAGAGCTTTTCTAATGTTTAACAACTATTTAAGAATATCACCTGGACATCTGCCCTAGGTTGGGTAACTATCAGTGGTAGTGTGCAGGGAACAGAACAGGCAAGTGCCTAGGACTGGATGCCTTCAATTTTTTTGGAACTCTACCCCTGAACAAGTGCAGAATCTGAAAAGAACTAGTAAAATATTTGGAAAAAATATGCTGTCACCCTGGCAATTCCAGAGACACAAATCACTGCATGGTGCTGGGACCTGACCTATGCCTACCAAGCCCTCTTCAACACTATTCAATACCTTCAAGGGGAAAAGAAGGTCTCTGTATCTGAAAACACAGCGACAGACACTGCAGTTACTCCATCTCCTGCGACAGACACTGTGGCTACTCCAACCCTGGCAACAGCCACTGCACTGAACCCGAATACCATGCCAGTATCAATCGCCCTGATACACAAGAAGAAATGGCCATGAAAGTCAGCTTGTTAGTAGATGTGGATCAAGCAGGTCCATCAGCAGAAAAGGAGGATGAGGCAGAACAAGAGGCAGCCACTTGATCTCTATCCCCGAGTGAGTACAACTCAAAAAATTTCAGCCATCATCCAAGTGAGCACATACTTTATATATATTCTAATTCCATTATTAAACAGTTCTTATCAAAACGTTCTCTCTGATCATCCCCCGCTTCCCACCAGGACATGTGTGTCTATCAGTGAGAGTGGCTGTGTCTTAGCCACTTAGCTGCCATCTGAAGTTAAACCACAATGCCCTGCAAAATTCCAACACTAGTATGAGATCAAGAGAGTCCCATTAGAGCCCTAGGTTTTGCTGATTTTATGGTAATGAACACTAAGAAGGAAAGTATATTTTCATAATTCCTTAATTATGAAAATTAAATACTTGCAGAAATTCTGTTTCAAAGTGACCTCTGAGAGGTTTTAGAGTCCAGCTACTTATGTAAAACTCTAGATCAGTTTAGCAAGGACTTTGTTCAGCAGGGTCTTGAAAATCTCAAGGATAGAAATTACTTCTTCTCTCTGGGTAGTTTCTCCCCGTGCAATCCGGCTTCCTGATGGCTTCTTTTCCCCCAGTGTCCATTCCAATCATGCATATATGATTGGTAGCTTTTGCACCTCTTTGTACTGGCTTTAGTGAGATGATTTGGGCTTCACTGACTTTGGAACTAACCCCTCTGTATCTCCACATCCCTCCTGAGGTGGAGAGCCAAAAGTAGCCACAGTATTTCAGTTATGGCATCACCAATGTTGAGTGGAGAAAGCTGTTATTTTCCTCTGGTCTGCCTGCCATGCTGTTCCTATGTGTTATAGGCGTATAGTCCCTTGTAGTTCCAAACAGTCCCCTAAAGTCCCCTAATCACATGTGCTCCCCTCATAGTCTAGTGTGTGGTTTCCTTTACTCAGACAAGACTGCTGTGTTGATTGATATTTAACCCAATGTCCACCATCAGCCCCATGTTCTTTTACAGCAGGGCTGATATTCACCCAGTTGGTTCTCAGCCCACAGTGATGCAGAGGGTTACCCTGAACACAGAACTTTCCGCTTTTCCTTCTTGAACTTCAATAGACATCTATTGGCACGATCCCTGTTTTACAAGGAATTATGGATTGATTCTCCGCTTGTTATGCCGGCTACTTCCCCTACCAGCTGGTAGCTCATTACTATTGGCATTCCTCAGGGGTCAGTACTGGAACTGAGAGTGTTTATCTTTTTTACTCATCTTGGTGATGAGATGGATGTACCGTCAGCATGTCTATGAATTGTGGGCAGTTGTTAATGCACTGGAGTGTACAGTAGCTATTCGGTGACCTCAACAGACTGGAGTCATGGGCTGACAGGAACCACACAAAGTCCATAAAAAGCAAATGCAGAATCCTGTACATGAGGTATAAGCAACAGGCTATGTAACAAGTTGCTATAAAGCAGCTGTGCAGGAATGGGCAGAGGGCTGCTCATGAAGAACTGGCTGAGTATGAGTTAGGAGTGACTTAGACAAAGCAGGCCAGCCACATACCAAGCAGGTTTAGCAAGATTGTAGTTTGAGGGAAGGGATTATTCCCTTCTATTCAGCACATGTAGGACCACACTTGCATTACTATGTCCAATTTTTCCCTGTATTTAATGGATGTCATGTGCACAGGGATTTTTCACATCACATGAGACTAACTGTTCCAGTCTGTTGAAGCAATGGGAGAATTAACAAGGCAGAACATCAGATCAGCCTGCTAAACACATTCACACCCACTTTAACCCTGACTCTCTCTCTGGTGCTGTTTTCCCAAAACAGCAGAAAGATCCCTCTAGACAGTGCCAAGGGCATGTTTTTGACATTGAATAACATGTTGTCAAGATGAATCTATTACTGTTACTGGAAATTGCTTCTCAGTCAATATTAGGAGACATTAGTGTCATATCTCATCAGATAGTGTCGTTTCAGAAGTAGGGGGAGACAGATGTTACCTTTTAAGTCTTTATTTTAGTTTTATTTTAGTTCTGTCCCTCAGTGGGTGAAAGTGTTGATATCTAAAAAGACACAAATGTTTTGCATTCTGCTTTCTAGTCTACATAATAGTTGAACCTTGAATAATATTTTGCAATCCATTCTGACAAAACAAGACAGATGACCATATGAGTTCCCATGTCTTGTGGGGTCTGTTGACTAGGGGAACATAACAACAGTATCATTATTTCAATTACCACAACTGAAAAATCACCCATAGGAAACAGGAAAAATGGTCACTGGCACTCTTTAGCACCAGAATTCCTCTACTCTGCAGTACTCCAGTATTTTAAGACAGGTGGTTTAACTGGAAGGAGTAGCACAAGCACAAACATTACATACTTACAGGGTGACTCCTATCATTTGATGGTTCTTGTTGGCTTTTTTTGCTCATTTGTTTCTTTGCTTGTTGTGATAAAGGGATAGTAGGAATGTTATGCAGGTACAACTGAATAGATAACAAAGGCTCTGGATTTTCTTCTTCATTTTCCCAGTCACTAGAACGTAATATTGACTAAGACTGTCATTTTATTAGACAGGTTCTTTAATAAACACTTGGAATATATAAGTTCTTATACGGCATCATGTCACTGAACTATCAAATCTTAGGTTTCTTTCATTGCCACTGGCAATAAGTGCTATCTTATGTTCTAATGAGAGGTCATTTTTCTTTGACTGACCACTCTTCACCTGTAAATATACACTGATACATGAGATTTTATCACCTGTTTTAGGTGTTCTGGTTATAAATGACGGAATCATTAATGTCTGTAAAATCAGTGAGTACCCTTTAAAATATAACCAGAGCAGAAGAATTAAAGGATTTGAAGCAGGTAGTTGGAGAGAGAGAGATAAGGTCTCCCCTGAGCCTCCTTTTCTCCAACATCAGCTCCCTCACCTGTTCCTCATAACACTTGTGCTCCAGCCCCTTGACCAGCTCCATTGCCCTTCTCTGGACATGCTCCAGCACCTCAATGTCCTTCCTGTTGTGAGGGGCACAAAACTGGGCGCAGCACTCAAGGCATGGCCTCACCAGCACCAAGTACAGGGGGAGAATCACTTCCCTGGTCCTTCTGGCCACAATATTCCTGGTAAAGTCTGGGCTGCCTTTGGCCTTCTTGGCCACTTTGGGCACACTGCTGGCTCATGTTCAGCCGGCTGTCAACCAACATTCATAAACACCCTTAAAACCATGAAATTGTTTCCTTTCCAAAAATCTTTCTTAGTAACAGAGTTAGGTGGACCATAGATGTTCTGAGCAGTGGTAAAACTGTGTGTCACTCTTGCATGTAACGTTAATACTTCTAATGGTCTGTGCATAATTGAATGAAAAAAAATCTTTGTTATCTAAAGGTAAGTACTGTAGTGTATGAGATACACTTAGAGAACAGGGCCTTTGCAGCATATTTCTCTGTGCTAGAGTTTTATGGCTGTCACTAAAATGTCAGCCATTGATCCAGTGGCTATATTATCTGAGATTCAATTACAGTGGATCAATGTTGGCTTTTTAACAATAAACTTTGTACCATGCTGAACAGCACTGGAAATGTATCTTGCTCTACATACCTAGTACCAACTGACAGTGGTGGTACTGCTAACATATACAAATGAGAAAAAAATTAAACATTAAAGAATCAACTTCCAAATGGCTCAGAAACTTTGAGCACTAAACTCTTTCCCAAAGAAATAAAGGAAAAAAAGTAGAGTTTGAAAAGTTCTCAAACACTTGCCCATTATTTTCTTTTCCATACATATATTCAATCACCCAGAGAAAGATCCTGATTTTTAAATGGAAAACAACTCTGTTTGTTCGGACAGACTTTGATGTTACACCTAAATTTTTTCTTATAGCAGTTCCCTCAGAAGAAGTCTGATTACTCCTAGGAACACAATTCAGTATTTTCACCCTTTTAGTTGCAGGTTTATTTCTTTCTTTATCTGACTGGAAAAATGAATCACAACATTAAGACCTGCATTCAGTTTTTGTTGCAGGTTGATGACTGATAACAGAAAAATGAATTATTTTCTTTTGAAGAGGAATAGTAACAGGGTTTTATACTGGTCAATTATGTCCACTTGTGATTTTGGGCACAGGTTGTATGTAAACAACATGCAACATATATGTAAACAACAACTTTGGAAACAAAGTCCTTATTTCAAGTACCAGGCATTTAAGTATCATTGTGATAAGAAATTGAAAATTCTCACAGATTCAGAGGGAACTTCACACGAGTTTAAAAGAGTAATGCCAGAGCATATTGTTTTTTCCTGACTTGTGGTTTTTACAAAACCTTTATGGGTATATAAATTTTTGTGCTTATTTTTATATATGAAAGTTTTCTACAGTACCTAAATAGGGTGTACTGTTCTTTCCTATTCTCATGTCCTACTGTGTTCATCCCTGAATAGCTAAAGATAAGAAATAGGAAAATTAGAAGAAAGGGAAGCCTTTGTCACGAGAACCTCCCATATATTTCGATTGTTTAATTTTGGAATTAAAAGGTGTGAGTGTTACAGTGTCTTAATTTATTTGCATGTATTTGTATGTATGTATTTATATATGCCATACTACACCATTCAAGGCAAGGCTGCAATTGTTGCACACTCAGAGCCTTCTTCCTCCTGACTCAGACTCTTTGTGACTCATACTGATATAACATCGTTATAGAAATAGTAACTCTGCAGTCCCTGTTTACAATAATGATTAGATCCCTCAGAGGAAGATACTTAAGAGTTTTCCAAAGTTTTTTATCATCAGGGCTCACTCTGTCTTTCTATCCCCTCCTATGGTTGCTGAAACAAAGCCATCAAAACTATGCTGTTCTCTTTGTCTTAAATTACTCAAAAATAAAAAAAATAGCATTTCATTATATGTCTCAAGCTGCACAGCTGTACCTGAGCACTCCTGTAATACCTAAGTTATAGTAAAGATAATGTAAAATGAGGACTTGGTTAATATTGATGGTGGTGGGCAGGTCTCATCAGGAACAAAACGCAATATGATTTATGGATAGTACGTCAGCCCTTGTGCTTAGGCAGAAATGTCTCCACCTTTTCTCACTGGTCTATAATTCATCATCAGATTAAGAGACTACCCTCTGACTCTAAACATCTCCACAAATCAGGACACAGTGGTCAGTAAGTGCTTGTACACACTTTCCCACAGAGCTGCGGGGTGACAGCAACAGCAGGTGAACATGTTTATGCAGGCTCAGGTTAAGGCTCTGTATTTACACAGAGGGGCTGTGCCAGTGTATCACATGGAAATAATTCTCTCTCTCTCTGAGATGTGCAGTAAATAAGAAAGGTAAAAGTGAACAGTCCAGTGAATACAAGGATTTTCAGGGAATGTGTTTTATGCAAATTTAGTGGTAGACTGAGACAAACTAGGGCAAATTAGCCCTAGTCTCTCATTTGTGTCAAAGTTTGCTTTCATTTCCAATGAGAAGCTGTGAAAGGCTTTTGTTCTTATGCCAGTGCAATACCTAGCCTTCGTGGGTATAGTCATCAGTACAACTTTAAAATTGTCTTATTTGCCAGAGGAGTATCCAAGGGCTACAATCGAGAGTAAGTTCATGTTTTCTCATTTCACCCAATATAAAGGGGATAAAAAGGATGAAGCAGAGAGTTTTCAAAGGCCTCCTTTGGGGTCTGTTCGTCTCTGTGAGCACAACCTGGATTCCAGGATGATTTAAAGGTGCTTTCAGGTCCCCAGCCACAGAAGTCACAACTGAAAGGTCATGCAAGCCCCAACTGCAGAGCCAGGTCTGTTATAGCTGGCGTTCCTGGAGAGTGGGAAGTTTGAGCATCTTCTCCTCAGGCTTCAGAGAGTTCCACCTCTTCTTTCCCTACAGACTCTCAGTGTCTCGAGAAAGTAACTTTGGGTGCGAAAGTACTGCAGAGCTAAATGAGCTTGTTTGAGCTTTCTCCTGCCCAAAGGAAGAAAGATATTTCTCTGAATCCAAGGGGCAGGATCTCCTAGGGATCTTTGTCTTAAATCATGCAGGACACTCTTTCTCAGGAAGGAATAAATTAACCTCTTCCCTCCTTCAAGCACTCAAGTGAAGAGAAAAACCTTTAATCTAGTTGGAAATTTACATGGTAACAGTGATGTGTTTGAGAATACAGTCTTGATAGAAGTAAATACTAAATAATTAATGTGTACACAGAAATCTCTCACTAAATTCAGGCAGCTGAAATTCCACAAACAGACTTTACTGGTATAAGTTTGGAATTGAACCCAACAACTTTCCTCTCAACATACAAGTTATGAATTTGACAATAACAACCAAGATAATCAGCATTCACATTTTAACATTAATCTGTCATTTCTGTCTATGTAGGTATCTTGGTTTTTTACTGTACAAGCAAATGGGAGACTTACATCTCTAAATGTCTAGTCTGAGACATACGGCCTCAGCCAAAGTGGCAGTTAATTCAAGCATCATGCATCACTGACACTGCTCACAGAATGCAATGGTACTCAGTTTATGAAAAAGTCAAACAGAACAAGTCCTCTCATATTAGCTAATTCCCTAAACTGAGCTCATCTTGGGGAAAAAAAAAAAAAAAGAGAAGAGCTGTGCCATGGAGATTCCTGCAACCTTTAACAAATACACTAAAGACAAGTAAATTACTTCAAAGTAGTCACAATTAAGGTTGTTTTTTGCTTCCAGGTTCTAGCTAGCTGCAAGAATGTTAATCTAATTACAATTTGATTTCCTGTCTTACTCCCCATCTCTCTTCTTCCCTCCCTCTCACCACCACCACCACCACCTCCCAGAAAGGCATTTATTAGGAAGAGCAATAATTCTAAATTGTTCATTTCTGGGTAAAATTTGCACTTGTGCTACTTACAGATGGAGTACTCTCTTGTGCTTCAAGAAGACAAATTTGATATGGAAAAATCAAAGTTAACTGCCAGAAAGCTCTTAGGTTAACTTGGTCAAATCATTAAGCTTTTCTTGTAGAGAACGTTGAGACAGAGATATCTTCTTTACTAAGCTCATCTTACTAGGTATCGGTTTCAAAATTTCGTAAGATCAAATGGATCTAAGCGACTGCTCTGCTGCAAATGTACATCAGGAGTAGACCTACTTACTTTTTACTTGTAAGTCTATCCAAACTACTTCTTACTTGTTGGCCTGTGGAATGTTTCTTTTCTTAATCATTAATTAATTAGGTGTAGAAAGATCCAAGTTAAGAAAATATTGTCATAAAGAAGATGCTGTAAATACTTAGTGGGAGTTGCTACATCAATCTTGTAGAAAAACTACAAAGAATGTTAAGAGGAAAAGAAACACATGCACCCACATCTAAAACTAATATGCACTGTTCTGAAAAGATATATTTAGAACAGGTTTCTCTGGCATCTGAGACACCACTTTCATTTTCACAGCGGAAGGAGAATTATGCTTTCTGCAGGCTCAGTGGAAAAGGGCGATGTCACTTTTAAGAGGCAGTATAAAACCAACAGTAATTACTCATCTTTGTGCCATGATTGAGCCTTCTTCCCAAATACACTTTGTTTTAAAACAAAGACACAAACAATGCTGTACATACATCTTAAATCAGAGCTCCTTTATCCAAAACATAAGCAGTGTAAACTTCCTCTGGCCATTGGTAGGAAATTTCATGGATTTTCAAAAGCAGGTGAAAGAGAAATTGTATGCGTAGTTAATTTTATTCACAGTACTTAATCAGGAGCTTTATTAAGTGAGGTATACCTTTTTTGTAGTTCCCTTGGGCACAGTAGTGTGTTTCTGGGGATACTAATAAGGGTCAGAATATCTTTTCTTCATCAGATGTTCATAAATTACTTCCTCCTGCTTAGTGAAAACTGTGCATTCTTTATTATAGGAAAACACAGAGTTTTAAACCTACTATGCCTAATGAAAGGATCCTAACTTTTTCCTTGCAATGAACCATTAGGAGAACTGAACTTCAGCCACTGCCTCACACATACTTGCTGTAACTTGAGAGATAAGAGATTTCATTCAAAAAAATCATCTTGCCAATAAAAATATAGTCACTGGGGTCAAGCACAAAAAGAGAAGAAATTGATGTGGGAGACCAGAGCTCATCAGAAGTTATGTTTATAGCTGGATTCTTTTGGCCTTGTTTGCTTATTCTATAAAATGTGTATATAAATATTTATTGCCCTTATGGAATGTTGTAAACTTCTACCTTTGAAGAAACTGTGATGTACTGCATCTGATTTCTAATTAATTTTAAAATTTAAATATGAATATCCAGCTCCTTGTAGAATGTGCAAACAAATATAGTTAGGTTATTCTTATCCACAGACCTTATGTGTAGTTGCTAACAAGTTATCTAACAAAGTTTGCTTGCAAATGAGCATCAAGATATTTGTATTTAAATTTCAAGACATGTTTCTGCTATTAAATGAGATTTTTTAAATGCCTGATTTAATGGAAATTAATCAGTCAGATATATTCAGGATAATAGCAGCACTGCAATTACAAAGGCTGTGCAGAAATGCTGGGATTTGCAACATAATCTAGATATTCCTTCCTCAGCATGTATTTCCAATTACAATATATTGTTGTGAATATATGCCACATTTTTAAGCTTTATTGCAGTTAATTTTGGCAAAGAAACATATCTGCTAGCAATTGCCAATTTTGCTATTAAAGGAGCAGTATTTTTACCAATATTTTGTACAAGATTTGGTGGAAGTTTGGTCTTACACTTGCAAGCACAGGCTGCAAGTTTGAGATGGACACTTTCGTGAGTCTTCAGAAAGGCCTGAAGTTTGGGAAGATCTGTGGTTATAAGGAGAAGGGTTGAGGATTAGCAGACAGGATTTCATACCATTTATTTACTAGAACTGAATGTACAAAAACAAGAAAATATTTGTAAAAATTTACCTGATAGTTCTTTTCCCAGTAGATTTAATTGAAATATTGATGCATTTTCAATGTGGAAAAAAAATCAGCCAATAGTATTGCACTGGTTGATTGCAAGTGACTGTCAGCCTCTACAGGTAATTAGACATACATTGTACCTACAGACATCAAACTGGGAAGAAAGTGCTAAGAAAACTAACAGGAGCAATGACATTTACCTCAGAAACACACGCTGGAGTAGTTTTAGACACAATTCAGTCCCTTTTAGTTGCATCTTACAAATGAAGGAAAACACTGTTCATTTATTTATCCCTGCACAGGTTTTGTTCTTGTTTTCAGTAAACAGCCTTTCTTTAATCTTAGAAAGTTGCAAGTAGCAAATTCAGTAATTTTTTGCTTTCCTTTGCTTTGATATGAGACTCTATGTCAGGCTTTGCTGGCAGAGGACACACTGCAACCACTTTTTAAAATACAAGGCTAAAGACTAGGGTTCGATGACATTTTTTCACAAGCAGTAAAATGAAGTCCCAATCTCCCAGAAACCACAGAATTCAGGTAAAGTTCTGTGAGTATTTTCAGCTGAAATAGAAGGGGAAATTATGTTAAAAATATGGAAGTATTAATTTCTTTCTAGATTGCTGAAATTCTTTGATGGTCATTTGACAATAAAACTTTTCAACAATTCTTTTATTGCAAAAATAATTTTCAAAATTACAAGCTATTTCCCATTGGATAAGAAAAATGTCGGAAAGGTGACCTGAAAAAAACTGTCTGCTTTATTTGGTAGCTATTTTTTCTGCAAATATTTCCACTCTATGCTATTTTTTTTTTTTTTGATTCAGCATGAAGTGAGTATTTTCCTGACCTTTTCAATTTGTCTCTTGTACCGAGTGCCATTATTGTCTGGCCACCACAGTATTCTGCTCCTGTGTTTAGAGAGCCTCTAAGAACACAGCCAAAGATTGTGCTTCAAGGACAAACACAGTACTGTTTCACCCAGAGTTACTTTTTAACATATCTGAGACAAAGCCCACAGCATCTGGATTTTAATTTCAGCTGCCCTCAGATTCTGTTCTCACAATTTTCTTCACACAATCACAAAAACTCATCAGAGTGCTGCACTGTGTTTTATACAGAAGAGACAGTTAAGCACTTTTGTGATGCAAAGTAGGGAAATTTGTAACATGATGAAAAGTCCTAAATACACAAATACAACACAAAGAAAAAAATGATTTCTCTTAAATCTTTTAATATTAAGAAACACACACTGAATATTTTCCAAACAGGTAGGCTTCTACTGCTTTCTCTTTATTGGTGTTTCCTCTCACAATTCTGGCATATTGGTATATTTTCAGATACCTCTATATTTACCATAGCCACGTTTGTTTTGCTAGGCTAAAAGTTAGGTTGTTTGTTTTGCTGCTTTCAGCAATTCTCAGAAATTTAAAATTTTCCTCAGTTTAGAATTAAGAAAAGTCTGGCTTATGACTACTAATATTAATAATAATGTTAAATCTTTTAAATGGCTAAACAACCCTTTATAAGGAGAGTTGATATAGTGGAATTTCCTCTTGTTTAAGAGGAGATAATCTGAAGTATTTCCTCTTATGTATTCTGAAAGTTTTTCTGCTAAATTTTTGGCAGCAAAATACAGTAGTCAGATTAATTTTCAGTTGAAAATTGCTGTAAAATAAAAACATTTCAGATATCAAATCATCCGATTCTGGAGTTGGATGTTTTGGTTTGGGGTTTTTAACTTCTTTTTTTCATGAAAATATGAGATAGGCATCATTCAAAAATACAGTTTTTAAAGTAAAAGTTTTATGAGCAAGTCTTTAACTGTGTGTAACTTTAATGGGAACTCTGTTGATAAATTGTATTTTTGAAAGCAAAACATGATTCTGTTCTTTCAAAAAAAAGCAAGCCGCGAAGGCAGATTTACCTCGTTGTGTCCTTCTGTTATACCAGAGCACTAATAACCAGTAAGAACCGTCCCGAAAAAGAATTCCCCATGCATTTAAGGCAAATACTGTGAAAATAGAAAGAACCTAAATTTGGATCTCACCTCTCAAACTCTTAAACTGCCTTCAATCAGGAATTTCGTGACTGCTCTTACCTCTTCTCAGAACCATCCCCAAATCTGAAGTGCAACACTAATAAACACTAGGAGCTCCTGAGACAGAACTTTTTCTATCCTTACATATGCCAAAAAGGAAAACATTATACGTTATTAAGACAAGAAATCATGGAGAGGAAGAGAGAAACATAAGCACATATAACCCCAATGCATAACTTCTCAAGAGCACATGGGGACTGTTCACTTCATCTGCAGAAATCTACAGATTTTGAATCTGAGCTGTAAAATATAATAATACTAGCTCAAATTTTCATTTTGTGTGCCTCTCCACTCATGTTCATAATATATTACTTTTATTTTCTTGGATTATAGTGCTTTATAATACTATATATTTCATTAAGATTCTTTCCTCTTTCAAGAATTTCTATACAATTTAATGAGGAACAACATGGGGAATGTGATTTAGATGCCCTAATATAACCATTTCTGTTCTTCTGATAGTAAAGTCCTAAGAGCCAATGTAGAACTTCAGAAAAGAAAACTACTTGAGCGAACAGCTTTGCCTTTGAGTGAATCTTTTCATTTGTGTGAGCTGTTAGATGTTGTTCCAAGCCCCTTTCCCTGCAGGATACAAGGCTAAGAAGGATTACTCAATCTTCAAAACCTCACTGGCTCAGCTTATGACATAGAATCCTCTAAATTCACTGAGAAAGCAGACACTTCTGGGGTACTTCAGGCTCAGTTTTAGTCCCTCTTGGTATTTCAGCTGGCAAAAATGCTGTCAAAGGTGAGCTCTACAACCAAAGAGGCAGTGGAAATATGAAATATTGCCAGAAGCTGATTGACCCAGAAGTCAGAAGTTATAGTTCATTTAATTACATGATGAAATATAAATTCCCCAGTTATCTTTTCTCCCACAGGAATCTGTGCCACTGAGACTTTTTTCAGAGTCTAGCAGCAGAGTGATGAACTTGTCTTTGCATAAAAAGTAGCATTATCCTCTGATTTCAGTGAAAGTCAAGATCTTTATTTCTTCATTTGTAAAATCAGAGATAATCATACTCAATCAAATAAGAGTCTATTGACCATTAATGTTTTAGTGATACTTTTGAAAAGTGATACTGTTCAAAAGAGGAAAAAAGTATTGTTATTCTAAAAACTGCTGATTTCATAGACTTTGATTTCTTCTTTACTGAGATTTCTAGTCATTTCAACTTCTGTCCTTATTCTGTCCTTATCCTGTCCTTGGAGAAAATGCTAGATCTGCCACAGAATTAGAATCCCTTTTAAAAAGGCAGCCTCCTCATTCTCTTTACTGGGAAAATACACCATTATTGGTAATATGCAATACTTTCTGATGCAGTTCTTATGCTTACTTATGTCAGGCCAAAAATTGCCCCTAAACAATGTTACAGGGCTTTTCTAGCTGCTTTATGAATTGAATCACTCAGCACTCACAAGTGCACTCACAATGTTCCAACTACTAGAACATGTACAGACCAGTGACAAAGTCTGCTCTAGTACATCTAAGTACTGATTAGAAGGAAATAAACTTTGGAAAAAGCATATCTCATTCAGTGGCTGTAAGGTAGAAGCAAAACTCATATAATTTGCCCACAAAGGTTGGGGTCAAGTCAGAAATTACACTTGCAAACCTGAATCATAGTTCCATTACTACATCTGCTCTCACCTTTCACCTCACAACACCTGTCCATAAAGAGACAGAAAGTGGAATGTAAGACTAGATGTCTACACACACAATAGAAACAGACATTTTTGTAGTGGAGATCTCAACTGACTGTGTTGTAAGATTGAATGTAAAGGTTTCTTTCCTGCTCAATAGTGATTTCAGGTTTCTTTTATCTTCCTGCAGAAACTGTTATCCAATAACTGTACCCTCTAATATTACCATAATTAATACAAAGAAAGAAAGAAAGAAAGAAAGAAAGAAAATGTTTAGTAGTTCCAATTTAGGTGTTGGCTATGTTACCCTACAATATTTGTGAATTTCATAAAAGCACCACACAATCCCTGTGCCTCACTTGGATTCCCTTTAGCATCTCCAAACAAGATTCGATTACTTAAGTTTTGTTCTGATCCTCTGTGTATGGCTGGATTTCATCCTAGTGCAGGACTGTTGCTGACAAAACAATCTCCTCTGCTTTGTCCAATTTGGCTGCAAATGACTAAATCAATGTGACCTTCAGAAAAATCTCCTAGACGATTATTCTGTAGCCTTGACTGCCAATACGAAGCACTTCCCATTTACCAGAACTCTTCACAAAAAGCAATTCACTAATTGAACAACATTTCACTGTTGGGGAAACTGAGATAGTTTCTGTTACAAGACAACACAGAAGGCAATATTCCAGAAGTTACTGTGAAATTTAATATATTGTTACAGTCATGCTCAGGCTGCCTGATCCTGCCAGAACCTAGACTGTGCAAAATCCCATTTTTCTTCTTGTTTGCTGTGCCACTCTGCAACTTTATATTTTATTATTCTTAGCCTCTAATTCAGTTATGACAGAAAGCTTTCCAAAGCTCTGAACTCTCAAAGACCTCAGGCCTGGCCTACAAACATACACATTTGATTATTTTTTAATGAATAGGCCCACTGCAAGTATAGAGAATCAGGGCATATTTAACATTACATTTCAAAAAATTATTGGAGTAATAATGGATTAATATCTTAGTGCTGCTATTAATTTCATAAATTTCAAGCCGCACACTTTGCGACATAAACCTATTTTTAGCTAGACCCAGATTAGAGCAGAACTTTGCACTAATTATACATGTACTGTAGTATGCAGTGCTTGAACGAGTATCCTTTGCTACGAGGGTGTTGAGGAACTAGAATAGGTTGCCCAGAGAAGTTGTAGATGTCCCGTCCCTGGAAGTGTTCAAGGCCAGGTTGGATGGGGCTTTGAGCAACCTGGTGCCTCTGCCCATGGCAGTGGGATTGGAACAAGATGATTTTTAAGGTCCCTTCCAATCCAAACCAGTCTATGATCCTGTGTCTCTGATGCATCTGTTACTGACCAGTGCTGAAAAGGAGACAGAAAAACTGGAATGTAACATTGAAACAAGTATTGCAGCTCCTATGCTCCTGCTGACTTCAGTGGTAAAGGATGTTTTGAGTATGTTTTACTGTCCAAAGCAGTGACCGCTCTGGCCATGAAGAATGGCAAAATTTTTTTCAGAGAGACCCACTGCCCTGCAGGACTTAGATGGACAGGCTCTTTAGGGAAATGGGAAAAAGAAATATTTCCTAGTTTTCCTAAAGAACTCTCAGACACTTAATTTCATATTCCAATTTCTTCTTTCATTTTCTTTGGTGCACCATTAAGTACAATTTCTAAAGGCAACTTAGTAGAGCAGACAATAGATAAGTCCTTACCAATTTAATCCTTTTTTTGAATATTTTTCATTTTCATTCATCTTCTTTTCTTTCGTAAGACACTCACCAAAAGTCACTAACTTCTACACGGGGACATAGCGCTTTCATCATTATCTTTTGATGTGCTTTTCCCAACAAGCTGACTGACTCCACAATGCTCTCCTTTCCCTCTTTTTCTCCTTTCCCAAACATTTGTAGTCATTCTTTTATCAAGTCACATTGGTAGATTTTCATCCCAGGATTAAGAGCTGAGCAAGTAATTTTCAATAACTAATACACTCAAACAAAGACTTTTTTTTCCCCTTGTCTTGGGTCGACACCCCTTCTTGGGGATTACCTGCAAGAAGATCTTGATGTGAATTTTTAGATACCAGAACACTTTCGATATCATATAAATTTTGTTAATCTCTGCTTGATCACAAATGTTTATGCTGCAAGTTGAAAAAAGTAATGTAGCACTGATTGTTTCACATGATTTTATGTGGCAAAAATGGAGGTCTCAGATGCAGAAAAAGTGGGATAAAGTATGAGTGAAAATACTAGTTTGCAAATCTCAATAAATTCACAGGTATATATGTATATTTCTCTCAGTCACTCCAATCCTTCCACACTCATCTTAATCGAACTTTAGCCTATGGTAGCTTTCATCACAGTGCTTTCTTGTGATACCATAAGTCTCTCTCCACAGTCATGCATTTGAATTTTTCTACCAGTCCTCTTTGTTCAATCTATTTCTAGTTGATTTGGAGGGCAATAACATTGCAGGACCAAGACAACATTTTCACAGGCTGCATATCAAGGCAGTTTCCAAATGGACTGTTACAGTGTGCTGTTATATTTCCTCTGTCCTCCAGGAGTGATACCAATGCACAAAGTCAAGAAAAAAATAACAATGGGAGCAAAATTACCACGGTACAATTATTGCATTCTTGATAAACTGAAAAATGTTTGGGTAATCTCTTTTTGATTAAAACTCTTGCACTTTGCCAGCTTTCCAAAATACTGAGAGCCTAAAGCCTTGGAAATTTTGGTATGACTATTCTGTTTCAAGAATCTGAACTGCCTCCATATCACATTAATAAAGCTTCTTCATCTACAGCATTGTTATTTGGAAGTGAAAGAAATATTTAAAAGTGAAATAAAGTATCAGGAAAGACAGTAAGAATGCAAAGAAATCATTGAGGTCTAGACATAGACTTCCTTATACAGGGAGAAATTTTGATGAGGGAAATACAGTCTTTCCATCTGGGAAGCATAGTAGATCAGCATTGCTCAATGAGTGTTTTTATCACTGGGATTCAAAACAGCATTCTGCCTGCAGTTTTTAAGATTTAATTGTACTTGAAAATCAGTTTTTCTAGTGCAGTCTGGTGACTAAATCTGGGTAGAGGTGAAGAAACAAAATGAAGAGGTGATGATTCTGTGTCCTAGTCCCTGTTCTGCTACTGAGCAGTGGTGTGACCTTGGACAAGACACTTAAAATCCATTACTTACTGTTTCACCTGCCAAATTAGGCAAGGCTGACCTGCCTTTGAGGGGGCTGTGAGCTTCAATTTTTAACATCTTGGTACAGAACCACTCAAAACTGCAAAATAGAGGCTTTCATTGTAACTAAAAAAATTGAGACTTCAGCTCAGTAGAAATTAAAAATCAGCGCTTTCTTCTTGTAACCCTGGGGATGATGACATAGATCCACTTGAGTAAGCACAGGAAGATTCTGAGAGATGGGCAGAATAACAAATCACAGAATAAATGAATGAACAGAAACATCCGGCACAAGTTTTCCTACCTGTCCTCACATCTGCTGCTTTGATTAATAGGGAACAATGAAGTAAACAGTGCTGGAGGACAAACTAAGCAGCAAAGAATTGTAACTGACAATTTGCTGCTAAAATACATAGTCCCTTGTAAAACCTATTGATTAATGAAGTCTCTCTACCAGCATAAAAAAATACACACACAAGAGAGGGAAGCACACTCGAGTAAATACTCTCATCTAGAAAACGCAGCATCATGCAGCATTTAATCTGTCTGCTATTCAATAACAGCAGCACACACAAGTAACTTTTCTCTTTTGTTATTACTCACCTGGAGCTATTAATCATCAGACTACAAGCAAAAGAGCAAAAGGAGAGAGGAGAAGTGATGAGCCTATTTCTCTATTGATGCAGCTCTGAGGAGGGCACTGAACCNCAACGGGGGTGTGCACTCAACAGAGAAGAGGTTCACTCTTCTTGCAGCAGAGATATAGGGCGCCATCAGCAGGACCCTGAAGTCACCTTCCTTGCCAGCCAAAGATTTTAGTACAACACTGCCATCTATTGCCTTAAGTTCCAGATTTGAAGGAGGATGGATATTACAAAGTGGTCTGTCTTGCGAGATGGTCCCAGATCTGAAAACATGTGCAGCACCCCACTAGGCAAACGCAGCAGAAGTTACAACCTGGGCACATTCTTTGGCTTTCCAGCCCAAGCTTACTGTCATGTCAAGGCTGTGCAATGGAAGAGAAGCTGAGCAGGCTGGACATTTGCAGAAAAGGCAATAAAAAAAGGAGAGGTGCTCTAACTGTTCCAACTAAACCCTTCTGAACCATCCTGTATTAACTTTTTGATTAACACACTGAACTGGATATTTATCCAGAAGATGTACAATGGAGGACCCAGAAGATGTACAATGGAGGACCCAGAAGAGATCACTTCAACTGGCTGTCTTGTCAGAGCCATACTAAATAATCCAAAGGTTAAAGGGTGGAGAGGACTTCTTGTACAAATTACTGTCTGATTAAGAGAATATTAAATCACACTAAAGCAATGCTTTAGCTGAGTGTAAATGCAAGCAAGTGCTTTTGCCTCTTTTCAAAAAGCCCATTTGCAAAGTTCATTCACTGCTTTCTGTTCAGGCTGGAATGCACATTTCTTAATTCATTCTTGCATGCCATTATACAGCTAGATAAACATAGATATGCAGAAATAAAACAGTGTTGCTTCCAGAGAGAGAAAAAGATTCTGGGGCTGGTCAAGAAATACATACCTGGATGCAGTTTTATGAATCCTTCAAGTTTCACTTCTGGGAAAAAAGAATAAGTTGTGTACTTCAGTCTCCTGAGGAAACAGATTTAATTAGGCCCATATGAGGGGAGAACAAAGAGAATTAGACGTTTGTATGGGCAAGGAGAAGACCAGAACACAAAAATGTGCAGCATTAACAATATTAAATCTTTTATTCACAGGAAGCCAGGTCCAGAAAGTGTAAAAAATTCAGTTGAAATGTACCCATTTTTTTCCTTTCTCAGACTTCAGGCAGTGCTGTCCTATCAATGTTATTAAAAGTCTTACGTTAGATTTAACTACTTTATAAGGTTTTGCCTTTTGAAATGGGCTTGTTTAAGTCTCTCTTCTCACCTGCACTAGCTACCCACATGAGCTCAGTCCTATGAGAAAACATACTAACTCTGGGTCAAAGGTCCTAGAGTTAGAGAGAATTGATAGGGAGGATATTCTAGGCCACATGAAGTCGTATTTAATCCCTCTGGGAATTCTGGAGATACACTAGAGCATTTTCAGTAGCATAATTTGCAAAAAACGCCACCCCAAATATTTTTATGGTGGAGGAGCTCCTTTCACAGAGACAGCCAGCTGCACATCTGCTGTGGGCTCCCTTAGCTCACCTGCTTCTTGGTCATTCTGTTTCATGCTTGAATTTGTCCTCTATATTTTCTATTAGAGAATTCTTTTATGATCCATCTTCCTCACAAAAAATTATTTTGTTTCCTTGATTTTCATTCTGCTACGAGGGCCTTTCCCAGTTTATGTTGCTTACCTACAATTTTTTGTGTTTTGATTTTATTATTTTTAAAAATTGAGGAGGACAGTAGAGGACCAGTGAAAGGGGGAAAAAAGCAATGAAAAAGTGAGAAGAATAGGAACAGACACTTGATAGTGGCACTAAATAATATTTAAAAATTTAGGATACATTGATGAAATATTAAAACAGCTGCAATTCTTATGCCTGATAAACTCTTTTGTATCCTAGGTGAATAAAATTTAGTGTGAGTTCAAACTTCTTCCAGCCCAGGGTATTAACAAAATGATTCTCTATGGGCTCCATTACTATACTAGCGTAGTGAAGATTTATTTGCTTTTTATGTGTGTTCATGAGTGAAACTTCTGTATTCTATCATATATGGGGATTTACTTCATCAATGATATTATAATGCCCTTGTTTGGATTTGTTAAGATTTGATCTTAAGTATTCATCCAGAGCTCTTACAGCCTCAGGGATGTTTGGTGTGTAGGACCCAGCTGACTACAAATCAGTTGCCTTTTTCAAGACATCACTGCTTTCCCACATGACTTCCCCAAAGGAATACTTCTAACACAGCTTCCACTAACCACCCTTCATGAACTATGTCACCTCTAATGCTGTTGTAAAAAATAAGAGTGCATTCAATTAAAGCTAGATTTGACAGTCTAAGCCAGTATTTTCCCAAACACAGAGGTTTACATGTAAACATTTCAACTGTAAAGTTACTCATTGACTTGCCTTGTCAGAAAAGCCTTTTCAGTTTTGCCTGCGTGTGTCTTACTGTTTCCAGGTATTCAGTCCAACAGCTTCACAGTACCTGAAAGTGAAGCAATGAAAAGGAAAAGGGACCAAAAACCTAAGGCAATGCAAAGTTCAAAGAAAGACTTCTTGTAGCAATTTTTAAGGTTAGAATGCTTACATGATTAATCCATATGGGGGGAAAAAGGAGAGGTTCCAGAGGCTTTTAGTAGTTGTTGATTTTGTGAAGGGTACACTTATCCAAATGTGTTTTCTGTCATCTAAGAGGATAATTCCCTTCCTCTTTTCTTCCACTATCCACAAAAAAGGAAATCTTGATTCTCACCAAGTCATGGATCTTCCACAAATCATAACAATTTTTGCCTGTTGTTCCAGGTGCCTGTCTGTGAGCTTAACTGATATTCTTCAGCCTGAATCAGCTTTGAAGTGCAGTCAGTTTTGACTTTAGCATTAACTGAAAGAGAAAGAGAACATAACCTGTAACATACCTGCTCCTTCACTTCTGTTTGGTTACATTATAAGAATACTGAAAGCTAAACTAACAGTGCAGCTGGTGCAACAGGCTGTTCCTGCCTGTGGAAGGGGTAGGGGAGGCCAGGACCTGACCCAGGCTGGTGATCACCACGCTAGTCAAGAAGTCAGGCCACAGGTCAGAAACATAAGGATGCTTTGCCTGGCACAACTCTACTGTAGTAGAGGCCAACAACCTTTGACCATAGCTCGTGCAATGTCTAAGAGTCCTAGGCTGAGCTTGTGTACAGCCCTAGGTCTGTGGGTAGGAGGGGGAGACCCTGGGTGAGGCTGGCCTCTCCAACTAAGGCCCTCAGGGGCCCTCACAGTTGCCTTGAATTCTTTTTTAGCTAAAGCAAGAGACTTTATTTTTATAAGCCCTAGGGAATTTTTCCTCCATAGAGCTGTTCAGTTGTTTTCCAATTCTTTACAAGATTAGATGGCCCTAATTCATAGTATCACCTTCGACTGGCAAAACTAGATGAGCACCACCTGACTTAAAGACCTAATCTTGGCTCTTTCATCTCTGAAAAAACCAAATTCAGGTTTATTTTTGTCACGTAGCTACAGGAAAAAATAATCAGAGCATTGATGTTCAGGTTTTCAGTATTGTGTTGAATTTTCAATTTTAAGTTGATATTTTTTATTCAAATTTTTCCTACTCCTAAAGAGCTTGTGTTTTTTTTTCCCTAATGCTTTGGAAGCTCAAAACCAAATATACTCAAACATTTCAGTTTTCCATGAAATTCAGGTAAATATGCTTAGCGTGTTGACCAAAGGCATAATTTCCTAACTTTTAACAACCAAAGGGAGTAATTTAGTTACAGAGATTCAGCTGTTTGAAACACTTCATGTGTTTCTGTAGGAACCTTGGAATCTGATTAACTGCAGCTGCAGCCTTTGCAAGTGCAGATGTTGTCCAAAAGCCCCCCACATCTTGGGCAATCTCTTATCATTGTGTGCAGTAAGCGCTGAGAAGAAGATGGATACTCCATCCTTCTGGCATTGAGGTAATGCCAGACACTATTGGTTTCAGAGAGAGGAAAAGCTGAGCTTTGCAGCCCAGGTGACAATAATATCCCTTGGCTCCAAGTGTTACCTGGACTCTAGGGAGGATGTCAAAGGCTTTTTACCGCACCAATATCCAGGTTCTGCAAACCCCACAGCAGTGCCTTTCAGAGCCTGTAGTCCTAGGCTGTACCGTAAGCACCTCAGTCGGTTTGTAAACAAAACACAATGAGAAAAAAAGAACAATAAAGTGGTTAGACAAGAATCAACATGACTAACTCTGTGACAGTTTCTGACTCGTGAGAAAAAAAAAACATCAGATGGGGCATATTCACAGCCTCTATTCCTAATGTTTCTATGGCAATTTTGGCAGCTGGTCTTGTAGAATTCATTTCTTCCAAGTCAGCTCGATCTCACACTCTGGCAGTTTTGATCTGTAGCATCCTAGATTAATACAGCATAAACAACTACAGTACAGCATAAACAACTACAGTTATCACAGCTCACATCAAAAGCTTTTAGAGTAAGGATAATTGAGTCAAACTGTGCCACTGAGAAAGACATACATGGTGGCACCCGGGTGGTATTTGAAAGTCTCCCAAAAATCACAACACATGACTAGAAAACACAATACATTCAATTTTAAAGGTATTCAGCCTGCTTTTGATTATTTTCAAATATCTAGCTGTCAGTCAACAGAAAAACTGTAGACTTTTTGTGGTAGATTTAAATGGAAAAGATTTTGTGGTCTGGGTATTTTAAAAATACATGTGGAACATAGTTCTATTCCAGTAAAAATATATTTTCTGTGAAATAGAAAAGCACATTTTGAAAAGATAAGAAATTCAAAGTTCATCCAACGCAAGTAGTGAGAAAAGATCTGAGCCCAGAGGACAAATATCTGCAAAACAATATGTCTCCTTTTATTATTTAATTTTTAAAATCTGCTTGAAATGATAATATTTCTGGAAACCTTAAGAATATTTCTCATTACCAAAAGTTTTCAGTATGTAGAACAGAAAACCAACAAAACTTCATGTAGATAATCTTAGAGAATTCATCACATTCTGTGATATGTTTGGTTTTCTCATTGAGTAGCTCCACATAAGTTGTCAACTGTGTGATATAACTAACATGATAAGCGCCAAAGCCAGCACATAGCAAAAAAAAATGACAAAGGAGTGGATCCCTGAATGTGAAACGTCAACGGTGAAAGAAGGTTGTTTATCTGGGATTCTGCAAGAATGCTGATCTGCTTGAAGAACATTCTTTTTTTTTACCAGACGAATACTCCTTGTTGGGATCTCAACTTGAAATATGGCCTGCACTGTCTTAACTGTTTCTGGCTTTCCTTTGGCTAATGAGCTTTTCCACTCCTGAAGGAAAAGAAACCAAGCTGTGATTCCCTTTAGGAAGATGAAAGTTCAAACAGTTAGAGAACAGTAGCCGCTGTGTGACAGCGATGCAATATGTTATCATAGTATATAGAAGGACATCCACCTTATTTATCAGAATAATCTATATAGTTCCCAATAGGAGTAACACAGAATACAGTATGTTTATACAGTGAAATTTTATGAGGTAAGTCACTTAGTAATTTAGAAGTTATTCTTTTCTACTGCATCTGTGAGAACAGCATCATGATGAGATAACCAAGAGGCATTTTCCATGCAGTTTACAAAAATAAAATCTCCAGCGTCAGTTTTAAATAAAGTTGAAAGAAAAGAGAACTCCACTTTGTCCTGCCTCCAGTGGAAATGCTACTGAGAGAGGTCATCAGCAATGTAGCTTGTCTATTCTATATAGCACATTTCAAAGGTCTGTACAAGAGCCTGGATTGCAGTTTGTTTCACTTTACAGCAAAGGAGAATTAGAATTTCTTACTAAATACTCAGGGGCAAAACTACGTCCAAATAAAGGACTCCAGCACACCTGGGTCTGTGACATTCCAGTTCCCTAAACAGGTGCGTGTCCACCACTGGTACTACTGGCATACATGGTAAAGTTTGTACATTTTCAAACACTCTGATAAAGTTCTTGGTAACATTTGGTGCACTACTGTAATTGCTATGCTAAGCCAGAAACTAAAAAGCGTAACGATGAGTGCGTAACCAGAAATGCCAATGTGCCTCCAGGGGGTCATAACAGATCTGAAATGTGTCCCTTCAGAAGCACTAGCCTTAGAGAGAAGCATCAGATCTCCTCTGTCTACCTGATCAACATGCA
The DNA here is from genome assembly GCA_013397115.1 of Edolisoma coerulescens. Classification (NCBI taxonomy): domain Eukaryota; kingdom Metazoa; phylum Chordata; class Aves; order Passeriformes; family Campephagidae; genus Edolisoma; species Edolisoma coerulescens. The sequence goes on along the minus strand of VWZW01003110.1, from coordinate 358,685 downwards.
GCAGATGGGCTTTTTTTCTGTCTCATTCTATTTCTGTCTTTCTCAGAGACACAGCAAAAGGTCCACAGCCATCAATACATTAGGTCATCTCCTGTCACTCAGCAGCAAGAGCCGTGTCAGAAAGGAGAAGCCTAAAGAGTTTTCTTATTTCTCCTGTGCTTTCCAGAATCTATCACTCAATCACATTTCCTCTATGTAAATTCTGGGGTTTGATAAAGAATCATGTCTCTGTTCCTTTCAAAAACTCTAATCTCTTCAGCGTTTGTTATGCTGTCTCCAATGTTCCTCTGCTGAGCATGGTTTGTAGCAGAACTGGGAATTATAGGGTCTAATTCAATACTGCTGTGCAGTACAGCATTTATTATTTCTTCAGGCTTTTCCTTTCCATTAAGTAGAGGCAATCTTAAATCACAAGGTATATGACTATGAAGTATTGTCAGATCCCAACTTCATATTATGTTCCTTTTCAGAAAAGAATCTTTAGGCAGGAAAGCATATTCAAAATAGTAAGAGAATGCCTCACATCAGTGACCGACAAACTGTATAAAAAAGCTAGAAATATACTGTATAGCCTTTCTTCCACCATATCATAAAAACTCTGGCATCCTTAATTTAGCCATTCTTTTTAGGAAGTTTTTATCCTTGAAGAAAAGCCAGCTAACACTTCAGCTCCTAGCTGGTGGAAGGGAGCTGGATGATTGTTGAGATCAAGAACTGAAAGCATATTTTCTACTTACAGAAATGCAACTGTGTTACAGTGTGAACTGCTTTATAACTCAGATTACTGTCTATCTTTCTGCTAGTTAAAGGATACAGGTACTTGGGAAAAGTGAGGAGAACTGGAAGCACTTTCATGGGGCTTTACTTTGACTCCATTTCCCAGCTGTGATTTTGAGCTCTGAAGGATATGTCAAAAAATAGATTAGGGGGTTCTCTCCTGTCTACCTATGACACAAAGGAGCTTTTCTGCTTGTGCTACATATTAAACAAGAAATTAAATTATTTTTCTTTTGTTCCTCTCAGTAATGGGGTTTGAACTGGGACATAGTCATGCTACACCAATGTCTTGCATCTCTCCTCAGTGAGTACTAAAACTATTTGTTTTCTTTCGGGCTATATTCCCTCGGTCTAGCAACCAATGGCACTGGGACCATTCATCCATGTTGGATTTATTATCTATGGTTACCTGGTTGGATCATTTTTCTGCATGCTGAAATGGTGCATAATTGGGCTATTTCTCATAACAAATGGAGTGTGCCTGTACAGAAGGAGGTTGGTCTACGTCAGGTTTTGCCTCACTATTTTTAATAGCTCCAGCAGAGAATGGATTTCACTTCTCTGTTGGGGTCTTTCCAGTCTAATGTTTTTCTCTTTGTTTAGTGTCACAGAAGTTGGTCTCTGTCATATTTTTATGAGTGGCAAAGTATAAGTCCTGGTCATTTTTTTGCATTGCTTCACAAGGTGAACAATAAATATTCTTGCAGGAATATCTGGGTTTATTTTATTTTAACACAAAATCAGAACACAATTTGTGGGAGATATTCCAGCCTGAAAGTTCTTTATTACTATTATAATAAATATTATAACATAATACAATATGATATGATAGGATAGGATAGGATATAATATAAATATTATACAGTTCTGCAATATATTAATGTCTGATTTAAAATGGATATCGCAGCAAAAAGAGAATTAATGTATCTTGGTGGATGAATAAATTCAGCATAACAAGATTACTGTTTTAGTGGCCTGTGATGCCTGAGTTTTTTCTTTGTTTATTATGCGGTACAGGTCACAGGCATGCTCCAGCAGTAGAGAAACATTTAGATCTTTTCATTAAAATCAATCAAAATCTTTCTCTTTGAGCATCTGCTTTTGTTTGGGTTTTGTTTTCCTGGTGATTCTTTGGTTCACAACTAAGGAAGGGTCAGACACACAGAGAGACAGGTACTGTCTTTATTCCTTTAAGCCATTACTCTCAAGTAAGCTACTGGGTAGATATGAGAGACAGAGCACCATAGTAGCAATCAAATCTGCTTTCCAGAATATTCCTGTGCTAGGCATCTGGTAAGGAACACAGATGTTCACTTTATATACTCTCTGTGTTGGACCTTTGGCTAAGGTGCATGTCTTCACGAAAAATGAGTGCTTGTTATAACACAAAATGAGACCTGCAGAAGTCCAAAACACAACCCCTTACCAGACACTGTGAAGACAATTAATTCTACCCTGGCCAAAATCAGCACAAAGAGATACTAACATCTACTGTGCTTATCTTTCTAAGACAACAGTGGAAGCCAAAAGCAGGAATGCTTCCAAAAAAGGGATCATGGAACTGCATTGAGTGTAAGTCAAATAGCAAAAAACACAGAACCATCTAGGTATGGACTCTGGCACTTGGATTCTTCGGGAGAAGATTCTCTCTTTCCACTCCACCTCACTTGAAGTAGTGTGTCCACCTTTTGGTCTCCCAGCACAAGAAGGATGTAGACCTGTTGGAGTGAGACCCGAAGAGGGCCACAACAATGATCAGAGGTCTGGGACACCTTCCCTGTCAACACAGGCTGGAAGAGTTGGGGTTCAGCCTGGAGAAGAGAAGTGTCTGGGGAGACCATACAGCAGCCTTCCAGTATCTAAACAGATCCTACAAGAAAGCAAAAGAGGGACATTTTTACAGGAGAGGACAAAGGGGAATAGCTTTAAACTGAAAGAGGAAAGGTTTAAATTAAATATGAGAAAGAAATTCTTCACTGTGAGGGTGGTGAGCACTGAAACAGGTTGTCCAGAAAACTTGTTGGTGCTCCATCCCTGGAAGTGTTTAAGATCGGGTTCAATGGGGCTTTGAGAAACCTGGTCTAGTGGGTGGCATCCCTGCCCGTGGCAGGGGGTTTGGAACTGCATGATCTTTAAGGTCCTTTCCAACCAAAACCATTCTATGATTATTTGGATTATTGACTGTCAAAAGCTGGGAGGATGTATCACGGAAAGTGCATCAGATCAGTTGTTCCTTGGAGTAGTCCAACATGGATATCAAAGTTTATAAAACCAGTCTGCAACCCAGTTTCCCTCTTGCTGTATGACCTTTATGGTTGGAGGAGGACGTAATTCAAGGAAAAGATATTGGGGCAGGAGAGCATCAAGGTTCAGTCAATGAATGACAACTCTAAGGATTGTCTGTATATGTTCCCCTCTATCTCTTTTTGTGGTAGCCAATCTAAAAGTAAAAATAACAGCTCTAGATGTTCACATGTTTTGTTTTAGCTGCACAGATAAATGATAAAAGGAAAATAGAGACACAAGGAAGGAAAGTGGCTTCTCCCTGTATGTAAGTGGCAGAACTAGACAAATACTTCCACTTCCTAGTCTATTACCTCTTTTTAGCTTCTCCATTTGCTATACCCTAGTGACATCTATTGTATGGCAAAAAAGATGGCTTGCAGTTTATCCTAAGATCAATGGATTGGTAACTGATAGTCAGGATGAATCCCTGAAGACTCATTGATGGAAGATCCTTTAAAACCAGGGTACTTTAACATGGTCACTGATTGCACCTGTGACATTATTGCAAAGTCCTGCTGGTTTTCAGATTTGAAGTCACAAGAGTCTTTATAGGTCAAAACCCATCATTTGTATTGCATTTGAAAAACAGCACCCATGTTTCAGCTCAGCGCCTCCTGCATCATCTCTCCTTCCAATATGATTTATGCTTTATTTCCATGTACAGCGAAATGCAGTAATCCAATTCCCAAGTAAGTCAGGCATGTAGCAGCAGTGTACTCACATCTCCAAATACGCAAGCAAGTAACTTTGGCATAGGAAGGTATAGCCATGGCTAAAAGTCTTACAGCCCTTCATCTTCAGTCCTATGTCAGGTGAAGAAAATATAGAGCACTACACTGATGATCTGAAGGATTGCTAAAAGCAAAGAAATGCACTACTACATTGATCATTTTTTCCCTAACTATACAATGAATGCAGGATTGAGAGATGCTGCCCTTTAATTAGATTAAAAATTGCATATTACAAATGCTAAGCCTGATTTTTGATTTTTTTCTCTCTTACTTATAAAAATTAAAGTTGTAATTAGTTGCACTGAGAACAAACTTAAATGTCTAACTTCCCAGAGATGTAGCCAAGCTATATTACCTCTTTGCATTAATGCTGTCATTAATAAATAAGTTTCAGGAGCGCACATTAGTTAACATTAGAAATGCTTTCAAAAATTAATCTAGCTCCAAATTTGCTTGTTCCAGCTGATATGATTTATAATACTTAAATATGCACAGCATGCTTATTTCTGTCCAGCATTTCTTTTAGTGGAAACAGTTCATAGAAATAATTTTTTAAAGTGATTCTTTTACAAAAGAAGCCCCAAAACTTTGCATTCTTAAGGATGAGATCCATTCTTACTTTACATCAGTTTACATTTCGCTGACTTTAACAATGCTTCTCCTTATTTTCACCAGTCTAAGGGAGTTCTGAAACAGGCCTTAAATTTGTATTAATTTGTATAAATGCATGCCTAATTATGATGTAGACTAACAGAATACGGCACAACTCATTATGTATTTCTCACAGACAGTTTTTTCCTCTTGTATATTTATTGCAAGCCCTGCAATTTTGGTTGGGATTTTTCCTCCTTGAAATCACAGTTTACAGAGTTATATTATTTTACAAGACATCCAGCTTTCAGTTTTCTTTTCAGAAAATAAGCTTCAAGTTCTCATGGCTGCTAGGAGACATTTGGAAAGGTTAATCTGAAAGGATCAAACACTAGAAGGCAAATAATATAAAGATCCCAAGGGATATTACTCTTAAAATCTCATGATTTTTTAACTAGTTTTATGGGATTAAAATTGCAGCAGGGGAGATTGAGGTTAAACATTAAGAAACCCTTCTGCTGTAAGGATAGTTAAGTAGTAGGACAGTTTGTCTAGAGAGCTTGTGATTTTCCACCAGTGAAGGTTTTTAAGAGCAAACTGGACAGGTTGCTACCCAGGAATGTTTAAGCTCTCATTGATTCTGCTTTAAGATGTTGAACAGTAATGAGGTCATGTAGTGAGTTCATCTCTTGCCCCATTTTCCATAGCAATGATTTATGTAGCCTGATTTACCATTTTGAACATGTTGGGTTAACAGTGATAAGTGCAAAATTGTTTCATTTAAACCACCAAAAATCACTGCTTGTAATGCATTTCTTATCAATATGGCTAAAAAAATCTTTTTAAAAAATCAACCTCAGTAGGAAAAAAGGAATCCATTTGAAATAAGCTGGAGTTTTCCCACAAAGTCCCTTCTGTATATTCTAAGGGATTTTTGCTCAGGATATTTTATCAGTCCCAATGGACAGGTTTGTTTTCCTTTTCATTTTTTCTATTTTCGTCTCATCTTCTTACCTTATTATTATACTAGTATGACTTTATTTCTAGAATGTTCATTTTTTAAAAAATTCATTCGATTGTGGCCTTTACAAGTTCTGTTGGACAGTGGCCCAGAAGACACTTAAGGTCACAGCTTTCTTATATGAAAATTAGATAAGTTTACCTTGCTAGCAACTGAAAAAACACAGGTCAATAAATACTTTGGCGATGACTTTTGAGGTAATTTGCTCTGTGTGGACTCTCAGCTGTTAGCACAGAATGAATGCAGTGCACAGCATGTATAATATGCCTTTGGTATAACAAATCCTCAGAAATTTTCCTGTTCTGTAAGAGAGAAGGGTCTAGAGGGTTCAAGATATTGTTTAGTGCCCCACAGCCTTAGGTCAGAGCACAGAGCTGAAACCCTTGGACTGCAGGAGATACTCCAGCAGACACCCCAGTAACTGGATAGACATCTCGTTTGCCTAATATGAAATGCAGAATAATTACAAGAGGAGCATTTTGTTCCAGTAGATAAATCAAGAATTTTTATGGAAGGAAACCTCAGAAACATGTGTAATTCTGAATCTGTAACATTCTGCACTCATTCTGGATATGGAATGAGGCAAAGTTCCTATATTGAAAAAAATGTATATCAAAGCTGCTGATATAATGCACACTTATAACATAAAGGAATATTGAAGTTACCTTTCCCCAAGCAAATAAAGTACTAGTTTGCCATAAAGCATTGCTTTGGTTCATGTTATTAGCCTAAATAAATTACTCTGAAGAATTCCGTAGAAAAGAAAAATATGCACGACTCTTAAAATGCCCCTCCCAATAGGATGCCAATAGGCTTCTGCTATCAGTCTTCAAAACAGACCTTTGTCCTTGGAGCTTATTTATGGTTTATTTGATCTGAAAGAGACTTTTATTTTTTGTGGTTGTTGTTTCTGAATTGGCAGAATGTTATTTGTACTTGATCTACCATACATAAGGGAGTGCAGTGAACCAAATTATGTTTCTGCATCTCAAAAGCTGAGGGTTTCCTTAAATGTTGTGCGCTCCGTAGGCAGAGGAAACCATCTGCCGTGACCCAAGAAGTGGTTAGAAGAACTCCTAGAGAGGACCTTCTGAGGCCCTCTGCTGACTCCCAGAAATTCTGTTCTTTCTCTGCCTGCCAATAAAACTGCCTCAGCAAATCCTATTCATTTCTAATGCAGTGCTGTGCTGCTGGTGCTTTGGTTTGGGCACAAGTGTATGGTAGAAAAAAATACACAAAAAGGCAAAGCCTTAAACTTCAAATGCAACATATTTTGTCCCGGTCTTAATTGTTAGAGAAGTTGAGTGTCTCACCTTTTAAATAAAAGGAATGCTGTACTCAAGGAGGCACTTGTCCTTCTCCTACCTTAAGAGACCCAAATCAGGGACTAAAGAATCTAAATATAATGTGGTCATACTGTTAATGCAATTTCAATTTGTCAGTTCCTGGTGCTCCATTCACTAAAGAGTGGAGCCAAGTACAGGGACGGATTCATTACTAGTCATAAAGTACGTTTTTGTTTTAGTTAGTTATGTTTTTATTCCCAGAGGGTGAAAAAGTTACAGAGAATCAACAGAACTACTTTTTCTTTTGCAATAACAAAGTTAATGCTTTTCAATAGCAAAAGATGCAGCCTTTCAGAAATGTCTTTCTCAACATCTCTGTTCTTAAACTTCTCACACTCTCTTGAGATTTGTAAAAAGTCAGCCTAAGTATAAATAAAGAAATATGTAGTGTTCTTAGGAAGGGTTATAAAAATGAATCAAAGCAATATGCCTTTTGTTCCTACAGCAAATAGACCAAAATTGCAGTAGGTATCTTCCTCATAAAAGCGTAATTTGTTAGATACACAAAAGAAACAAAGACCCAAAACCTGCTGCCAGTTAAGCCTGTCTAAATCTGAGTGGCCGTTTTGTCATTCAAAACTCTCAGCCCCAGATGGTGGAATTGAGAGAAGATATTGAATGAAAACAAAGTCTGTAGTTTAAAATTCTCCATCTCTCTACAATGTAAATCCCTATTGGTACCATTAAGTCAATGGATTTCCTGTGAATATAGTGTAACATGTAATTTCCTTTCCTTATCTCTGAATATATTTAACATAAGAATAAAGCCTGAATTCTTTTGGGGGAAAGGAGGTGAATCCATTTCTGAGCATTTTGTTTAGTTTTAAGGTAAAATAGAAGAATTAGGTCACTTTCACTAAATATTTGTAACATTCTAATTGTGAATAAGCCTTAATGGAGATGGATTGAGAGTGTGAAGAGTAGAAAAGCCAAGAGTTGGTGCAGATACTAAATAAGGCATCAGGCAAAAACAGGGCTTAAGTAGAGACAAGAGCAAGGAAGAAACTTCAGGAAAACCAAGAAGAGAAAGAAGCCTTGAGAAGGCATCCTGCAGCACCCAGAGCTGAAAGATATGACAAGATGACCCATTCAAGATAGGTGAAACAGGCCCCTTTCAGAGCCATCCCTGTGATGTAATGATGTTGTGGGAGTGACAATGGCCATTGCTCATAGACTTTGCTCATCCTGGTGGCATTAAGTGCCACCATGACCCCTATTTCTCACCATGAGTTCTGATGATGATGTCATTGTTCAACTCCAGGCAGACAAGCATGCAATAGTGCCTTTTTTCAAAAACAGATCTTAATGTCACATTCTGTTGCTGGCCTGATTCCAGCCCATGTCTCTACAAAAATGCTGACTTGTCAATAATCTGTGCTTTGTACTGCTGATGGTGTGCATGTTCAGACACCTTGGAATGCAAGCTCAAGTCCACAACCTGTTTCAGTTCTAGAATTGTCTGAAGGTGACAGAACAGCATTAACATCTTCTTTGCTAAAGTGATTAATAGATTAATAATGGTAGCTGAGTGCTCATAGTGATTTATTTGACAAGCCAGTTAATCATTCAGGTATAATAGTACAGAATTAGGAGCATGCACTTCAGAGTAGGGTCAAAATTAGAGATCAGGAAGTCATTTAGCAACCGTAGGAGAAGATGAAGAATACAAAAGGTGAAAGGAAAGGAACATCATGAAATATGTGAACACTGGGAAATAGCTTCTCATATTTTTCTTCTAAATTCTAATTAAATTTTTAGAGCTTTGAGAGCTTTGAGGAGCATGAGGACTCTGCATCATAAAAGTCTCCAATCCTTTCTTTTTCTTTAGAAGAACACCTTGTGTGCACTTCTCCCTCCCAGCACAACAGTATAATTTCTATACTATTGTGAATAATATGTATAAATCATATAGCCCCAAACACCAATATTTGGACAAAGGCTGTCGGAACCCAAGTACTGCTATGCATAAACAGTTAAAGTATGGAACTTTCAGGCTGTTTTGTACTAAACACTAAATTGTGTCTGAAGCAAGTAAACTGTTAAAAGAATTATACTGAATAGAAACACAGAGCTGTTGGAATTTTTAGAGCTGAATTTGTCTGGAATACAGTGACAAGAGCCTTGAATGTGTATCAACAAGCAATGGGTTGGTAGAAGATCTTTAGTAGATTGTCTGATTTCTGTCACTAACAAGTTCACTTAGCATGTGAAATTTTTCTTATTGCTCCAGAGAAGAAGCTCTTCTCATGATGAGTATTTAAGGAGTATTTATTTCAGTATAAAAGCAAGATTTATTTACATCTTTATTTTTAATGAAATAGAATAGAATAGAATAGAATAGAATAGAATAGAATAGAATAGAATAGAATAGAGCACCTTCAGTGTGAAGGGACCTACAAAGATTATTTAGTCCAACTGCCTGGGCAAATGTTAAAGAATATTGTTAAGGACATTTTCCAAACACTGACAGGCTTGAGGCATTGCTCACCTCTCTGGGAAGCCTGTTGTAGTGTTTGACCACCCTCTCAGTAAGAAAAATGCTTCCTAATACCTAAACTTTCCGTGGTGCAGCTTTAAACCATTCACTCACATCCTATTACTGGAGACCAGGGAGAAACGTCACAAAAATCAAGTCTTCAGGAGGTTTGGACCCTAAAGACATGCACATTATGTGGCCAGAAACAAGATGGTGCTGAAAGAACCCAGCAGTAGGAAAATAAAAGTAAAAACTTAGGTGATACAGGGGCCAGCTTACCCCTGTTAAGGAATAAGAACAGTGTAGAGTTTAGTTGTGCACAATTGTGGATGAGCTGGAGGTCAGCTTCCAGAGAATAGGGGTGTTCTTAAAGGAATAAAAGAGTAAAGCCAGAAAAACACACCCAATATACCATTTCTGTCCTGAGTTTTCTTTGACTGGAAGTTGAGGGTTGAGAGAAACTAAAGAGGTTTCTTGACTTGGAAACAGAGGAACCAGAAGAGAGATGATTAATGCAAAGGAAGAAACTAACGGAATGCTCTGATCACACAGACACCCAAAAGTAGTTAATAAAGATGTAAAAAAGAAAACATGTTTCAATAACCAACCAAGGAATAAAATTTAGGCCATATGGCTGATGCCAAACAGCTACCTAAAATAGAAATAGCAGCCTCTGCCCCTATACCGTCAGCGTACATGTTCAGAATAGTTAATATTCCTTTAGGAGCTTACTAGAGACTGTTATTTTGATTTGCTTTGGGATATGAGCTTTTTCTGTAGAATATAAAATGGTTTTTATGCTATTGAGATTAATAAGATTTAATGATATTTTTATCTGGGAGAAAGCCAGCATCTAGAGAATCCTGGCAAGTCTTGAGGGAGAGGAAGAAGTGTCGGGTTAAAGATTAAAAAACCCCAAACAACTCCAAAGCAGAAGAAAGTCCAGGAAAGAGTATGCCCTGGAGTTAATGCAGAAAGATGCACAGACAAATCCTAATAATTTTGAGGTCATTATCAATACCATCCTTACGAACAAGAAAAAGAAACAGGGGTGAGAAATTCATATTTAACTGAAAATAGCCACATGGAAAGATGCCAGTTTGCACTGTGACACGAAAACAACAGGTCAGGTTGAAAACCTTCAGGAGATAATGTAATCTATTAGCACAGACTGGTTGGTCATTTCTGAAATCAAAGTTCCAGCCATGTATGATATGTTACTTTGATCATGCTACACTACTTACTGGAGCAAACTAATGAAAAAGGATCTTGTAGGTCATTAAGGGACTAAAAACCTAAAACAAAATGGTAAAAACTTTTAATGAAGAATAATAATACTACAGATACTGACTTGGCATATGAAAAATGTCAAAAATACAGCAGATAAGCTATATTGATCTCACGTGAAAAAAAATGCCTCCTGAAGCAAAGCAGGCAGAGATTTTTTTGTGTCAACTACAAAACTTGGTACTTATTCTAGATAATTTTTCTTGCTTCCCTGAGAAGTTGATATTGGGACATCTTAAGAAGGATATATAATAAAGAAAGTTTTCAATTAAGTTTTGGACAATGGACTGGAAATAAAATACGTGGAAAAAAAAAGAGATAAGTTCAGATTCCATTAGGTACATTCAGAGTAGAAATGTTGAAACCTGCTTTATCTTTCATAGAACTGATAAATTTGTAATCTTAGAAACTCACGACGAAAAATCTCCGGATTTTTGGAAGTAGACAATTCGGGAAGAACAAGAAAAGACAAAAAAATCAGTTTGAGTTTAGTATGGAAACAACTAACCGAAAACATACACATTAGCTACAAAAATCTGGTTCAGTGAGCAACAGGCTACTGCAAGCTTGAAGACAGAATTACTGTATTTTTTTCGTTGTTCTTTCGCACTTTTCTAACTATTTACTTCTGGTAGCTGTCAGAGAAAGGAAAAATGGGGATGATGAGACTAGATACAAGGAAGGATATTCCTTCATATAAGACGAAATTTTTTTACAATGAGGGTGGTGGAACACTGAGACAGGTTACCCAGAGAGGTGGTAGATGCCCCATCCCTGGGAACATTTAAGGTCAGGTTAGAGGGGGCTCTGAGCGTGATCTGTTACGTTTTGACTGAGAAGAGAGAACGTGGTTAGACTTCATCACAGAAGTAAACCCCTGACTATCCACATTAAAAGAAGAAGTGATTAGGAGGCATCCCCTTTTTAGCCCTTACAGCTACTGCATTCCCAATGTCTTCTGAGTGGCTAGGTTAAATTACAGGCTGGGGTGTCCCTGACCACACCACTGCTCCTGGCTCAGACTGTTGGTGTGTGCACTCCAGAAGGGCATTCTGAACTCATCCAGGCAAGACATGATCTCTGCAGGCTGGCTGAAGTGACTGTCAGTTGCATCCTACTGTCACTAAGCCGGTCTGTGACTGAGGTGGCTCTGACTGCAACATGCGGGCTGTATTGTAGATCAAGGCTTTCCTTACCAGCCCCTGTCGTCTGCAGGACCTGGAGCTTGTCCCCTGCCCAAGTGGGGCAGAAGCAGAGGAACACCCATTTCTGTAATTGTGACAGCTCTGAACGGTTGCTTGGGGGTTCTAAAATATACCTTGGCTTCAACTCCAGCTGTGTTAAACTTGTTCCCAGCAGAGAGAAACTTAACATATTACTAGCAAGAATAAAGTGAGGATTTTGACAAGGTGTCATCCGAAAGATTTTTCCAGCACACAGGGAGGCTGTTAGAGATTTTTCAGTATAATTCCTAATATGACAGGGACTAAAGCTGAACCCTTGGTCAATCATTTTAAATGTAAACCTTCCAGGGTCACTATGCTAAAATCACTCAAGATAATTTTTAACATGGAAGTCAAAGAAGGGATCAATGTCATTTAACTTGAAAACCTGGGCTGCAAAATCAAGCATCAGTTCTGAGAGGTGGATAGCACCAAACTGTCCTCTGATGAACACTGAAGATAAGGCCATAATAAAGAAGTCATAGCAAAGACTGGTCAGTGAGATTTTCTTTTACAAAAAGCAGAACATGTTATAAATTCTCACCCTATTTTTCCAAGTATTTGAGATGGATTTTTCATGTCGAAAACATAAAGTGATGCTGTAAACATTGTTTTAATAAACTAGTGCACACTTCGAAGACTGAATTTTCAGTTTGTCTTACACATGATATTAAACAATTTTCAGACGGAAATTATCTTTCACTTAGCAGAGATAGAGATAGAAAAAAGAGTAGCAATGGGGTAATTCTGCTGATAAGAGTGTTGACCTAAGTTAAATACCTCATAGTTATAGAGAAATCAAATGAAAATAATAGTCTCAGTAGTCTTCCAGAATATGATTTTCTGTCTTCAACTGCTGGAAAAATACAGGAGATTCCCAATTACAAACTTGGTGAACCCAAACTGAGCACCAAAATGACACAGAAATAATGTAGTATTTGAGAGTCAATGTGTGATACTATGCATAATGAAGCATCTAAAATGAAGAAGGGAATAATGTTTTATAGTAAAGAAATTTAAAATGATATAAAATCAAAAAGACAATTATGAAAGTCATCAACAATTTAAATTGTATTAAAAGTAATCTTTAGTGTGAAGGTTATTGTATCTTTTAGGTATCAATTTTCTCTTTTGTTATCTTTCTCACAAGAAGAAGAAAAGTAAGCAAAATGAGACTCAGTTCTTGCTCAAAAATAGACCTGGAAGCTTCCAAAATCAAACTGATTGCCAAGAAATAGGATTTTTATAGAACCATGAAACATGATGTTCATGTAATCTCATTTATATCCAACTACATTTTCATCCAAGTCAAATACCGTGATTTGAGTTTTGTTCTATGCAACCAGTCAGTGGTGACACTATTGAAATAGGTAAAATGTTCCATTGCAGGTTCTTCAAACGTCTGTTTTCCCTAGAAAAAAGGAAGTATTGTTTGAATTTTAAGAACTACAATGCATTGACCCATCTTGTGGGGTTTTTAAAAAAAATTCTTTTTAGCCCCTGCTTTTCATAAAACATAGAAGGGTCTGAGTGTTTCATACACATCAAAATAAACACGTAGTTCAGAAATACACAGCATTATGATGAATGAATGAATGAATGAATGCATGCAGACTTTGAGGCACAATGACCAAGTATCCCATACTCTCAGGAAAGGTGGGCAAAAGTCCATGAGAAGAAGCTTGTTATATCAGGTACACAGATGAGCCTGATCTCCACATTTTCAAATGGAGTGGACTGGTATATTTAATATGACATTTTAAATTATTTGTCTAAATAATACATGCACCCACACATGCCTCTTTCAGATCCAGTGTGGATTATTACCTGCCACTGAAATTGTTGTTCATTAAAGCAATAACATCCAAAATATGTAAACATGAAATCATATGTATTTACTGAAAAAAAATGACATCTGAACCAATTCAAGATGTCACTAATTTGCTCAAAGTATCTGTCGGTCATGGATCCAACTTTGGCAATGCCATTCAGTGGTGTCATTTTGACTGCAGCTTGAAACATTAACAGTCTGCATACAGTGATATCAGGGGTCTATTTGTGGACCCGTCTCTGAACTGCATCACTAAATCTGCATTATAGCATCTGAGAGGTACTTACTATCTGTGACCCCAAATAAATAAATGGATGAATTGAAGCCAGAGGTAAAGAATATTTCCTGTTCTTTTCAAGGCTGGGTTATTACCTGGCAATTACAGGCTGGGACTCTGTGATGCAGACTGTTTGGATTCAGTTTGTTGAGGGACAAAACAAACCTGAGGGAAGTATACATAGAGCATAAATATTATCTGCACTGAAATTTTTCCTGATGAATTCTCCTTAATCTGGTGTGGTTTTAAAATTGTTCTTGAGTAATTGGACTCAATTATACTTCTGAAAGAGCAAGACCCTTCAAAATCTGGAAATGTTCTGCTATGGCTTAAGATATTCATCTTGTTGAGCCATGAGTGTCACAAGCCAAACTGTAGATGTACAACACAAGGACAAGTACAGACCCAATGCTAACTGATGAATCATTAGCCTATTGATCAGATGATGTCCCAGCATTGGTGGCATACTGTGGACATATTCCCTTATGGTGGCACCTCAGTAGGCTATGGTTATATGAGGATTCCAGAGCCAGTCAGTAGGTCCCTGCTCCTAACGTGCAACATGCACACCTCTCCAGCCCTCTCACCTTTCACCGGTGTATGTAAGCATGCATATGTACAAACAGTGTAGCCGTGAAACAAACTAGAAATGCACCATTTTTGCAGCCACAGATAAGTATTCAGTCCTGTCAGCAGAGACTGTATCGGAAGATAAACAGCAGTTCTACTGAATATTCAATTTGTCCCATAACTTGTCAGTAAAAATAACAAAGGTCTCTTCTGCTATAAATAATACAGATTACTCTTTCAGAATTTCATCACTTCAGCAATGCTGTCAGAAGTATGTAAGGCAGAATGCTCTGCAATATCAGTATTTCATACGTCACATTGACACTCTCTACAGCTTTTTCTTTAGGCTTCAATGGTTAGAGTGAAGATGGGCAAGGTGGCATTAACTAACTCAAGTGCTTTACTGCCAGCTTTCATTTCAGATGAACTTATTCAGGGAGAGCCTCCTCCCCTGGCATAACATTGCGTGATAGCCAGCTCTTATCTCTCAGCTGTTACGAGTACCAGAGGGAACAAAATAATTCATACTTGATTTTGAAAAAGTTATTTTGGAGCAACTTTTAATTAGCAACTAATCATAGGTCTCTGGAACAAAAGGGCTCATACCTGCTAAGCAGATTTCAAATAGTCACCTTAGAATGGGTGAGAAATGGGATTTCCATGTTCATACCTTTCCCATGTCTTCATTGCATGACAGGATGACCACGGCACAATGCCTTTGTGCACTGAGATTCCTAGTAATGTATTATAACACGTCTCCCCAGCAACAGAGGCTACTGAAAGCACATCAAATTTGTCCTCTGCTCACTAAAATGTCTTACTATAAAATACTGAATTGAGTTCAAAGTCATAGCTTCCCCTAGAAACATTCAATTGTCTGGACCTGGCGTATCTGAAATTTGAGCAGGAATGACAGCTTGGACCTTGAACCTTTTCAGTGATAAGAAAGTTCATGTGTGCAGATGAAACTGCCTCAGAAATTAGTGTAAAGCTGTCATTGAACTCTCCCAGGAGCAAATGGCGATCACAAATCTCGTTTTTCCCAGCCAAAATGCAAGGTTTAATTCTTTGTCTTTTCTAATGTATTTAACTTCTTTAACAGATATTGAAGAAAAGTAATACACTATTCAAAATAAGACATTCTGGGCTTCCTTCTACAGAAGAAGGGAAAGACAACAAGATACAAATTTCAAAGGGCAATGCATTGCCTAATCCTCCTAATTTATTAGCGCAAGTGAGGTCAAAAGCCACTTTTGGGGCAGCTGATCCAGATGAACTTCCCCACTCTTCTCAGGCCCTTAGGGGTAATCTTGGATTGGACAGAAAGAGGCAGAAGATAAAGCAAAAGTGTGAAAAAATGGTTGAGACAGAAAAATAATGAATCAATGAATAGTTAATCAGGAGGGCAGATTGTTGACACAGCTCCTGCATGCTCTAACTGCATGCAGCAGCAGCAGCTGTTTGCTCTGTGCTTAAAAGCAAGAGCTCTTCTGCCAACATAAATTCCATTAAAGAATTTTAGTTATTTAAAAGGTGATTAGATTGTAGTAATTTATTCTAGTTTTATTACAATGTTTTTTTCCTTAGGGATCCTAAAAGGCTGTTATCATTTCTCATAAAGCACTTTTACTCCTAATAATCAATATCGATTTTACTATACCATATTATTGCTTAGATTTATATTCTTGTTTTGTGTGGGATTTAGGTATTAATATAATTAAAAAGAAATGAGATAGAGTGCTTTGCTTGGAAGTTTCACATTAAAAATAATTAGCTCTTCCTCTGATTTCCAGATGATACAGAAACGTTTACACAGAACTATTTATATTGAATACATTTCTTCTGTTCTTCTGAGTTAAAGAGTTTTAATAAATTTGGGATAACAGGGCCTTTCTTTTGGGAACATCCAGGTAACAAAAAAGGTTACCCATCTAGCTGAGGTGAGAATTAGGCCCTTCAGATATTTGAGGAGATACCCAGTTCATTTCCAATGTGCTATCATATGTTAATCAAAACCAGTTAAATAATTCAAACAATAAAGCTCTGACCAAAGTCATATTGTTTGTGAGAACCTTTATGCTAACCCTATGTGATAACCCCTCTCTCCCATACAATTAAGTAACCTGGTTTTTTTGTCTATAAATGTTTGCTAACTCAGTTATGCCCCATAGCTCCCACTTATGTTTATCTGCCCCAGACAGTTTTTACCACAGTCTGCACAAGAACCCCCAAACGCTCGGCACAGAATCTCCTACAGAGTACTTTGCAGGCTCTTCTGTGCCCTGCAGGGATATATTTTACATATCAGAAATGTGATGGCAAAGAAAAAGAAGCATTTTTCGAAAAGAAATCCAGCCATTTACTTTCCATGCATTTGAGGGCAAGAAATATTTTTGCAGAAGGTTTCCTTTTAAAATAAGAATTGAAGGAAATTTAGTGCCCTATCCTCTGCAACCAGCTGATCTGATCTGTATTTACTGCAGAGACAGTCAGAAGTAATCAGACTGAAAGAAGCAGAAATTTGTTTTTCTCTCTTGGAAGAAATGGTATGTGCTTCAATGTGATATGTATTTTGATTTTTTTAAAAGGTGTATACCGGATCAAAATTAACTTACTTCCATACTGTGAATGGGTAGGTACCCCAGATAGAACCCAATGTTGCAATTAAACCTACTTTGCACCTTTATTTTATAAATAATCTGGAAAGCATCTCAAAAATCAATAAATTATATTGTCTTTATCATTTGCCATTTATATAGTGCCATTTATACAATGAATTCATACGGGTTTCCAAAGCACTTTCAAATTATACATTGAGAAGTTTCTTAAAATGTTAGGGAACAGCCATTTCAAGTATGGTATATGGAGGAAATTAAATGGTGAACACAGTACTAGACATCAAGACACAGAGTGCAAAATAATACTCAGTCCTTTTACACTGCATAAAGCAATGGGTTCTAGATCTGAAGTGAAGCATCAAAGACACTCTGAGAGTCACAATAAAGAGCAATAAAGTTATAACATTCTGTCATGGTTTAACCTCAACTGGCAATTAAGTACCACACAGCTGCTCTCTCACTACCCCATGCCCGGTGGGATGGCAAGGAGAACCAGAAAATGGTAATACCCATGGGCTGAGATCAGAACAGTCTAAGAACTGAAATAAATTAAAGTATAATAATAATAATAATAATGATGATGATGATGATGATGATGAAAAGGAAAAAGAGAGAGAGGAATAAAACCCAAGCAAGATAAGTGAAGCACAAGACAACTGCTCACCAACCATTGACCAATACCCAGCCCAACCCCAAACAGTGGTTGGTGCCTCCTGGCCAACTATCCCAAGTTTACAGGCTGAAAACTGCAGTTCCAGCCAAAACCACATCCTCTTTCAGAATTGTAAGAAAAGGGAAAAAATGTACAGCAGCTTTCTCTTCATGAAATTATATTCTACATTTTACAAGAGTTCCGTTTTAATCACAAATCATTATACAACAAAGGCACCATAGAATAGAAGCAGGCTGATGCTCTTGAAAAAACTCCTGACTATAAGCCAAGATGTTAATGAAACACCAAAGTACTTGGAAACATGATCTTCCAGGTCATTTCCAATCTAAGCATTAAAAGGCCTGATCCATCTTCACAGAGAACTCAAGCACAGAATGCATGCCTTCCTCATTGCTCTGTAAAGGGACAGAAGGATGTATAAACAAAAGGACTTTGCTAATTAAGGAGAAATTAAATCAGAGTCCTATCAGTCTGCTCATATACTGGACTTTACAGGAACAGGAGGACCTCATCCAATTTATTTTTTTTAATATAGTGTAAATATAGCCAGTCTTTTCACTGAGGCTTAGATAATGCCTTAAGTATGTGGGAGCAGGTTGTACGTAACTCAACTGCACACTTTGCCTTATGACAGCAAATTACCTTCTCAGAAAAGACTTCCAAACCATGAATGAACATTGAATGCCAAATTGCCATGGATTTATCACATAAATTCCCATACATTCTACAGGAAAGCATGGCAGAGGAATAACATAAGGGAATCATAACTCAGCACGCATTACTCTTGGTAGCCTTGCAGCCAAGCTTTGCTCTGGTATCTCTGGGCGTTCTTTCCAGGGGGGACAATAGTATAGAGGCTAAACTTGCAGTTCTTGGTAAATGACCCTTAATAAAAAAAGTCTCTGAACAGTACAAATCACCACTTTACCATATTCTCACTCAGGTTTATGGAGCAAAATGTATTATCTTTCCCTTGTAAGTCATTATGAAGTATATAGAAAGTTACCAAAGCAAAACTCCAGTGCTTTAGGAAACAGGATGTTTATTCAGTTGATCCAAAGCCAGGCAGTGAACTCACTGCTTGGAACTATGGTTTATGATAATCTGGTTTGTTTCCAGCTGGAAATCTGCAGCTCTGATATTCCTGTCTGACATGGTTTTGGTATCTGTTAACAATTTATTAATTGTTCAGTAATTATGAAAGGATGTGCCTTCAATACAGAATTCAAACTCCTGTTTAAAATACTACTTTGTACAGTCCCCTTAATAGTCAAAAAATTAAATTCTACCTATTTAGCTAATCTAGCCAGCTAATTACTAATGTGACAATATCTCAAGTAAATAAATTGTACCAATTTGCACTAAGTTCCTCTTCTGGTCACCCCCTACACTGGGGTTTTGCAACATAATCAGATGTCTTTTCAACTCTAACCTCATTGTACCAAGTGCTATCACTTCATCTATGTTCTTTAATGCTCCAACCATGTTATTGATTTCCAGTAAATAATAGTTGCAGGAGCACACCTCATGGGACTGCGGTAGGCCCTGATCCACAGTACGCTCTTTACCAGGCCCCTATGGTGCCATTTTCTATGGCTTGTGTGGGTCATCACATTATTCCCAGTGTCACCAGGGAATTTCATAGATCATACTCTGAAATTATCTGTCAGTCACATAGAAGTTAATGGAGATATTCCAACACCAAAAGAAAAAAAAAAAAAGGAGAGAGAGAGAGATAAGAAACCTTTATTCATCCATCCAAGGAGAACTGTTCTCATTTACAGAAGACCAGTCTTTCTTAGTTTAGACTGCAGTAGTGGCAAAACTAGAAGAAATGTGATAATGGAAGTTGACTGTAAACACCAGCAAAGTCCCCAGTGGGTCTCATGCTGTACTCCATCTGCTACAATCTACAGTTCTACAAGTTAGCAGAGGAACAGAACTTGAAACCTATTTCTTCTTCTAACAAGGGAGGATTGTTTTCCTAGGGTTGTATATCCTCAATGTTTCTAAACATAGAAACCCTGTACTTGGGTCTAGCACCCAGATTAGACAGGATAATTTTTTTCTTTCAAAGGCCACCACAGCATTCATCAAAACAAAGTGTCGCTGTGGAGCCGCTAGCCGCGTGCAAGAACCAGGCTGAGTCGGGTGAGGCGGAATTCTGATCTTATTATTTAATTCTAAAACTTATACAGACTTTTGAAAGTTCCTTTGGATTGGGTCAATTCAAAACCTCCCCCTAGGCCGATAGGCCAGGTTGAACTGTCCATCATTCCAGAGACAGTTTCAATAACATCCAAACCTTATATTTGTTTATAGAACACAGGGAGAAGAAGAGAAAAATTCCCACGGGAAAGAGTCTGTGCTGTCACAACAAAGGGATATTTACTTTATAGAAAATGGCCCCTTCCCTAAGATGCTTGTATTTGAAGTTAGAAACCTCACTGTAGATGGTGTTTCCAGTCTAATAATTGAATTGATCTTATTTTATTTTGTGCCAAATTAGCTATTGAATCAAAACCTTTTGTTTTCTTAGTGGTGAGAGAATTTCTATTTATAATTTAATAAAGATTTCTGTAGCTACTTTCACTATATCCACACATTGACCAAAACACTCATCCATGTGAATTGCACATCTGCTAAAAAACATGCACCTTCTGAATATTCACTTTTTGTAGGTTTTGGTGAAACTCATGATAAATGACATGCAATGGCACAAGACCTGGGAGAAATCACTTATAAAATCATAATGTTTTCTGGATGCATAAAAACTTTTGCTAGTGAAATGCAATTTGAATGATGACAGGTTTAAGATACAATCTAACCCAAAAGAGAGCAGCTGAGTTAATTTGTCTTGGACAATGATTCATCTTACCTATCAAGGCACCATGAAGACACCACTAACCAGCCATACAGCCATGTCTAACTTTCTTCTCTCTGTTTTGGGCTGGTTTTCTTGTATGTTGTGACAAATGTGGTGTGCTATTCTCCCAAAGCTTAAAAAATGATCTACGTTTAAGTAAAGCAGTGCTTACTACTCACCAGAATTGGTTGTTAGAGAGTCCGGGCCTTAAAATGCAACGTGAATGGCACAAAGAAGCTACAAGTGTTACTCCCATCAAGCACCTCCCTCTGTAGTAATTTGTAACATGATTCCTTATTTTTTTGTTTCCAAGTGCTATTATAAACTTGAAAATAATCATATAGCAGACTATATCCAGAAACTGAATAAAAAGAAAGGAACTTAAATTCTGTTTTCACAGTTAATTTGAGGGATTATTATGCTCTACCAACTATTCTCTAATAGGCAGGGAAAAGCAGTTTTTATTGCACAAATGTATTAGTTTGAATAAAACAAATGATGTCTCAGATAAACTAGCTGGTTGCTTATTCTTTAACACCTCTCATCACAGCCTAAACTCTGACAGAATAAAATTACCAGATTTTCCTTTTACTCTTTTACAAAGGAGACTGAAAAGAAGCAAGAATGAACTTCAGAGAATTAGATTATAAAAAGCAATGATGAGGCCATAAATCTTTGTTTCAATCTAAACCATACATGGATGTTTTTTCGCGTCATTTTTCTCTACATAGGTTGAGTTAATCCTCACTGAAGGAAGGGGAATGTAAAACAAAATGAAAGATACAGCAGAGTAGGGTCTCTGTTAAGCCTTGCAACAAGAGACATGCTGCTCTTTTAATGTGTTAGCAATTGCTATTGTTCCCACAGACTGGAACACTTGTGGGTTAACCGAGATACTGAGCAGTGAAATTGATTTTAAAAAGGTAACAAGAGCCTTTTGCTCAGTAGATGGATGTTTTTTAAATCAGGCCTATGCTGTCTGTAGCCAGAGTGGTCAGAATCTGACATCTTTGTAGATGAACACCAGCAAACAGGCTGGTGATACGACCATGCCACAAATTTAGTATGATGCATCTGTCATTCACTGGCTTCTTATATGTGGATTACAACTAGACTCTGTGCCTAAATTATGATTGGAAATGAAATGCTCTCTCACATTAGTTGCAATTCGCCTTCAGATTGACAGAGGGAAATATGGGAAAAAAGAGTTTGGTCTTGATTTAATGGAATAAATCCAGGTTGATGGAAGGGTGTTTTTTAATAAGCCTCCATGTTGTACAAACAGGAGTTAATTGTTGTCTGGTAGCAGATGAAAAATTCCATGCAGCAGTGGTCTTGTGCTGGCTTTGCTTTCCATTAAGGACATGACTGAGGAGTATAGTGTTCATTTCAGTAGAAGTGGACTTACACTGGAACAAAATAACCCCATCTGCCTCCATTTTACAAATCATTTACCCCATTTATTCAGAAAGAATTTTATATTTTTATTTTCTAAATGTCCAAATTTTTATTCGACTTCTTATGGACAACCTGGTAAATTGAAGGTTGAATAAAATCTGCACCAAAACAAAAAGATTTTTTTTTTAATAATTTTTTTACTAGATTTTTTATTTACTGAGAAACAAACTACTACCAGGTTACACTCTCCTTTTATTTAATCCTCTAATAAAATTAATTTGGGGAAAATATACTGTTCCCAGTTTAGAAGAACTCAGATGAAGTTGCTACTCTACTATAATATCTACATCTTTCTTCCATTAGAACTCAGTTCTGTTTCCTGGGGAGCAGAAGTGGATGACAAGATGCAAATTACAGCAGAGATTACAAACTATTTCCTGTAGAGTCTTGGAAGAATTTCTCTGCTTCTTTCCTTGATGAACAGTCCAGCCTTTGTGAGAGCTGTAGATGTATGCAGAAGGCACACATTTAAAAATGGTGCATGTGTGGCAGCTTTATAAATATCTATGGTATCAGAACTGGTAGAATACCTGAGGAATAGGCACAATTCATTTTGTTTAAGACAGAGCCCAAACAACATAATGTGGGTAACTATAGAGACTACTCTCACCGTAAGATCATGGACAGCTATTGAGGAAATAGTGAAGGAAAATTAATTAAAACCATTAAAAGGAAATGGAATAAAATGCAACATTGGTTTACTAAAGCCAGCTCATTTCCAACTATTTCCACATTTCTTTTTGGTAAAACCTCTGATTCTGATCAATGCAATCTTGTAGTAAGCTTGCAATTTGTGCATTCATCACAGTTCACCCCCCACAAAAAAACCACACCAGATTTCTGTGTTACAAAGAAGAGACATTCGCATTCATTTCCCATTCAGATAAAACTTCCCACATCCTCTTGCATTTCATATAGTGTCATCATGTTTTCTCCACACTCTCCTTTTAAATCTGACTGCGCAGGATTTTTTCTGAGTTTAAAACACCATCTTCTCTGTTAACAGAGGCAGCAATGGCTGGTAAATGTTGAAATGTAAAGAATTCTTCTCCAGGTTTTAGGATATTTAAAGAAAAGGCTGCTTATAGTGTGAATACAGTATATGTTAAAGAGATCATCTGAACAGTAGAAGCAATGCATTGCCAGTCAAAAGAAATAACATTAAAGTAAATGTGAAAATTTCTTTCTAAAATAGTGAGGAACATGGAACGTCTGACTGAGTAGTTTACAAGAATCTGCTCCCATATGTATGTTTCGATTAAAAGAAAAACACAGTGGTGGTTATTTTCAAGTTCTGTGTAAGCTCACTCAAAGCCTATGGCAGCTGACAGCAGACCAAACAAGTTTAAACAAATCCTTTTGTATCAATAACTAATTACATCCTTGTTCTGCCTCAGTAACATGGATTGATAGTTCCATTATAGTGTTTAATTAGAATTGTTTTTAATTTATCCTTTAGAAGTGGTCTAATTGGAGAAGGAACAGATGTTACAGGTCACGTGGCACCAGCATGACAGTGCTACTGCAGAATGGCCAACTGGGCTGTGAATGCCTTCCAGAATCTCTTTCAAACACAGGGGTGGACAGGAGTTTTCAGCGTGTCTGGTTTCATTTGCAGATATTACCTGCAAAACCCAAGAAGATCAATCTCCTGCTGGGATGAACTCTAAACTTACTGACTGGGAGGAACAGTCAGTAACTATTTTTCATTATCATTTCTTTGGCAGCTAGTAAATACAACAGATTCAGGACAGCAGGCAAACAGGGCTCTATTTAGGCTTCCCTCTATGCAGTTTTGCTTTTTTGTCCTAAGCATCTGACAGAAAGAGAATTACATTTTTTTTTGGAACCATGCTCTATTAACACTGACTCGCAAGAGAGACATAGCATTAGGCATTTGACATAACTCATGGATTGCAAGTATGATGTGAGGGAGATGGAGTGACATTTATGTTTGAAGGAGCTTTTACACCAATGCCCCAACCTTCTGAATGCTGAGGCTGAATGCCGAATAGCTCGGCAGAGCCTTGAGCCTGTCTCGAAATGGAACTAGACAGGAAGGGGAGCTCTCTATTTTTCAATTTCAAATCAGAAAGATCTAGAATTTCAAAGCAACATAAAAATCCTCCAAGTTACGTTCCCACAGAGGAAGCAATTATGAAAGGGTTTAGCATGTAGTAAAAACAGTCATTTGGCATGGATAATTTCTATCTATTTTATAGTCATTTTTGTTAAAGGCAAAATGTAATTAGGAAAGTATTGGTTGATAATTATAAGAGAAGCAGCAAAAAATGTGTTCAAAAGGCAGGACAGCTCTCACTCAAATATCCCTGTAGTGAAAGCTCAGATTTATCATGTCACCATCATCCCAAAAGATACCAATTTCTCACAATAAAGTAAATGATGTATATAAGTCTCAAGTAACTACTGAACAGACACTGTTGAAAAGCAGCTACTGCAGGGTGCAATGCAGCAGCTATTGAGCCATGTCTGCCAATCAACCATTCTGAAAAGAGGAAAAAACAGGATCCTGAATGCAGCAGAAATATTGGGAGAGTTTATGTGAAATGGTGTGATTACTCTGGTGATTGCAGAAAACAGCATTATGCTATGATTTCAAAGGAAGAAGAGGTATGTCTCATTCAAAATGATGCCAGGCTGATATTAGTTAGAATGGGTCTTTGATCTAACAAATGATGGGTTTTTCTCTGCATGCATCACAGTGTTATTCCACCAGCCTCCTGAATGTTGAATTTGTTGGTGGCAAAGTGGGAAACTAAATGTCCCAGAGACCTCTTCACTGCTGCCTAAGACACCACTGGCCAGAGATGTTCTTTCATATGATGTAAACAAGTCTCTCCCAGGACCTTAATCCTGACTGGAAAGCATATACTTAATGTCAGGTTTTTACCAAAATGTGAGGGTTTTTGCCAGAATCTTCCCTCAGTCCTGGAGAGCATGTGAGGCATTTTCAGTCCCTGAACCTAATGTGCAAATGCTGCTGCATCACAAATGATCCTTCATGAATTGGAATGACTTATCAATATCCCTCTAACTATGAAGTTTTCATATATTAATAATCCTTCCATAGTTAACTGGAGCACCACATTGAACAGCAAGAAATGAAGCAGCAATCAAACACATAAGCTGATTCTCTGGCACCTATCTTACAAATACGAGACTATCCATTTGCTGTATACTTGCAATTAGATTATATTTTGAGAAGTGGGGTTTTAATCTCCCAGAGACCTCAGTCAAAGCTTAGCCTAATTAACACCCAAACAATATCTGAAGCAGTACTTCAGTATTTAGTTCAACGATCTGCATGAAACAGAAAAGTACTCTAACTTTTTTTCTCATGGTATTTACATGAAGCTGGAATTAAAATTATCATTTTCAACTAGGAAATACAAAATTTACCTATCAGGAGAACTATTTTTTTTAGAAGCATTTGTATTTATTTTGAGAGTACTGAAAGCAAAAGTATGTGACATCCACTAAGCAATGTATGCCAGCTCAAAGAGATTTCACAAAATAAGGTTTTCTGTAGAGAACAGAACAATGTATATCCTTGTCTCGAGGCATATAAACCTTCCACTTTATTACCTACAGCTGATTCTCACTTCCAGTATATAATGACATGTATGCTTCCTCATTAAAAAGTGACACATTTCCATTTTTAAGATGTTTCACTCAACCTCTGCTTAGCATGACCATAATACCACAATCTTCTATTAGCAGGGAAAATGTAACTGTCATTTAATAACTCCAGATTTGCAGAAGCTGCCACAGTTCAAGAGGTGGAAATAGTAGATAAATGCTTTTCTTTCTAGGAAAGAAAGAAAACTAGATGAGTGGGTTGTGGCATCTGCCATAGCAGCTACACCACAATCAAGGACTTCAGTGATTAAGAGAGAGTGCTTCTAGAATTGTCTGCACTTTTTGCTTGCCATTGTAAACCAATTGTAGAGGAGAAACAGAGAAGATATGAGCATTGAGCATTTGATAGATTTGACAGACATATGAAACAATACAATATGGTAAAAGCTCAGCCTGGAAAAGCTATTTCTTGGTATCTTTCACTCAAAAAAACCCATATATTGTTTCAGTAAGTAGTACCAAACAGATACTAGTAATGCCAAACAGACTAACGCAAGTGCAGAGGCCTGTGCATTGTCTGTTGTAGCATTTATCCACAAGTACCTGGGTGCCTTAGTTGAAGAAGAACGTGTCTGGCTGGCACTTCAATGGACAGAGAAAAGTGAAATTAAAATGCGACTTTGACACACAAAGGATTGTCACAATTAACTAGCAAATAATTTTACTGAAGTACTCCCAGTACTCTCATTTTTACAGATTTTGTCACTCAGTTTTACAGAACCATGAAGAAGCAGGAGCTTAAAGAAACCCTCAAGATATGGGGGGAAATACTCCAATGATTTTCTTCCTGTCCTGCCTTCTTCCTCTACTGTGCCCTTAAAATCAAATAAAAAATGATTTGACCCTTTTAGCACAAACTTAAATTCTGGAGAAATGTTTTCATTTCAGTTGGTTATAAACAAAATTAATAAAGTTGTCTCTGTTTTATTGTCTGCCAGATAAGATATTCTTCATTTTGGCGAGGATAAAATTAGATTATAAAATTCAGAAAGGGTTTGGGCATCACCTTTCTACATGATTTATGGCCCATCTATCACAGTACAACCCTTCCATAAGGGACTGATTGAGATGTATTTTCTTTGGAATCTGAATTAATAGGTCACCTGTGTTATAGAGAAGAGTAAGTTTAAACAGTAATTAAATTTGTTTCCTTAACCTAAGGGCAGGGGCACAGACAACTCTTTTTACAAACACTAATAGTCAGAATTGGCTGAGAGTTGTTACTTTCACTAAAATATTTCCGTCTAGGGGATTTCAGTCACTTCTCTAAGAGCTCCAAAACTACTGCTCTAACTGTCTGTTTTGCTGTGGCAATGGGCTGTATCTCTAATTCTTTGATCATTAGACAATGGGTTTTCTTTACAGCCCCCCACATACCTTTGCATGTAATTGGAGAAACACACTTCTCCTTATGGCCGTGCTATGGAAGACTGTGATGGAGCAATGAAGAAGTTGTCTGTTAAGGTGGTTTGTGCATGGATGACTATCCTTTCCCAGCTGTCTAGCTTCAACAGCAGCTTGAGATGCACAGAACAGTGTTTGTGTGCATATCTGGGGGTAGGGGAGTGTTATGTCTTGGTGGTAATTAGTTTCCCAGAAACAATGCTTCTTGCTTCATCTGCAGAGTACCAGGCAGGTAGATTACAGTTTAGTGAATTACACCCAAGGGCTCTCTCTAACCTTCAAACGTGCTACCATATTATTTCATTTTCAGACAGTTTAATACAGTTCCTGATCGTTAATATGATTTTAATATCTGACAGTGCAAAGGGTAATAATGTGGGGCTTAGAAAGTAGAAAGAATAAAACAGTCGTCACCATCAGTGATTCATTGCTGGCATGTCATGTCTAGAAAATATACTTTATTGCCCTGGTATGTCTGCACAGCTCAGGGAAAGAATCAGTCATTCAGCTCTCAGACCTGTAAAAATTATTTTAATTCTGTTTCTTTTTGTTCCCACTCTTACTTCTTCTCCAAGCACTCTGCCAGATGCTATCTGTGACCAGCAGGTCTCACTCAGCCTCACATTTGCAGGCAGCTCTCACTGGCTGCAAGCGTTCCTCAGGAATGTGACTGACAGCTATAACGTGTGCCTGGGGAATTTAGGGCTGAGGGACAGTGACTGATAACAAACCAACTCCATGTTTTGTTCAGGAGCTTCAAAAGAATGACTCTATACTGTCTTTCTGGGGATATTTTTTTGTTTTTTCATAGTTTTCCTCCTAGTTTACCCTGCGTTTCCTTTTACATTTTAGATATTTGCTGAGATCTAAATACATACTGGTGGTTCTTAGGCGGTCACACTGGTTCCCAGAGATGGGCATCTCTGCCTTCTGTTCTCTCAAGGTCTGTCTGGTTTGTGTAGTGAGAATTGGCACAGAGGCCCTGTGGCTGCCACAGATCACCATCTAATGCTATATAACCATGCCACCATGGCATTGCACCTTCACAAATTTTGGCAAATGAGCAGGACAGGTTGATCTACAAGCAAAGACACATTGACGCAGGAAAGTTGTTTTGGGGACTTAAGATAACATCTGTATGGGATTGTAAGAGTCTCCGTATGCAGCTCAATCCACTTAAGAGTCAGTTCAGGAAACTCTCTCTTGGACAATAAAGGCTCAACATCAGACTTGCAAGCTCTCTGAGGGAAAATCTGCCTTGTCTCTTGTGTTTTAATTGCCAAAAAGTACAAGACATAAAAAAGACTCAACTGGGTGACCTCATTCTACTATCAAAACTGACCATTCCTTCCCACTTTTTTTATATTTGAACTAGTTAATTAACTCTATGGTGACTTTTGCTTCTACCTATACCTGGTTAGTTTAAGAACTCATGAAAAAAGGAACTTATTCACTTACTCTGAAAAAACAGGTATACCATAAAAATCAGTTTCCCAAATTATTCTTTCATACCCACAGCCCGTGACTCACTCAGAGAATGCAAATCAGTATGTAAGCTCTGAGTTTATTTGGTGTGGTTTTTGAAAAGCAATGTACCATATTTAATTAGGGGCTAGTTATGTACTTAAAATAGTTTCTACCAGTTTGCTTGATAGAATAATCTGGGTTTTTTGTCTTCCCAGAAAGCCTTAAACTCAGAATAGCTAGGAAACCCATGATTTTAAACTGTGGTAGGAAGGTCTTCTGAGAAGATCCCCATGAATGTCTGCTGTGTAGCAGCAACTCACAGCCTCTGCCTTCTGACAGATTCTGCCTCAGTCTCCACTGTCTTGGCACAAGTCAATATAGAAAATCACTGTTCCACAGCCCTGATTCCTGCACACAGCCTGCAGAGTTAGGCCTACAAACTCTGACTCACTTGACCGCCTCAATTGTTTCACCTCACATTACTTTCCTGTTTGGTGGTAATAAATTAGATGATCATTACAAGCAAGAGGATTATGAACATAATTAACAAATGAGGTTGTTGAAGGATTTATTTCTCTGGCCTGATTCTTCACTGGTTTCCCTAAGAAAAAGCATCATCCAGCTCATATTTCCCAGTAATTAGCTTTGTCTTTATTGCATTGTAAATACTGCTTTAATTACTGCACTACTTATCTTAGATGAGATTCAATTGCAGTAACTTAAATGGGATTCTTGTGCTATCAATCTTTTTTCTTCCCTTAATTCATTTTATTCTTAACTCCTTTTAAGATAAACACACAGCAAAGATTGGCAAAGACATCTGAATGTGTTTTCATGATTAAAACCTTGCATAGGGCTCCTCTAAGAAGGAATGAACTCTGTTACTAGACAAAAAAAATCTACTCCCACAAGAGACTGCCATAATGGACCTGTGCTGGGCTACGGCTGTTTTCTATCATTTCACAAGCAAAAAGAGGCCACAGAACTCTAGCAGAAAATTTCTTTGGCTTACAGCAGCTCCTACCACTGTATATGCTTTGTGCTATCCCCCGTCTCTCTATCCATCCGTACTCAATGACAAGATGTAATTTCTGTCTAGTAGATGTCATCAGCCTGAAATTCAGATGAGCTTTTGAAGTTTCACGCATAGACAAGGTTAAGCAAAGGAAAGCAGCACAGGAGAGAAATTCTGATGTTCTTCACTCTTAACTCAGCCTTTTGTTAATGCAGAATTCACACGGGAACACCATTCAGTGGACCCATAAAAAGTGTCAGAAAATGTGCTCTTCTGATTTGAGAATATAAATTCACCAACAGTTCTTACTCTTATCATATGAAATCCAGTGACAGACATGATCAGCCCAAATTAATTTTTTCCTGCCTCTGAATAAGCTTACCAAAAGTTGTCTGACTGAAAGAGAATGGTTGTACGCCTACCATAAGAACTGTTGGGGGCCTATTCTGTTGTAGAGTTAATGCTGCTTTCTCCTGACATGTTGCAAGGCATTGTGATAACTTTAAGAGTGCAAGAAAGCATGCCTACTTATCTGATGCTCAGACAGATAAAAGCACTCCACTTCTCTTTTTCTCTGTCTAAACAGATGGTAGCTATACAGTTTTGGGCTGGAATAAGAGGTACTTCCTATCAGAGATATGTATTAGGTTCTGATTGTCTTAAAGAAGAAATGTTTGAAACCTCTTTTCTTTAAACAGTTGTTTTAAAATGGACTATACAAAGCCCTGAATTTGCCATCATGGAAGACAGCAGCAGGAAAAGTTCTTTAGCTCCTACTGGCATTTGCATTGTTAAGTCATGAGGGACCAAGTGTGTTGAGTATTTATAGTGGTTCAGAAGTATTAATCAGCAAATTTTTTGCAGAGCCTAGAGAAGCATGAAGAAGTAACTGAAACTGGATTGGAATTGTAACCAGGTTTTGTACAATAAATAACTACACTGATTATTTTCCTAAATGAAGCCTTTTTTTCAGGTGTTACTTTCAGACACAGCATGGCATGACAACTCAGTTCTTTTAAAAGATCAAAGTTTACAAATTAAGTAGGACCAGTTAATAGGAAACTTGAAAACATTAGGAAGAGTGAAAGAGAATAATTTATAGTTGCATTTCCGTATTATGTCAACATTGCCTGTGAAACTATGCAGGCTACTTGATACTTCTCTGTAAAAAAGCAAGAGAAGACTGTTACAAAACTCTGCAAATTAAATTTCATTAACCAATTTCATTTTGCCCATTTGCTCCTGCAGCTGACAGTATGCCTTCATTTCCAGTCCTAAACTGCTGTAACTTTTTGTCTTTATACAACAATCTGAAGAAACCACTCTAGTCAATACCAAGTCAATTTACTGAAAAGATGTGCAAATGAAACCTGAAAAGTACTATTTTCACTGTAATGGCACTTACAATGAGGTGTACCCTCTGAAGTACACCATCGAAGCGCCCCCAGATTCCTCACTGTTGAAAAGATGATACCCCTGTGTCCCTGCATACTCTACCACAAAGCCTTTGCAGAGTTCTTTTCTGGCTATGCTCCAGCTATGACAGGAGCAGAATTCATGTATAGAAAA
Source organism: Edolisoma coerulescens (assembly GCA_013397115.1). Lineage (NCBI taxonomy): Eukaryota > Metazoa > Chordata > Aves > Passeriformes > Campephagidae > Edolisoma > Edolisoma coerulescens. Next base: position 327,539 of record VWZW01003110.1, on the reverse strand, counting down.
TCTATTTAGTTATTTTGAGAATTCCAGATCAAAGCCTCTATATAAAACTGTGGCTCTATCATGAAAGATAAAGGAGCCTTCTTGTAAAGCAGGCCTGAAAAATTGAATATATTTGACTGAATGCTTCATACAGGATACCGTGCCATAGTTCAGGTAGGAAACATCAAGGATTTAATCCTCCTTACCACCATCAGAGAGTTTGTGCCACATGTTCTATATTATCCCCATGCCCGCATTCCTCTTCCATCAAATGCATTTACCTTCGCAGCAACAGAAGGCTGGAGGTGGATAAAAAATGCGCCTGCACAGCCAGGAGTGCTCCGGTGCCATTGTAATGTGGGCATAAAAATCAAGGAACATATGTAGAGGCAGCTGCTCGCAGTTGTGAAGGCATGTTAAAAATATGGGACTGTTGAAAAACTTCAATAGATTTTATAACTGGGGAACTATGCATTTTTATTGTATCCTGTGTGAACCCACAAAAAGCGATGCTTTCTAATAGCACATTTATTCATAGCTCATTTACAACAGAGCAATTCTTTCATGCAACAAACTGGAAGGTTTATGCTTAGTCTTTTGTCAAAGAACTGTAAGCTTGTTGCACTAAATCTCTCTGACAGAGAAGCCAGACAATGACAAGGACTGGATCATTACAGAGAAGGTTAAAAGGAGCTCTTTCTTATGGTGAATCACTGGCCATATTTCAGTTCCCCATGCACAGCTTCTTAAAGAAAAGGGGAAACTGTTTTGGTGTCTGGAGTTGGAATCCTAGAGTGGATTGTTTAAAGGAAGGAGAGAAACAAAGTTTGAAGTTCTCTAGAACAGTGAGTACACATTCAGTCCGCCTGGATTATCTTCCAAATACCTGATCTTTACCTTCATTCAGAGAAGATTCATATATCCTACAGACCTTCAGATAAGTGTCCCCCTAATTTAGTGGATGAGATTGCTGTCTTTGAATGAGACTTACAAAGTGAGTGTTACAACAGAGAAGACAAGAGAGAGAATATTGCTGAATTTACCACACTTTGAACCTTTCCATTTCGAAGAAATCCGGCAGTTGTAACAGAAGAAATGCTGGAATAGCCAACGACTAGGAAAGGAGAAACTACATATCCAGTAAGCAAGTTTATACAGAAACAGTGCAAAATTTTCTTAAAAGGAAAAAAATTACTTATTTTTGAGTCAGTCTTATATAGTCATGCCACTGGCTCTGGAAACTTAACTATTAATTTTAGCATGGCCCCCAACACATACCCTCATCTTGTGTGAGGCCATGGGAAAGGCATCCAATTTTGTCAGCCTCTTGATGTACAAAATGAGTAAACAAGTTAAATCGGTACCTTGTAGAGATACTGGAAGGATCACCAATCTAACATGATCAAAGCACTTTTAAAGTATCTGCACTTTCATTACAAACTAATTGAGCCCTTCCAGGGAGAGGGAAAATAGGATGTAATTATTATTTCTATGCCTTTCACTCCTGTTCTATCTTGTTAATTGACATAAAATATGAGATGGAGAAACTGTCTAACAGTGGGAAGGGTTAACTTTGCAGTAGCTGTATGCAGTAATCGTATGGTTTTAGTGACAAAGCAGATGAGAGCCATGGCAGAAAAAGATATGAGAGTAAGAATCCTAGGAGTTTCTGGCAATGGTTCTACATCAGATTGCGACAGTATTTGCACCACCAGCATGTGCTCCACTTAAAATCACTGGTGCAATTAGTATTGATTCAATTGACCTATAAGACTGATAGTAGAACCTGTTAAGAAAGAGTTCCTTCATATGGAGCTGTAAATCTCTGCTTCTAACATAAAATTAATCCCATAGAAAAGTTTATGGGTGCATGCAAATACAGGTAATTGTCTTAAAACAGAAGGAATGGTCAGTAAGAGAAGTCATTTACATGGGTAAACAACTAGCAAGTAAATCTTCCCTACTAGTATTTATCTTCTCCCACCTGTAACAATAAAGAACAGCAGAAATAGAGGTACACAAGATTTTGCCTCCTGATAATTGATTTGGAATTTAGACCAGATGAAGCAGCTATTATCTTGATGAACTATGCAGAGTATTTAGACAGTCTCAGTCTAATCTCAAGCAACTGTCATTGGCAGTTTCATAAGAAACAGAAAGTGAATAAGCAATATATATGACTTCTAAGAAAAACACACAAAGGAAAACTAATTGTTAATAATGTACAATGTGATTTTATGCTATATTCTTCTGTGGGCAATTTGGGGTCTTCAATAACCAAGAATAAAATCACTTTTATAAATATTCAAAGTCCTTTGCCTTCTTTTTCAAGAGTGCTCTAGAAGAGCATGGCAGAAATTCTATTATACTTCCTTCTCACCCTTATTTCTTCAGATCCTATCAGCAAGAACTAACCTGAAAAACTGACAGACTTTTCTTATCAGTGTTATGTTTCACCTGGTCTTTGAGACTAAATCAGAAAAACATGCAGCACAGTCATACACTGCTGCTGATATAATTCTGATCTTTCTAATCCTTCTCTCTTCATCTTTCTTGCTATCAAAATGATACCAGTAAATTTGTGTCCAAAAAGAACCTTGAAGATGTAAAACTCACTACAAGTGCTAAGTATTTAGGACACAGCAAAATCAGCCCAGTTAAGCATTCAACATTATCATTAAAAGCCTGCTGCTGAAATGGAGATTGCAAGTACCTTATCTCCATACACTCTAAGCAGGATAATACCCCTGTCCTCCAGTAGCCTCATAATTCAACATCTACTAGTTTTGGTGGAATCTCTACTTCTGTCCAAAGTCAGGAGGCTGTTGCTGTCTTCCTCACCACATTGTCAGTCTCTCAAATGCCCTGCATTTCTGACTGCATAAGGGAATAATTCTGGCTTTTCAGAAAACTGAGAATATGAATTAACTTATAATTCAGTGACATCAAGATCTGGGAGTTAGAATCACTCAGATCCTACCTCCCAGTGTCACTCATGTTAACCCCTTTCTCAGCCATTTAAGGTTCCAGAGTGGCAGCCCAAGGCTGCTGGTCGAAACTGGGCAGAAGCAGCCAATTTTGAACAATGCAGCAGAGCTGTGCTTGGCACCAGATGAGGGTATGTCCTGTCCTGGTCCCAAAAGACAGCAGGAGGGCCAGGGTTTCTCCAGTCTAGTACTTGCCAGGCAGTAGCAAGGCTGTCTGTGATCAGGGGGTCAGGGCAGAAGCCAAGGTTAGCCCTGCACAGATTGTGTGCTCACCAGCTGCTACTATCCTGCAGGGGCTGAGTCAGGCACAAGACAGGGCCCTGCAACAGCCCCAGGCATGGCAAGACTTTGCTTCCTCTGGGCAGTGCTGGCAAATCTGCAGGAGACAGCTGTGCTGTGAGGGTGAGGGATCGAGGCAGAGCTGGGAACAAGCACCTCCCCAGCGCAACCCAAGAAAGGGAAGTCCTGACCTGAAATAGAGCCCCTGGTCCTGAGAGCAGCAGAGGAAGAGGGTGGATAGAGGTCCCAGCTGACACTGTTCATGGATGTTAAGACTCGTGAGTGCCCTCAGGGATGTGACACCTGTGCTGACCTTACCTCACCTTAGAACAAGAGAAATATCAGTGATACTTTCAAAAATATCCACTAACTCTGAGGAAACAAATGTAAGGATTGTGCAGTTTTGCACGAGTGCTCAAACATCTGCATTATTCATCTGGCCCTCATCACTACACTGAGCTCTAAGGAAACTTTACAGTACTGTCAAAATGTATTACTTACTTTATCTGTATACTTTATAGGTCAAACCATTGTCCCTGTTTTACAGGTAGGATTTCAAGGTTCAGGCAGACTGCTGGCATGTCTGCACAATGCAGTGGAGTGTGAAGCATACCTCCTTGAGACAGCAATGCTCATGGCTGCTTCCGAACCAGAAGCAGTACAGTTTCAGCACAGCCCCTGAACAAATACACTGCAGCGATGAAAGACTGAACTTACGAGGTCTGGCATAGCAATGTCAAATGTGGCCAGACTGCCTTCAGATCTCATGGTTCTCCTCCTTACAAAGCAATGCCATGTGAACGCTTCAGTTTCCAATCTCCATGCTGTAGTTGACTGTATGTTGCAGGCATACCCCAAGGGATTCCCCCACAAGTGTTCAGGGAGTTGATGGCAGACAGGAAATTGGTTTTGGAGGTTTCCAGCTACATTAGCTAGTGCTGGATAGGAGACACCTTCTGAAGTCACTGAGAGACTATGGGAATAGCTGCAGAAAAGTGAATGTGTTGGAGGTGAACAAGAGGTGAGGCAAATTTTATGAGCAATTGTATGAATCTTCCTTTTTGGTTTAAAACAGAAACTTCTCTTAGGTGTCATTCAGATAAGTAAAGTTGTAAGGAGAGCTGGAGATGTGCAAGTTTTACTTGTGCTGGCTTTACAGTGGTGTTTTTGAGACTTACTGAATACACTCCTTTATTTACTATAACCTACTTTGTATATAGCACCAAGCCATTTTGGAAAAGAATAAAATGAGATAATGATCTCATTTTTTCATGAGTTTTTGGATTTTTTTTTTAGTAGGGCAGTGAAATGAGCAGCGCTCATAGCATAGAGTAGAGTTATTAGTAGAGTTATTTTGTCCTAGAAGAAGTAAACAAAAAAACCCCTATGGGTAAGGCTTAACCTTTTATTTGAGGACCCCATTCTTGTTGGGCAAACTACAAACCCAAGAACCCTAAGGCCTTGAGCATAAAACAACAGTCTTCCATTTCTAGAAAAAATTTTTCATTGGCGTCTTTCCCCAATATTTGAATCTATTACTAGATTTCAGAGTAGTGTGAAGTAATGAATAAGTTTTTAATGAAATGCATGACTGACTTTCTTTGATTTGTATTGGAAGCCTGTCAGTGTTAGTATAAAATGCCCAGGTCAATAAATTGCTATAAATCAGCATTGATTGTTGATGGCAATGATGACAGTCAATTCATTTACACCAGCAGGAAAAAAATCAGTGATTGCCCCCCACATTATCAAATCAAATGCTGCTTATAATATATATTATCTATATGTTATATATTTATGCAAAGTGGACATCTCAATTTTCACTTACCTTGCATTTTCTAGTGCCTAAATTGGATTGTCTTTGGGGCACTGATAAAATCAAATAGAAGGGCAAAAAGACTCTAAAGCATTCATTGCTCAGATTTTGATTTTGAACACAAGATACAAAACCTGAATTTGTAGCCAAAATCACTTGAAAGTTCCAGATGGTGTGACATTTAGCCTTGCTGTGTTCCCCAGCTGTGCTCACTGACACTGAAGGCATGGATCTAGAAAGAAGACTGCTTAATGCACAATACGATAGCAAAAATAGAAATAAAAGTAATTTATTTTCAAATAGTGTAGGAATTTTTTACCAGAACTTTACTCGGCTCATAATCTGCTTCATGCTTTTTCTGGAAACTGCTGCAGTGCAAGATAAGTCACTTTTCATACCACTAAATATTTGTTTTTATCATAAGAATCTCTAGAACTCATTCTCAGAGGGGTTTTTAATGTATTTTTATATATACTCAGAGCAAAACATTGCAAATGAAATGACATAGCCGTGATTAATATCCTGTGCATAGGGGTGTCTGAAATTGAACCTTAGGAGTTTTCAGATTTGCCTCTGCAGAAGAATCCAAAATGCTGGTCTCTGGTTCGTGACTGTAGAGGTATTTTCAGATCAGACAGGGTTTGGTTTTGGGGTATGTTTGTTTTTTAAGAAAAACAGAGAGAAAATTTCCTGTGTACTAAAAAGAGTTAAACCAGCCTGGACAGCACAAATTAATCTGAGAGCATACAAGGTACTAGCTGTTCATTACAGGATATAAGAATCCTTCTTCCACCAATAGCTTATCATAACTAGTCCTGTGTTGTCTTTGTATCATCATGTCTTGGCATATTCTAAAAACAGGAGCAGTGTCAAAAACAAAAATGTGCATTTTCCGTGTAACTAACCCAGCAATTTATGCCTACTACTGCTAATATTCAGCATGCAACTCATGCAAGGCTGTGCCATGTATAAAGAATGCCTACTACAGGCTCCTGCTATTTCACACAGCCGGAACACCGGCACAGAAAAACACCACCTATATATGCCCGTGCCTGGGATATGCAAGCACTATGGGAAATTCTGCACTATGGAAAATATAGAACATTGGCAGGTAAAAAAAACCAATGCAATGGAATTCAAATCTTTGCACTCCTTCTAAGCACAGCACTAATGGGGAGGTAGAGGGAAAGAGAGAGCAGTGTTGGTCTCAGTGGTTTTGTTTAGAGGAATATTTCAACCAACAGAAAAAAAGCTGAAATTATGGCAGACTGGAATAAAGCACTCTCTATATTTTTGTCACTTGCAAATCACCAGCCACCAGACTACAAATCCAGACTTTTCTATTTACTACCTGATTGCAAATTATCCAATTTTTTAAAAACATTTCTCTAAAAGCCACAAGAGGAATCTGAGTTTAGGGTTTTGTGGACACATGTATATTAAATAGCCATTACATTAACTAATTTGAAGGAGTTAACCTTGCTAGAAGATGCACCTCAGGGTGACATCTCTTCATTACACCAAGTGGCCTCATGTCCTGCTGGTTTATGCACTGTCCTACTGTGACAATTTCCCCATTGACCTTACCAAGAGCTTAGGATTGTTGGTTTAGATTGGGTGTGTTAATGTAGCAATCTGCACTTGGCTTGTTTAAACTGCGTTCTGCTGTTTCAGACCATTCCCCCAGTATGTCAGGAAAGTTTTGAACCCTCATCTGATTGTTGTCATGATGCAGTACCATGTACAAACTGAAATAAGGATTTTCTCTAGTCATTCATTCCGGTACAACATATGAGACAAGATAGAATACAATCACACTCTGCTTCCTAACACTGATGTCTAGTTGTGTGAATTCTGGTACTTTCCTCTTACCCTTAAATCCTACTATCTTTTTAGGCGTTGTCCATAAGTAAGGGTGATTAATTGTGTTCATTACATGCTTACTTGCTGTCATTCACCTTCTGACTAAAATTCCAATGTTCATAAATACCGTTTTTTGATTATTCATTCAAGTACTTTATGAACTTGAGAGTAAGCTGCTGGCTGTATCACCGAGCTTCCCTTTTTCTTACTTAAAGATGTGTCCTTTCTAGGCTTCTGATGCCTTATCTGCCTTGCATGAGTTATCAGATGAGAGTTAAAAATTTGAGGCTGTTTCAGCCTCAGGTTATTTATTGTAAAATTCAACAGCAAGAGTCAACTTCTGAACAGAAAGTAGAAAAACACCAAACATAAAATTCTATTGCCTATATTTTACCTTTCATTTAGCTTTCACCCTGAAGTGATGCAGACCCATGCAGAGTTTCTTAAAGTTTGCATTTTGTTTTCCTTCCTTTCCTTGTAGCTGGAAAATACAATCACTTTATCACTTGGGCTTAATCCTACCTTCACAAATCCGTTCCTTTATGGTCAAAAAATTATTAGAACGGTTTAGGAACTTGTTGAATCACTTGTATGTGGATTGCTGGACAAAGCAATAATATCCCAAACTGAGGTGGTCTGAATAGCCCCAGGGAAATTCCTCTATTAAATTTAGGTAAAGAGTCCACCCCTATCCTCTATCCTGCCATTTTTCTTTCCCAGGCTGTATTTGTGTATTTGAAATTTCTTGTTATCATATAGTCTTTTGCTATAGATAACCTGTTAGGTAACCACAAAAGGTCTCATCTACAATACTATCTTGGTTTATTGATCTATAGGATCCCACTAAGGGTTGCAAGACCCTTTTTTTTAATCTCCTAAAGACTTTTATCATGTCTCAGGTAAGCATCCTTGATGTACAAGGATGTACAAATTCCTTCATTTTCTGTATCTACCCCTTATTAATCGGTCATTATCTTTGCATTAATATTGCAGCTTGCCAATTATTCTATCAAATATCCTCTTCCTAAAGGAAATGGTAACATTGATCATATCTTAAGAATACACATTCTTCTTTGTTCCTTATATCTTTTGAAGACATCTTTGAGTCATAATTTCTCCTTCTATTTTATGATCTGTTATCAGCAACTGCATGCCTCTTTCTCTGTCTCCCCAAACAGAGACTTTAAATGACCTGTCAAGGTCATTTGCAGGCATCTATCACAAACCTTTTTCCCATATTACTTTGGAGTCGTTTTTAGTTGATCAATGATCCTTTTTTTTAAAATCCAGATTACAGTATAAATATTTCAGATTTTTCTCTATAGGTAATGGAATTTAGATTTAAAATATGCCTATGGGGAAGACACCTATTTAACACCATTTATATTCTGAGAAAAAAAGGGCGATTTACTCTAGGATCTGACTTCACTCTTGGTTACAGCTGTTGAGTACTAATGAAACCCTATACAGGCATATTTTGACTGTAAATTGTGATGATGATAAATTGTGAATAAGTGTTGAAATGGAGTTCATTTACACACACAGACTGAAATGCATAAAATACGACATTGATTTCAATATCCTAATTTCATATCTAAGCCAGCAAACAGGAGATCAAATGTGGAAGGGAAAGCAGGGTGTTCTGACAATAGAGTGTAGATCTTTTGAAACATAACCCCTTTCTAAATGTAGATGTCCCTTTACTGGAAAGAGGTAAGGTGAGGAGATATTTTATGGGTTGGAGTTTTTTGGTTTTTTTAATATGTATACATATATTACAATGTATGAAATTAGTTTGGGCTCTTACTGTTTTAATCTTAGTTAGCTCTTCTTTCTCTGACTGCACCATCCCTTTTTTCTCAAAGGGTTACTGCTTACCGGGTCTGATTTACTGTCCTTTTGAAGAGGAGTCCTCATATTAGATAATACTATTGAGGCAGTTATTCTGATTTGTTAAAATCACCTAGAACCACACTGAGATATGCAACAGAAAAAATTTGTATTCATGCCAGTGAAAGATGCATAAACTTTGTTAAATGCAAAACTTTGTTTCCTCTGGGTTTTCTTTTTAACGAAAGCAGCACCTATCTGATGCACTTTTCCTGCCTGATAAAAACAAATGGTACTTTTTCTTCACTCCAATCATATTCCTCCTCAAGGATTTAGATTTGGGGCTGTTCTTCCTCTGTAAGAATGGAACAATGACTCTACTCTGGAGATTCTTCAGCCATTGAAGAAACAACTTGACAATTGTTAAAGGTAGAATTTAAATGGATTTATTTGCATTGTCAAAGAGCCTTATAGAAAAGGAAGGGAAGAGTAACACCACATGCTGATCTATTTTGTGGCATTAACTAGGATCTTTTTCCTTTTGATGTAAGTTTGTAATAAATAAGAATCCATTTCCTAACAGTACTAGTAAGAAAAGGTCAGAGAAAGTTAGAGAGGGAAAAATAGCAGAATTTTGCCCACATAGACTTTTTAAAGGAAATTCTGAAAAAACCAGCAATATAAAATACAAACTTCTTGTAATAGTTTGAGACATTCAAAATGCTTTATAAGCTGCTTAGTACCAAAGTATCAAAAAAAAGAAAAAACCATCTAGGCTTTATCTTTGTAGAAACAGATTACTATTAACTGACAAACAAAATTATTTGGGGAGTCTTAGTATAGTTCAAATCATGAGTTTAGTGGCACTGCCTTTTTGAGAAAAGTTAGTAGACTTTGACCTGTACCTCCATCTCTACTGGTTTCTTGTCTGTAAAATATGATACAGAACACATCTATTTATAAAACAGATTTCTATAGGTCTTTGATAATACAGAAAAGGATATACCTCAATTCACTAAACTTCTGGCCTACATGTCATTAATGCCATTGTGTAAAAGTTGCAACCAATAGCAAATTTGAGTGGAATTCAATATACAAAATCAGTAGAACTGTAGTGAGGGGAGAGGGCAAAAGTTCTTCACTGTGTGATTTTCTTTAATTCACTTTCAAAAAACAAACCAAGAAAAATGCAAGCAAACAAAGACACACAAAAAAAGGAAATGCCAATTTCACTGATTTACTCAGAAAAGCCAAAGACTAGAGGACAAATGAAAGTAGTAAAGATGATTCGGTCTCTAGAAGAATCTGATCTGGAATTATAGAGTATAAGGTTTTTTGTTATAGATAAGGAAAGAAAACTAGTTTAGTTATTAGAGCCTCTAGACAGTGGTCATGGGGGACAGAAAAGTATTTTGGCTTGCTTTTCTTATGTAGTGTCCAAGTTTGAAAGCAGTGGTGACTGCGTTTACTGGAGTATCTTTCTCAAAATTCTCATGTTAAAGGGCCTTCCAACCATTTCCTCATGTTTCTCTAGACAGCACAAAAACATAAATTGATGTCACATCATTTTTCCAGTTTGTCTGGAAAACTTAATTCATAACACTATGGAACTTATTCATTAGAAAATGTTGCTTGATTCAGGGTAGATCATTCACTTCTGTTATTTCTCAGTTGGGAATTTGTAGTTTTAATCTTAAATAAATATCATATCAAAACTATGGTCTGCTCTGAGAAGCCACTAAAAGGCATATTTCCAGCATGCTTAGGATGGTAGTCCTCATTTTGGTGGGAAATCCTCAGCAAAGGGGTTGGGCTGTTCTGCTGCTGATAAACAATGTTGACATAAAAAAAAAAAATCAACTTTTAGTAATTCTTAACTCCTGGATCAGGGCTGGTTTTTCTTTATCAGAAGCGCCCAGTAAATTCCAGCAGGTGTTCACATTAAAATAAATAGCACACTAATAGTGCAAAATTTGCTCTAAATCTTTTAATTAGAAACACAAACATTGATCCCTCTCTTCCCAGAAGAGGGAAGGAAAAAAAGCTTTGATTTCTCCAGATTGCATCCCCCCCCAATCTTCCTTCCATTTCAGAACAGTAGCCCCATTCCCAAGATTAAATCGAAATACTGTCCATGGAGAACCTGATGTCCTATGGGTGTAATCTCTATATGACTTCATTGGAGTATGGATCTTAATCAGGACCCAATGTGATATAGGAAAGAAATGCAGATTAGTGGCAATCCAGTAACACGACAGCAGGGTTAGCTCTGCAAATGTTTAGCTACTGCTTAGCTACCGGTGATGTGAGGTGAAAGTGAATCAGAAAGCAATTTAGTGCATGCACGGGTAGCACATTAAGGATATTAAAACTATAGGAACCTACATAAGAGGTTGAGACCTAATAATCAATACAAAAAGCAAAGAGTGAACGCTATGGAAAAAGTCATTATTTTCCTGCTTATGTGTCATGTGAGATTTATTGCCCCTCTCTACCATCCCTACCGAACTCCTTTTTTTCTTCATGTGGCCCCTTGAGTTTAAGTCTGTGGACAGTGTTTCAGGTGAACATTTATTGCTGGAAGTCAGCAAATTATGGCAGCTTCTCTGACAATCTTTCAGCTCATGTCTGTCATCACAATTTACAGTGAGGATATAGTATAAGAATTAGGTTTAGAATGGAATAAAAAGTGATTATATTTTCCCTGAAGGAAATGTACCCACAGTTTCTCTAACAGCTAGGTTCTCTGCACTGATATAAGCCTTTGGAAGTAATTACATATAGGACACAGTCCACAGCATTTTACTTTCATGTGCTATAAATAAGCCAGAATCAATAGTGAGTTGCAATAAAAAAGGCAGCATGTATTAATTTTACACTGTGTAATGTATTTTAGGAGATGTGCAAGCTGATAACAAACTCATTGCTCCACAGGGGGGAAAAGCTTCTTGCAACATTGACTCATGAGTCACACAATATTCTAGGAAGCGGTATTCTCTGTGCGTATGTCAAAGGTGCTTCCCTTAACCGTTTCTCTCTTCATGGAAATTGCTGGGTTTAATTGTGCATCTTTGGAAAGAAATCTTGACCTTCATTTCCAGCAGCCTCATGAACTAATCCTCCCTCTTACTCAGTTGTCCATCGCATCTCGGTAACCACTCCCGACTGCTGGATGATTGATTCAGTACGCAAACACTCACGCACCTGACGCAGAAAGGCAAGGCTCTTTGTTCCTGCCTTTTACAGATGGGGAGCAGAGGCTCAGATAAATGAAATACCTCAGACCCCATCAGTAAGTAATTCAGAAGGACGAATGAATATTCTAAACCTAAGGAAGACTGAAATGAGATTTTGTTTTAAACTTGGAATGTCTTTTGCAGAAAACTGCTGCTTCAGCATGAGGAAGTTGCACTGAAGGTCATGGAGATTTCACAGCTTCCTAAATGTCTGCATGTGTGCACGCATACACACAGACACACACAACATCCCTTCTCGTTTATACTATGAACTTCAAGTTGGTTCATGGTCTATGTTTAAAACAACTGTAAATAGGATGATTAACAACTGTCAGGAATAGGGAAGAGAATTCTGGCTCATTTAATCTTGAAGTTTATTTAAAGTCATTTGAAAAAAATCCCATAGAAGTAGAAACAGAATCTACCAAAAGTCTCTGTCTAGGCAAAGTCAAGGCTATGCTTCATTAAGATAGGATAGTAATGTAAGGAAAAGGAAAAGTTTATCAAGGATAAAGAGCCTGAGGTCCAAATCAGAAAAGAAGACTTATCAACAATATGTGGTTTTACTCACACAGTATTTTTCATTGACGTCACGTCTGAGAAACACACACCTTTGTCCTTGGATTCAGATTTAATTACCTATAGCTAAGTGTTTTTTCCTTTCTCCAACCCTCTGTTAGCTGCAGCAGAACCCTCCTTGTACATGGGTTTGAAATCACAGACCTTAAATGTTCACTAGTCCCACACACTCAGTTATCAAAACAGGCCAAAAAACTTGCTCACTGGTTTCCCTGGACACAGGAAGCAAAGTTTTCCCCAAAAAACCTCTGCCTTGTCAAATTGCTCTCATAAGGAAGTTATCTTCCCAGGCAGAGCAAGATCATTTTCCAGTGTATGGGCTAAGACACTCATTCTCAGACAAGATCATGGTGATCACAAATGTTGATCTGACTGGAGGACTGTGGCCTTTTACAAATCATCCTCAGAGTGGTGGAAAAAGCGAAGGAGAGGAAGCAACTGTGTCTATGCCAGTGCACTGTAACTGAAACTGTCAGAGGACCAGTGTCCAGTTGCCACTTCAAAAGTTGGTAAGACAGACTCTTTGCAGGTGAAGTAATGCTCAGAAGCCTTGCTCAACTCCTTGTTACCTCTAATATTTAAGTATTCTCTGATCTGTTAGAAGGGCATCCTTTCTGTTTAAAATATAATGTCCTAATTTTTCCTTCAAATTTTCCAAAGTGTGTGGGTTTAGATCACCATTTGGTATTAATTGTACAGGACCAAGTAAAGATATTGACAAGGTGAATCCAATAAGAAACAGGGTTATGAAATAGGGAACGGCAGGAAGAGGCTCCAGAAAACAGGAAATGTAAGAGTCAATAGTTTCATGCCAGCATGCCTGTGAAAGTGGAGAAGGTCAGAGCAGACTGTTTTCTGTATTGAGAAACAAGGAAATATTAAATTCCCAGGAGAGCATTTGTGGATGTAGTGAAGAGTAAAAATACTTGCACCATATCTGCAGAGGTGTTTATATGTCAAAAAAACCCCATTATTTTGTTGACACATAGTTATGCTCAGTACTTCCTTCTTATTGTTATTCATATTATGCCCAGGTACTCCGAATATAATTGTTTTTTCTGTAGCTTCTAAAATCTGTATCAACTTGGGGAAGTGGCTCTCTTCAGTAACGGAGGCTGAAATTTTCAATGAAAAAACAGCACTGGGGCGCTGCAGCAGCCTTGGGGACTGCTGGGGAATGGGATAGGCAGGGCTCAGAGACAGGGCAGCAGCATGGGGTGGGGGCATGCAGTTGGGAAGAGGACTGGGGCTGGGACCTGAGGCTGAGCCTGAGCCGTGGGCAGGGTGTGAGGGGATTCCCTTCTACTTGGATGGAATCATAGAAAAACAGAGTGGTTTGGGTTGGAAGGGACCTTAAAGCTCATCTGGTTCCAACCCTCCTGCCATGGACAGGGACACCTTCCACTGGGTCAGACTGCTCAAAGCCCCATCCAACCTGGCCTTGAACACTTCCAGGAATGGGACACAAACAACTCCTCTGTGCAACCTGTTCCAGTGCCTTATCACTCCCACAGTGAAGAATTTCTTCCTAACATCTAATCTAAACCTCCTCTTTTTCGGTTTGAAACCATTAACCCTTGTCCTATCACTACATGCCCTTGTAAAATATTCCTCTCCAGATGCAGAGTGGGGTGCAACATTCCAAGTGGATCTCATGAGAGCAGAATAAAGGGGCAGAATCACCTCGCTCTTGCTGCTGACCACACTTTTTTGATGCAGCTCAGGATGCGGTTGGTCTTCTGAGCTACAAATGCACATTGATGCTTCACCACACAGCTTGGTGTCCTTGATAAGCTTGCTGAGGCGGCACTCGGTCCCCCTGTCCATGTCACTGACAAAGGCGTTAAACAGTGTCAGTCCCAATATCAACCCTGAGAAACGCCACACGTCACTGGTCTCCTGCGGTCTGGAATAGTGAGCTTGCTGTGAACCCTCCTCGCTGCCCTTAGGATGTCAATCTCCACCATCCATTCAGCCAGTCACTCTGGGCAAACATCATTTCAGGTACTTATTCAGTTTGCCTAAATGCTGTCTACATTCAGTTCGTGTGTATTCTGTGTTACTTCACGAAAAATGCAGCCCTTTGTGGAAGGCAAGAAGGAGGTCTGGGACCCTGCTCTGGCAATGTCGTGTGTGCATAGGCTTTATGCCAGTCGCAAACACAAGGCTGAATTTCACCTTCTTGTCCAAAGCTGTGAGAGTAGTATTTTTGCACACTTCCTCTTCAGTGACAGGTAAAATTATTCCTTCCAGATAGCACAGAAAGTTGCTTAATACATTTAGTTAATTTGGGGTGTAAGCCATTTTATCTAAGATGAACACCAGCTTCCCTTCTCAGATTTCAAGGTATTATAGCTTTTTGTGGCTATTTCAGAGACTCAGACTATGTTTGAGGAGATTCATGCTTCTACCTAATTTATCAGAACTAAGAGCATGAGGAATCATTGCTGGTGCTGTTTTTGATTGGCGGATGATCAGACAACACTGTGTTGCTTCATTGCTGCTATAATGTCATTAATTTCAATGCAGTTATGCTGACATGAAGCAGGACTAATACATTGGTGTATCAGGTGCAGAAAATGTAGAGCCCTTAGCTGTAGGAAAAAGTAATTAAACAATAATAGTTATGGTTTTTAAATATTGAAATTGAAAATACCCTTTTCAATTAAAATGGTTTGTAGTGACTCAGTAGCAAGGCTGTCAACTATATTCAGCTATTGGTTTTGCTATATTGATTTTTTTCAATTTAAAATTTTCTTTTTTCTTATTATTTCCTTATATTTTCTGATTCCCTTGAAAAACTTTTCTGTGGCACTGTTATTGAAATTGGATGAACATAGGGAGTTCCAGCTACCTACAGAGAAACATCAACCTGTTGCAAGTGTGTCTTTATTCCATATTTCCCACTTACCAGAGCTAAAAAAGACCCCAAAACCGAACACCAAAATATTAAGAACAACTTTGCACCAAATGTGCTTGTTAATGGAAATGGCAGTACACACTTCAATATGTCAGAGAATTTTTATGTGGAAGATAACTTTGGCTCAGAGGAGTGTTTTTTTAAGTGCGAGATTGGCTTTGAACTTCAACGGTCTAAAAAGAAGTTAAGCATGTGTTTACTTTCCTCTCCTGAGTGGAAAAGCATGGCCTCAGCAAGAAGCCAATGGTAACATGCTTCATTTTTGATAAAAAATTAACAGCAGATTTCATGTGTGTGTGTCCAATATATCTTCCTCTCTCCTCCTCAATAAACTAAGGAAGTCTTTTGGTTTCTTTAAAAAACAACGAAAAAAAAAATCAAAAAACAAACTAAACCACACAAACAAAAAAACCAGCCACAACCAATGAACAAAACCTAAAAGCAAAACAAAAGAAAGCTTTAATATAGTCCACTGAATAATGTCCCTGAGCAGCCAGGCATATAGTGAAAGGTGGTGCAGTCTAAGAAGAGTGGAGGGAGCAAGAAAGTCTGGGCAGAGCTGAAAGAATAAAAAATGAGATGGAATTCCTTTTGCTATTCAGAAGGAAACTTTGCCTTTGCTGTCTCGTGTCAATTGTTAGATTGTCACTGGGTGGCACTCACTTGCAAATTCATTGATTTGTACAAATAAATGAACAGTAACAATTAATTACACACTCCATGAGTACAACTCAGTTGGAAGGCAGAAGTTGTGCAGACTTGCACAGCCCTCCTACCCCCCATCATCCCTACTGTGTGATCAGGATCCTTATTAACTCACCAGGCAGTCTTTGGTGATTCCTCCTAGCTATTTTTTCTTACTCTTTTGATCATGAACATAGAGCCTGACTGAGTTCAATGAAGCCATCCAGCAGCCTGACTGCATGCAGCCTTTGGGGAAAAGAGTTATTAGAGCCATTAGATGTGCCCCATATGAATTTTGTGCATTTTATATGGTCTGGATAAATTGTTTCTCAACTTCATCAGAGGACCTGATGAATATATAGATATAGATACAGATAGATAGATACAGAGGTATGTAATATCTAACACAGGTAACTTATGTAATATATTAAGTATATGTATAATACATATTCCATCAGACATACAGAAAGTTCTGTTCTGATCTCTAACTTGTAGCTCTCTGTGACAGCACAGACTCTTTCCCGTGGGAATTTTTCTCTTCTTCTCCCTGTGTTCTATAAACAAATATAAGGTTTGGATGTTATTGAAACTGTCTCTGGAATGATGGACAGTTCAACCTGGCCTATCGGCCTAGGGGGAGGTTTTGAATTGACCCAATCCAAAGGAACTTTCAAAAGTCTGTATAAGTTTTAGAATTAAATAATAAGATCAGAATTCCGCCTCACCCGACTCAGCCTGGTTCTTGCACGCGGCTAGCGGCTCCACAGCGACAGCTCTCAGCTGCCATATGAAAGAAATTGAAATGGTTGGGTCAGGCTTTTAGACAAGAAATTTCAAAGATGTTGACACACCTCATCAACTCTCAGACTCTAAGGACAGGATTTGCTTTCCATCTAGATAACTTTTAAAGGGAGGTTAGACCTGTGACCTATATGGTCAAACCAGAGGGCTTGCAGATATGATGAAAGATATAGGTGACTAGCTGGGAGTTCCTGCAAGATGCTCTGAATTCTTTGAAGCAGTTTGAGAGCTAAGAACTAGGCAGAGAGAGCACATGTCCTATATAACTCTTTGGGAAAAGGCTCGAGGGAGTTTTGCTGCTTTCTTTGCTGCTGACTTCACCGCCAGCAGGAAAGGAGCATCAGAAACAGTAGATGAGAAGGTGTTAAGGAGAGGTCAGACTCAACAAAAGCAGGGCATCAGGATAATTTTGTAAAATGAAAGTCTAACATTCTTGACATATAAAGGATCAGAAGCCATGGGTGAACCTATCTTTTCAGCCTGGCCACACAACTTGGAGGCTCAGTTAGTCTGACTTGGTGTTCTGGTTCGGCTGGGGCAGAGTGAATTTTCTTCATAGTAGCTGGTATGAGAGACTATGTTTTGGATTTGTGCTGGAAAAAGGGGTGATAATACAGGCATGTTTTTGTTACTTCTGAGCAGCGCTTCCACACAGTCAAGGACTTTTCTGCCTCTCACCTCATCCCACCAGTGAGCAGGCTTGGGTTGCACAAGGAGCTGGGAGGGGACACAGCCAGAACAGCTGAGCCCAAGTGACCAAAGGGATATTACAGACCATATGGTGTCATGCTCGGCACGTAAAGCTGAGGGAAGAACAAAAAGGAAGGGACTTTCAGGGAGATGGCATTTGTTTTCCCCAGTAACCATTAGGAATGGTGGAGCCCCGCTGTCCTGGGGATTGCTGAACATCTGTCTGCCCATGGGAAGCAGTGAATTAATAGCTTGTTTTGTTTTGCTTCTGTGCATGGCTTTTGCTTTACCTATTGAACTGTCTTTATCTCAAACCATGAGTTTTCCTTCTTTTACTCTTCCCCTTCTCTTCCGCATCCCACCAGGAGGGAGTGAGCAGCTATGTGGGGCTGAGCTGCTGGCTGGGTTTAAACCACAGCCCTGAGTTATGGAAACTCCAGCTTTATTTAAAGCAGTGATAAATATTCTGATGATCCTTCCAGTATTCTAAGCTGAACACTCAGAACATGAGCTGCAATTCACCTCTTTAATTCTAATTATATTCCTTACCTGAATTGGGAAACCTATAGTACAACAATCTTTCAAGCATTTTGCTTCATGATTTAAGTTCAGTGACAGAGGTAGATTACTGCAGCATAACTTATTTTTTGTTGGATATTGTATTCATCTTCTATCTGAACCTGCCAAAAGTAGTTTGAAAAAATAAAGTGCAGTAACTGGCTGAAGTGCTGAAGTCTAAAAAGCTCTCCCTTCTGAATTGTGGTATTTTGCCATCTGATGAATGATTTTATTTGTATTCAGTTCATTTTTTGTTATCTCTGATATCTTTTACCCTCAGTGTTTGTTATGCTTAAGGCACCAGTAGAATATTCATGAAAATATTCAGCTATAACTCTATTCAGTCAATAGAGGTGTTTTTCCCTCCCATTACCTACCACAGTGCTGACATTTTATTGCTTGCTGAGATAGGAGACAACAAGAGGGAAAATTGAGTCATTTAATTCCCATATCTAAAAATAAAACTCCCAAGAATGCTTTGTAGAAGAACAAGTAATTGCTGCAGAATTCACAGGCTCTATTGTTCATTGAAGGGAGAATATTCTGGAGATAAAATATTTGGAAATTAATAACTGTTTGTGATCTTACAAGTATTTTTAAATGCTTAAATTTTCCTATGTCCTTTCTATCAAAGGATGTCTTTACCTGGTGTCAGTTAGATAGGTACATAAATGTATTGTGACATTTTAAGTGCTTTTATCATTGCAGTTGTAGAAATCTTCACACGTATTAACAAGTCCAGCTTTCCAGCTACCTGCAAGGTAGGGAAGTGTCTCCACTTACAAACAGGGATGAAGGAGTGGTAGATTGAACGGCTTGGTCCAGGTTACACAGGAAGTCTGTGGCCATACCAAATGAACCCAGATTTCTTGATCACTCAAAGAACAACACCAAACTCTTCTCTATACAATGAGACAAATTACATACCTTGCTAAGTCTAAAGCCATAATTATGCAACACAAAGACCATTGTGCTCTGAAATATAGAGAATTCTGCTACACTTCTAGTCAGCCTTACCATGTTCTGAAAAGAGAGCTGTAAAGCTGGTGTAGCCACCAGTTGCCATGGTGAGTAAGAAGCAAAGATTGTCTTACTGCTTCTAAAAATATGTTTGCAAAGAGCAGGGAGAAATCCAGAAAAGTAGAAAAACAGAGACAAAATGGCTGTTAACTATTATTGGTGTAAACCCTAGGCCCTTCTCTGAAATCTTGAGCTATTGGAAGTTAAAAATACTAAGATCCTCTTTTATATTCAATCTTTACTGGGAATATAGCATCTGAAAACCAGTTTGTTTTTTTAATTTTAGTCAGATTTATGCTTACTCTGTCAAAGTTAGGAACAGTCTTGGGGTGCCTCTGAAGTCTGGGAACTCTCAAAGCCCTGCTCAAAGCCTTGTGGGAATGGGAGGTGGCCGGACAAGATGTGGATTAAAAGAGCTGTACAGTGAAAACCATTTCAAGTGCACCCTTACAAAACCTAGGATTTTGCTGCAGTCTTGAGCACCATCTACTGGACCTCTATTTGCTGACTCATTTTTGCTTACATGTCAACACAGGACAGCATCAGAGCTACTTCTGTTTGAGACTTTGCCCTGCCATCAAGGTGTCACTCAAATCAGGCGGGTGAGCAAGTGCAGAAAGCCACTTTTGCTGTGCTGGCAAGATGTAAGCAGTATCTTCTCTCTTGAGTTAGTGAGGTGAAGCAAATGCAGCATGGTGGAATCCAGGATCTGTCCCACACTGTAGTAATGAGCTCTTCATGGGTTGTTAATCCGGAACTTCTGTTGTCTATTTTCTTCCACATACACAAAATGTCAGGCAGAACAGACAGAACTTCATTCTCTGTCCTTTCAGAGTTTCTGCCGAGGCAAAAGAAGTGTTGCAAGAAAATTTTTTTTGCAGGGTTGTAGGCTCATATGGATTGGGAATCAAGTTTTGACTGAAATTTGGTAGAAAGTTCTGTTGGGTTTCATGGCTGAGTTTGTCTTTGGGTTTTGTCTTTTTTCTTTCCTTTCTCCCCTAGGCAGTTTATGGACATAAAATAATCTGCTCATCTATTATTTTTTTTTTAAATCATTGAAACTATGACCCTTGTTTTCTTGGAAGCAACGACAAATTTTCAATAAACACTGATAAATCCTGAATCTGTGTTTGCTCATGCATCCAGCCATATGCTAATATAGAAATGGCTTTTTACTTAGTATTTTTCTTATGAGCTCACTAAAATTTTCTCTATCCAAAATTGACTACTGTTTTGGAAAAAGCAGATATCAATGCAGACATTCAATCTAAGATCTAGTTTAACCTCACAAGTTACCTTATAAATATGTGACAGCAAACAGCATCCTAGGCTCTGCCTTCCAAAAGCTTTAGTCCTTTGTGAGAATATTTGGATCCACGGGAAGAGCATTTCTTCTCCCTGCATTTCAAGGGATAGTTCCACAAAATGAAAAGAAGTGCAGACAGAATTCCTTCCTCAGGGAGAACTTAAAAAGTGAGGCACTGGGCTCCTCTTTCAATGTACTGGTTTTGTTATTGCTTCAGTCAACTGAAGTGCTCTTAAAATGCAGTTTTCTGGAGGAAATGGGAAATGACAAAGTAGGAGATTAATAGATCTGTCCCAAATAAATACAGCTCCTGTGTCCCAAGAACAGACATCACCATTCATGTGCATTTTAATTTTTGGTCCTGGATCACTGTGACATTTTCTCCTGTATTTAAAACAACGGTTTGCTTATTTGCCACTCCACCCCCCATCGAAGGAGAAACCCAGCAACCAAAGAAGAAACAAATGGAAACAGTCTATCCGGAGAAGGGGCATCAGTTCCCTTACTGTGTTTGAATTCTATTGTTGGTTATACACACGAATCACACACATGGTAGCAGTAAGCCCTGATACTTCAAGATCTATACCATCCTATGTTGTCTCCATTTACTTGTTGCTTTAAAGCACTGATAAGAGGAGTTGTTATCTTGCCAAATGGGAGGTACAGACTGGAATTTAGCAGAGATAACCAAAATTAAAACATCAAAGAGAAATAAGGAGATTTCTGTCTTTCCCATTAATCCCTAATCATTTTGCCTCTTATCGGTTATTTAACCAATGAATTTATGCTCCAGGTTTGAGCAGCTGCAGGGACCAAGGGCTGGGAAAGGAGAGTACTTGAAGGTGGCATCTGTCTGTTAGTGGTAATTAAGCCAAAATATGCAAAGTTTTAGAGTTCTAACTGCTCCCGTTAAGCTGTTGATGAGCAGTAAAATCTCTGATTAAATTTTAAGCGTAGGGAAACGGGCCAGGCTCCTGACATAGGGAGGCTGCCAGAGTGGAGTGTGGGCAATTACACGTGCTGCCTGCCTGTGCTAGAGCAGACAGTGCACTGGGGGACTGACTGTCCCAGCCAGCATCACCTCAGCACTGCTCCAGGGCTCCATTCTGTGTGAGTGACAGCCCCCAAAACAACAGCCATTTACAGCATGGTGAAGACATACACCATGGTTGAATGATTTTTGCACAGCTTTATTTTTCCAATATACATGCATATCACAACCAGGGATTTTTTTTTCCTTTCCTGCTGTCTCAAATCATGTGGATTTCTTGGGCAAATCACAGTGTACTGGTGGATATTTACCCATCTCATCATGGTAATTGTGAAGGTTCATTAATTTTTTCATAGCACTCTGAAAGCCCTAAAACACTGCTTAAAGTCAGTTAATTGTTATCCCAGTTTATATCAGTATTAATTATCATTATCTAACTTAACCCTCCTCCTCCAGCACTCCTGTCTGGCTCCCATCCCTTCTGTCCTAAACATTCACCTCCTGGAATGAACCAGAGGCATCATTCCCTAACATGAGACACGTCATGAAGCTCTGTGAGTAATGAATGAGCCCATTACAACTTTACAGTAGAGGAAACAGGTTAATCCTTTGTCAAATCAGTGCACACAGTGTCCTCCTTCCTTGTTACAATTACTCAAGGGGAGATGGCAGTTTCTTATCCACAGCTTTTCAGGTAACCACTGATGCATGTTTAGGACAGAGATAGGTACGACTCTGCACACAGGCCTTCAGATCCTGTCAAAGGGGAGCAAAGATGACAGAAGCTGACAGCAGTGACTAATGCCCTGACCTAGCTTTCTTTGAAACAAAGCTTTGGAAAAACACAAACCAAAACAAACAAAAATGAAAAAAATACCTGTTTCCAGTTCCAAAGAATTCACTTAATTTAGTATAAAAACCTAAAGTATCCAAAGCTCATTGCTTCTTGAGACAGTTCTCTGCACTGAGACTGATGTACATTTGTAGAATTTGTCATACTGTGGATTCCTAGAGTCCATTACATGATATTGATATGAAGAATAGCCACTACAAAAGTCAAAAATTATGGCTTTTTGTTACAGCAAAGAGCACATAGCCATACCATAGAAAAGGGTAGGAAACAGAGTACTGTCTTGAACAGACACTGCAAGGGGAAGGCCTTTTCAATAGAGCATTTCTAGAGGAGGTCAGAGCATCATCAGCTATGTGTGTGTTAATGGAGGAGTCATTGAATAAGACACTGGATGCCTTCTTCCAGGAGGCTTACATTATGGTCTTTGAAACACTCTACTTGTCAGAGGAGGGAAGGAAACCCAAATTTTAGGGCTGCCTTGGTAGTTCTCACTACCAGTGAGGGGAGAGGAAAAATGGACACTGTTTTAAGAGGGAGATGAGAATAGACTTATTTAGAAGGTGAGTTTCCTGCAGAACTCTCAGCAAGCAGGATTGGTTTGAATCATGTGCTACAGAGATGGTGACCAGCTAGAATAATTTCTAGGTAGCCGTTTTTAACTAGAGCTGTAGTTCAAGCAAATGCAGGCTGTGCCAGCTCCCCTTGCTCTAGATTTACCTAGTTCCACGATGGTCTGAGTTTTCAGAAAAACAGACAGACCCTCCAAATCTTATATGAAATCAGTATTTTCATCCTTTCATGTACTATAGTAAGTTAAGAAGTCTTTACAATGCCCAGAATTTAGCCTGCATGGTATTGTAAAGGTTCCTCTAAGCATAAAATTACACTGCCTACTTCCTTGGATCGCTTCAAGTGGATGTATCGAATTGTATTTTTCTTAACTACAGGGTGTTATGGGGTAGGCTGTGAGCCTTACAGCAGCTTTGTAGTTATATATCTGTGCAGAAAGAGACAATATTCCTGTATGGGTGAATAGTAGTGAGGAGAAGACAAGTTCTTTATGTGAAGACTGCTGAAAAGCAGGAATCCTACTACGAGGAAGGAGAAATAGGTCAGTGGAAAGCTCCCTCCACTGAAACTTGATGACTGCTAAGGGCACAGAAAGCTTCTTTAGCAGATATATGTTGTCACTATATCCATTCTTCTGGAATTGCTGTGGGTATGAAATCAACCAGGTTGTGCAGACAGGATTTCATGTTCTCAGCTCACAGTGGGTGGATGTTATAATAAACATCAGCAGTCTTTGAGGACAGTAAAGAAGAATCCAGATTTGGGGGTTGTTCTTTAAAAAAAGGCTTTTGTCTGGATGTTAATTAAAGATTTAGTAGAGCTCATTATCATAATAAAATGAAGGTCGGCTTAGCTAACTGTCACAGTCTTAGTTGCAGCTTAGTGTTTTGGTGGTCCAGTAACATGTCTTCCAAGAGGAATGCTTGGATGGTCTCTCTCTGCGAGGTAGTAGCTGGGTGTAGCTGTAGCAGCACTAGCCTGAAGAGCATGGGATTTCTAGAGTGGTGTCAGATTCCAGTTATCTGGGTTTTGTTGGATTTGGAAGACGATTTCTTCCCTCTGGCTTGACTGCATTTGGGCCCAAGAACTCACCAGCTTTTAAAGGGGTAAACACAAACAGTGGCAAACAGTCTTCTTGCTGCTTTTCTTTTAGTTTTTCCTCACTTCTTCCTCCTTTTTGCACTGGAACACCCTTTGAAGCCTAGTTGCATGTTAGAATCCTGCTCACCTTCCCAAACACCATGCCAGCAAACCAGATGAACTGGCACTGATATTTGCCACAAGTGTGTGCAAAGAACACACTGCTGTACGTTTGTAGCTGTAACAGAATTAAAATGTACACAGAGTTCTAGAAAATCTGGAGTGGGACTCCTAATCAGATTCCTATCAGAATTCCTTCCAAAGGACTTTACAGAAATTCTTTATTTCTCTTGCATAGGAAAATATATAGCTTTCAATTCAGCTGGCTCAGTCTTCAAATAGTGATTGAAATGAATTCTTGTGAGCTGGAAGTGAAATGCACTGTTTAGGCATAGACGAGTGAATGCTCTGCAGGATGAAGCTGAAGAGCTTCTTTTCTAAATAAGAGAAAATGAAATAGATTGATTTTGTATGGGACTAGTGTTGTCAGGAGAATTCTGCACTCTTGGCTCTCAAGTGTATTCAGGGACTTAAGACTGACAAAACTGGGACACTGACTGGAAAGAATAGTGCTTATTTTGGAAGTGGATCATTTGCTTTCTGTATTATAAAGTGTATTTTCCTAGACGTGCTGTAGGGTAGCACGAGGAAGACATCATCTGTTAGTTCTGTTAGACCAGACCTCAGATAGTTTGGAAGGGAGAAGATCAAGCAGAGGAAGAAGAGGTCTCCTCAGCTTTGGGATTTGCTCTTTGACTGTCTCAGGCTAAAAACTTTTATCAGACTAGATATTCTGTGCAGTAAGGTAGCATGTCTGTCTTATTTGTTTTCTAGTCCTTGTATTTAACATGAATTTTCAGATGTACTGGTTTGGTGAATGAGGTTTGTTATCTGCTCAGATCCTTTGCATTTTGGCCATTGAGTTGATCTGTTGGACAAGTTGCCATATTTCTGAGCCTTTGTTTTCACATACTACAAAGCTTTCCAAAAGACCCTGAAGCTCTTGGGTACAGGAGATTTAGGATAATAATAATTTTTTAAAAAACATAAGTCTGAACCTTTTCTCTGTACAGTTACAAAACAAAAATAAAGTAAAAACAGAACAATAGGCTGAAAGGATAAGATCTGCTTTTATAAAAATGAAATATCATTAAGAAAAGAACACCAGCCAAACAGTGGAAAGAAAGACAAATTTGACACACCCATTCTGACACAGGCATTTTGCTCCGACACACTATCCTGATCTCTTCTGAACATATTTTAACATACCTAATTTGTAGATTGGAATGCACTTAATTTTATGGAAAAGAATATTGAAGTTGAGTCTGAAATATAAAAAAAAATTGTAAAAATGGAACAAAACAAGTCCTCATAATCGGATTTTAATGTAAATAATCAATACACAGTACAATAGCATATTAAAGAGAATCTGTAAATGGTTTAAGCTACTTCAAATAAATAAATAAGTGGCTGCCCCAGGCACCATTGTTTAAAGGCCTGATGAATCTTTGAGTTCTAGCCCCACATCTGACACTTATTTGATAGATTGCCTTGGAGAAGTCATGTCCACACATTATGCTTCATCCCCTTAATCTGTAAAATCGGTATGAAAATATTTACTCCCTAGGCTGTTGTGGAAATTAATTAACATTTCCATAGTTCTTTAAAGATGTAAAGTGCCAAGTAGCATTATTATTATGTTGCCTCAGTCTATGATTTTTTCAGATGTCACAACATGGGTCAGTAGTTAGGTGCAAACTTTCAGTGAAATTTAAGGGGTTGGCATGATGTGGTTCTGCAGCATTAAATAATTACAATTTCTAGTCCAAGTTAATAATAAAAAGGTCTCCAATATTTTGTTTGAGGCATTGTGTTACCAGGTGTCACTTTTCAATTTGAAAGGAAAATCAAGAAAACCCCCTAATATTCTGTGGTTATTAAATACTAATGGAACTTTTCCTGTAGATATACAGAGGCTAGAAATGGTGTTTTAAATTATTTTCATGATGGGATGCTGTATTTAGTTTCCATTATTTCTGCTTTTCATGGCAGAAAGCATTCTTCATTTGCCATCACTCTTGTTTTCCACTTGACAGCTTGAGTATTCATTCTCGGAAGTGGCAGCATTTTAGTGAAACGTGATGTAATTTTCTCTTCCTGCTTTCTTAAGTGGCTTCAATATCCTCATGGATGAGAGGCACTGTAGCAGAGTTAGCCATTACTAGTAATTACTCAAAGCCTTGGTGAGGTGAGGTTTGAAACCACTGGTTCTCTTTCTTCTCACACATTCCTTACCATATGCACTAAGGAGTATTATCTTGCAAAATGGAATGGACTTGTCGAAAATGTGCTTAATTGAAAGTGATCCAGGAAAAACATAATTTAGTAAGATAATTGCTGTGCTGCTTCTTATTCTTGCAAATAGAGGAAGTTTTAAATTCTTATCTGCTGAGTCAGTTGATGAGCTACCCAGGGAAATCCTTTATTGACACAATTGCAGATTACAAGTGTCTAGCAGCCCTCTTTAACCTTGAGGATAGGTTGCAAGTAACACATTTTCAGCCTCTTCCTCTCATCCAGAAGTCATTTGTAGAACTTCATTTTTATGTCTGACTGATTGTGGCTTCAGTTCACTGTGCCAGGTGACTCAACTTGCTTGCCTGGGTTGGAGTTCAAGCCTCCAGGTTGGAGTTCAAGCTTTGCCTCATCTCCAGCCTGCCAGCCACATGACTTCCTCCAGACGTGAGCTGGCACGGAAGCCCTAGGGAGTCTGGACTTGACACAGTTCCCATTCCTAAGACAGTGCAGCTGTGCTATGAGAAGTTTACACTTCCAACACCTTTCCAACTGCAGAGCTTGTTTGCTCTTGGGAACTGGTTAGCAAGGAACATTACGTTGGCAAACCTACACCTGTAGTTTGCTCTGATTTATTAATTAGCTAGATCTGCATGCTATCTTACCCTCTAGATAAGATAAAAGCTTGCTAAAAGTTCATTATCTCCCATCAATATGCCTGCCATTTTTTGATGAAGTAGTAAATACAAAAATTAAGAATAAATTAAGGAAAATAAAGGATCATTCAAAGGATTTACATCAGCAGTGGTTTGGAGTTGAGGAATACTTTTCTTACAAAAACCAGACACCCGAAAAGATAGATTATTTAAAATTCACAATTGAACATAGTACTGTTGAGCATGCAATGGAAAATTATCCTGCAGTACCAAGGGAATTAATTAGACACAGCTTCCATCCTGATGTGACAATGTTTTGAACTCACTCTGCACTTGTTTTGCACAGAACTAGATAGAGAATAAAGCTTGTCTTTGCCTATAAACCCATAAAAAAACTACAGCCAAGCCCGAAAACAGGCCTGAAATTCTGTAGGTATCTACAGTTTCTGAATTTCCCTGGCATCTCTTGTTTTCAATTCCAGTGTACAATCTCTGTCTTCTATTTAAATGCAGACATTTCTAACCAAAAGCAGATGTAAGCTAGCATTGTCCTTAGTCCCAGATTTGTGTTCTTGTCTCCAGACAATCACTCTTGATTCGTCTCTTGGGCCAGCCCAAGTGCTCAGTTCATATTGCCAAATTATCCAGTACAGGGAATAAAACTTGCAGAAAGCTACTTTTGGGGATGCTTTTGATTTACTTTTTTTCTCTCTAAGGATAGTTTTCTCCCAGTTTCACTCATTGAACAGGTTCACCATAGGGGCACATGAGCATCATAGCTGCAACACGAGAGAAGACGGAAATAATTTAGCAGGGATTTCAATTTATCTCCATTTAAATCATCATGGAATTAAAGCCTGGTAAAAACCTTGATAGTCAAAGATTTCTATGATTAGTGAAAAGGTAAAAGTAGCCTAAGTTACTTTATATATCACCCTATATAGGACTTGATTTTTCTTTATGGAGAGATCTTGGAGATACAATTCTCCTAACAGAGCCACTACAGATGCGTTATGGACTAAGTTAAAGAAGTAAATTTTTGAATAAATTAGAGTTTTAAGTCCAGCTTCTATAAATGCTGATGTCGTGACATTGCTTCTTCCCAGATCCAATATTCCTGTAACAGAAACATAACTATGCTCAGGGATGCATGTAGCAATGCCTGTGTTTCCCATATACAAAAGTTCCCAATATTTCAATATGCATTCCGTTCTGACTCTGATAGTATGATAACTAAATACATATATTATCATATCTTCTATGTGTAACAAAACATTAATATAAACCTACCTGTGATCCATGCATTGTACAGAGAAAAGGCCAAGAAACTTATTAATCTCATGTTATCTTGGACATGAGTATGCCATTATATGGGGGAAATTACCATTTATTTAAAGATTTCTAGTGCTTTGCAAAGGAAAATACAGCACAGTTACATAAGGGGAAGCAGAGGTTTATAAGATTAAATAATTCCTCCATTTGCCACTATGTAATGTAGCATCAAAGAAAGACATAATTCAGTCATCCTTTATTCCACTCACTCTGACTGCTGTCTTGCATGGGATTAAGTGACTTTCCACTTAGGATTGCACAGTGTGTATCCTGAATAGTGTTATGGATACTGTGACAGTACTGAAATAGTCCGTCCTGTCTGTCATCTGCAGTCCTCTGCAGACTGCACCAGTTTAAACCCTACAGTGTGTAGGGTTCAAAACCAGTGGGTTTTTTCTCAGAAGTGCCAATGAGCACTCACTTGATTTCTCTCTCACGATTCTGTAGACAGCAGTAGAATTCACTGACAGAGTCACAGGCAAATTGATGTTGCCTAAATGCGACACAGGACTTAAAGGCGTGGATTTCAAACAATCAGAAAGACTGGTGTGTGTGCTGTGTTACCCACATCCAGGGGGTCAAAACCTCATACTTCAGCTGTGGCATGCTTGTACCAGCCTCATCAGCTTGCTCGTCTGCCTCTTCTGCTCTCTCAGCCTGATATGAGGAAAACAGAACACAGATTTCTCCAGCACTCTGTAACACAGACATGGGACAATATCAGATCTCAGATTTTCAGTGGTATGAAAAAGTAAACAGAGGCTAAAGAGCCCATTTGTCAATGTGGAGGCACATTCCCCTTCCAGGCCGCACCGTGGTCTCAGAAACGCTCGTTAGGCCTCAGCCTTGATGAGCAGCACCTGGGCTCAGCCCCTCTGGAGCCCCTCAGAAACAGCGCCTGCTCCCAGAAACTGCTGCTGCCTAACGAGCTCCTGCTTTTTTGTGTTGCTATTTTTTTTATGAACAGCCTTGGAAACTGCTTTTCTTGCCTGAAGGGCATAACATCCTTGTTCTCACACTTCCAAAGAAAGTTGCCCAACCCGTGGCCAGGGTGAAACGTTTTGATTAAGGTCAATCACTTGCGGCCAATAAANCTATAAGCTGTGATCCAAAATGAGGCCCTTGGAGCTCTCCTGGACTGGAGTGAGTGTGAGCAGCCACCCCCCTCTGAGGGGGACACCTCCCAGAGCCAGTGAGCTCTCGAGTTTGCTGCATTCTGAGGTCCCCGAATGATGATGGATCCTGGGCTGAACCCCCATTGCTCAAGGCTCGACCCTTCGCCCCTTGAGGAGACACAAAGGCATCCAAGGTAAGCATTTCACTGCCTTCCAGGGGAGCTTTTCACAGGTACCTTGCACTGACTCTTAATGTCTGCATGCATACAAGTGTGCAAATGCTATGGCAAACATGGGAAAAATGCTGCTCTCTTAGATGTTTAAGTATTTTAGATATCTAAGTTAGGCCTGAGAATAAGTTATCAGCTATGTTAAATGCTGGTAAGACTTGTTCCTTTTCTAAATTGTTAAGATAGAACTTTAAGTACTGTTAAGTTTGAGTGCTGTTAAGCCTTAGGCCCTATTCCTTCTTTCCCTTGCCATTCCTATCCTTTTTTCACACACACACACGAGCACACGCACATATAGATAGTTCTTGGTATGTTTCTGTTTCGATTGATTGACTCGGGTTTGTTGGGTTTTTTATCTTGGTGTGCCTTAACCACCTATTAAGCAGTAGAGTGAACCACACCAATGAACTTTGTTGTGGTGTTGCTTGATATTAAAACTGGTTTTTACTGATACCCTTGCTGGTGATTCTTTAAGCAATCTCAAACACTTGTTTATAATAGTCAAGGCTAGAACACACCTGACCAGGTGATGTTTGAGGGATTTCCTGATCTAGAACATTACCTTACTCTCCTGAAAGCACCTCTCCAACAATCAGTTTTGTGTTAGCCTCACAAGAAAGAAAGAAGGAACACAGAGACCTATGCATAATCTTCATATAAATTAGTAATACATAGCCTTCATGCAAATTAGTACTTCCACCACTCCATCAGAAAAATTCTTTACAAATTTCCCTGTATGCTTAATACCAGTTGGGGTTTTGATCAGATTTCTAAATTTATCCTGGTTCCTTACATGGCACTAACATAGCTTTTACACCAGAGATAGTATTACCTTGTGGCATTTTATAGGAGAACCATAGTGGCTTGTGTACAACTAGCTAAAAGTGATAAAAACTCCATCTAAATCATACTATCATATGAAAATTGTGGTCTTGCAAACTACTTAAGAAAAAGCATCCTAATGACAATATTTTATCAATTTTTTATTCTCTTGGGAATTAATAGAACCATGTTGATTCTAATGCTTAAGTCTATGGAATTGGTGGTGTTTAATCCCCCAGAAATACATCGTAGACTCACCCCAGGTCTAAGCACATCTCTCCCAGTGGTTATTATCAAGCGGTCTCATATTACCAAGTCTTAATAATTTTTGTAAAGAATTGCTCTACAGTTCATTAATGCACACTGCAGCTGTCACAAGTAACTGCAGCTCTGAAATGAAAGAGACATTCTATTCCATTTACTCCATCTGCTTGTTTTCTCAGTAATGCATTTCATTCCCATATTCCTATCTCAGCATTCCTACTGTAATAGGGGAGGGGATGAAGTTACGGTATGACAAAAGTGGTGCTTCATTGTCATATTGAAGAAAATGCTCTTGACCATTGTCTGAGAAAGCCAAAGTGGTAGGGAATTGCGATCTTTGTGCCACAGTGCTGATAGGGATTAGGCTTAAACAACATCTGACTGAATTTGACTTTTTGGGAATGCAATTTGAGTGTTCTCAGGATGTTCTAAACAGGCACAGTCAGGCTGGTGGTCTGCAGGCCAAATCTCACCTTGGCATACTCCATCCAGCATCTTGTCTTTTCCTAAGAGGAAGGAGGGAAAAGATGCATATCTAATGTTTCTCCTGTGAAAACCACCATTTCTGTATCACTCTGAATTGAGACTGAGTTTCCAATGGCAAGCACCAGTGCCTGTGTCTGTCAGGCTTGGCCTACCTTGTCAGTAGGTGATATTTTAGAGATAAGCAGTAGTCCAATTTGGGGAGGACTTAAGCAACATTTCCCTCCTTTCCCTGCCTGGCTGTAGCTAAGGAGGTGGGCACAGCCTTTACTACTGGCACACAATTTCACAGCCCAATTACATGATGACGCAAGGGAATGTGACTAGAGAGTGTGATGTTTGCTATTTGGCATATCTGTCAAAGTTCTATAGATATTTCTTGGCATTTGTTCAGTTGCCTCCTTAATGTCTTATGACATGTGTTCCCAAAGAGGCTGGATTTTATGTTTACATCTCTCTGGCCAGAAAATGAGCACCAAAGCAGATATTCCAAAACTGAGTTTATTAAGCAGTCTAAGCCAAATAGTTTAGAAATAATTTCATTTCTATGCCTTGTTTTCTTTACAGTTTCTCTTTTATGAAGCACAGTGCTTGCTTTAAACAGGTGCAGAACTGCCAAGGGACCAGGAGGATTGCAGTCCCTCATTAACACACCCAGTGCATCAGGCATTCTAGCTACATCTTACGGTAGTAAATGTAATGTGAGCAGGACCATTCCCAGATCCTGATGCCAACTGGCAAAGGATGTCCCATGCCTATGCTGGTTTGTTTTGTGAGCTTCTGAAACAGGGTGCTGCATGCAAACTGCTTACTGAGAATAAGCAAAGCCCAGGAATAATTTGGAAAACTGCTATTTGGCATGGGCCAAATGCCAGGTGCCACTCTAGCAATCAAGTTTCAATGCCCTTGGAATTTATCAGGATTTATTACCAGAGACAGTTTTCAAGAAGAGCTTGCAACATTTCCTAGTTTCTCATCTTCACCATCCCAAAAGTTCTGCCTCCAGCTCTACCAGTGAAAGGTGATCTTTAAAGAAATTAAAGGTGAAATTAAAGGCCAGGGTGGTGTGGCCATGTAAATCCATAGACCTGTACAGTAGAAAGTACTTTGCATTTCTGTATCACCTCTCTTCAGTATCTCCAAAATTATCTGTGTTGTAACAGGAAGTTGCTGCATGTTGTTTGTCCTACATTACATAATGGATAGATGTTCTTAGTGCACACGTGAGACCACTATCAGCATTGAGTTTCAGTTTGCCATAATCTACTCATAGCCACAGCCCTTTTCCATGAGAAAAAAATATGTTAAGCAAATATAGCTTGGTCATGAGTCAGTCTGGTTTGTGTATTTTGAACACACAAGTATGTAAAGAGGATGTGCTGAAAACATGAAAAGCAGTTGCTTAGGTGCAAAAAAATAAATTCCCTTGAAGGAACTTTTCAGTCTTCATTTTAAGTGAGCTCAGTGCATAAGGTGTCCATTTAAATTAATATCTAGATTCAGAATTGCCTCTGCTGAGGGCCTTTTCTGAACATGCATTAAGCAGACCTACCTGCTTTCTATTTTGTTTCTAACAGCATAGGTTTAAGAGGTTATCGTATAAAGCAAAAGAATTAAAGAGGTTGCAGGACGTATTAACATAGAAATAATTTTATTATCTCATCAAATACAGGAAGTAAGCACTCAGTTAGTACTGTCTGATTTTTCCCTTTCATGTTGCTGCCAAGCTACACTGAAACTCTTCTATGACTTCTGCACCCCAGATCCTGGTGAGTCTAAGATCTGCAAGCCTAAGGTCCTATTCCTGACATAGCTTCTCAAGCCAGATTCATTGTAGCATTAAAGCATTCTCCATAGTTTTAAATCACAATTAGAGCAATGTACTGTCTACCAAGTCAATCAGATGCTGTTCCTGGCCACTTCTAATTCACTGGGCAGCTGTGGATTTATCATATGGGGTTCTGTGAGCCCTAAGCCAAAGACATGAGCAAAGCAGGCTGTGGGTGAGGACAGCAGACCATTGACAGCAGCAAATAGTCACATTCCAGCTGTTTATTTTGCAATGCCTTTTGACAGCCCCAGAATTGGTTCCTGATGCCAGCAGTAGGATTGGATGACATTTAGAGGTAGTGATGTTGCATGGTGTATTCCTTCCCAGCAGCATCAGTAATTACAGTACCCCCTCTCTAGAGCCCATCTCTGCAGCAGCTCTAAGAGCAATTCACTCACCACAGCTCTCAGCCCTAACTTACACAGCCCACTCTCCTCTTCCCATGCCTGCAGCATCCCAGCTGCTCACTGTGGAAGCAGCAAAAATAAATAATGGCATTATTAAGTAATGACAATGGAAGTAATGGCATGGCTAAGAAACTCTTCCTCTCTGCCAGCAGGCAGCAATATATGTAATGGAAAGGCAACCACTTGGTAGTTGCTTTCATACCCATTTCACTGTTTCAGACTGCTTTGAATTTGGATGTTTACAAGACATATTCTTCATGAAACACTCAAGAAGCACAGGCATTGTGCCTGTTGCACATTATATATGATGAGTGCTGAGGCCAGTTTTACTATCTGCACAAGGGAAACCAAACCACTGTGCTGATCCCTACTGCTACATTGAAGGCAACTGGTTTGAGCTACGCTCATACTCAGCAACTCAATCTATTTGTCTCTTTCTCCTGTGATCGCCAATTTGTTGCCCTCCTAATAAGAAAAGAGTAAAAGAAAAATTATTGAAAGTGATGCTTTTCCAGATTGCTTAATTAACAACTATGTTTGTATAAAAGAAGATAATGTGACAAAAATTAATACACTGTAGCTTTTTATATCTTCTCACTTTAGGGGAAGTTTGGGCTGAGTTTCAGATCTGTCCTCTGACTGCTGAAATGGTTAAGCAACTAAAAAGACACAAGTAGACTTCAGGCACTTCAGACTGAATTCGTTCTGCAGTGATTATTAAGTATGTTTGCCAAAAACCTTGCTTTGCCCTCCAAACTCATGCATCCTATTATACCTGCAGTCAGTAACTACTCTTTCTAAAGCTGTGAATGCAGGAATTACCCCTGACAAATGGCAACAGATCGTCCCCATGAGGCGATCAAGAACTCCGACTGGAATCGGTCTTTCACTGAGACGCTGAGAGACAAAAATTGTTCACAGCTCCTGACTTCTGTCTTAGCTCTCCTGGACAAAGGGAACTGCAGGATGAAGTATGGGTTTTTGCGTTTATGTATTCTTTCAATTTACAGAAAAGCCCCATTTCTCCGCTCTGACTATTTCCACAATAACTGAAAATGACACTGTATCAAGATGGATCTGTGAAGCAGAAAAAAATGCAGTGTAATAATAGACAGCAGGCACTACATTTAATTAGAGTCACATCATAATCTGAAGCAGAAATCAAAGCAGCCCAGTGAGGAAGTCTAATTGCTTTGCCCACTAAAGATTGAATATTGTTCATGAGATGTTAAGTAGTATACTGATGGATTTTCTGAGGTAGACTGCTGTCCATGGAGAGTAGAATTATAACTACCAGGCTAATTGTATGTCAAAATTTAGCGACAATTTGGATAGTGGCTGTGATCTGTGGTGAAGTGATGATAACTCGGGTTTTTTTCCAAATCCTGTCTGCTATCACATGGGGGTATAAACAATCACCTCTTCTTTTTGTTAATAGGAAAAATCTTTCCAGTCACTAAGTAGATGGGGGTTTTGGAGCATGGATGATAAAACACTTACAGAGCAGAAAGCTTTCAAGAAAATGGGAAGTTACTATCTAAGGAAGAGGTAGAAAATGAGAAGAAACTATTTTTAATATATATGAAACCAAGAGGCTTTTAAATGCCTGAGTTATTATTGAAATCTGCCTGGATGTGATTACAGGGAGCTGTTGTTTCATGAACAATTTTTAATCCTGTTGGCAGAGTCAGACAGGGTGTAAATTTGCAAGTCGATTTGTATGCAGATCACCTTGCTGCCTTGATATTGATTTGCAGGATGAATGTTCCCTGCTTTATAAGGAAATCGTCTGAAAAAGAAAAAAGATGCTCTGAGTCCCAAGAGCTTTTGTTAAAAACTGCTGGAAGAGACACTGCATGTCATTCCAGGAACTGTAAGAAATGGTATCCAAGATGCTTCAGCTTAAACATAGAGCTCCTGACATCTGATATGATGGTTATGGATGCAAAGGGCACTAGATTAATCCATTTGTTTTTCACCTTTGAGGGCATTGGTTTGACCCACAGTGCCTGTCACAGTGTAATGACCCAAAAGAATCCTCTTTCTGAGATCACTTTTAGCCACTTCATCTAGCAACTCCTCTTTTAAAACCTCAGCACAGTATCACACAAATGCAGCCTTTCCATGTCTCAGCGTGAAATGACAGAGACTGAGTTCTCTGGCAAAAAATGAAATGCACTAGCTGATGTCATGGACCCAACAATACTGGAGCAGTAGAACTGCTTGTTCTCCTAGTTCAGGGCAGTAGTACATCTTGCTGAAGTATCAGGGAGATGGTGACTCTCCTGACCCTTTCCCTTGACCAGATTTTAACAAACTTTTTCTTTTGTAAACAGTATAATTGTCACAGATGACAATATAAAAAATAAGAACTAAAGAAGAACTATAGTTCTGATAAATTTACTTTGCTCACATCCAGGTTCTGCTGTTTTATTCTCTACCTCCAAGGCTGCGTAGTGTGCATGGTAGAAGGACTTTGGACCACTTTAAGAGTTCAGGTCTCTCCAGTGCTACACCTTTAAAGCAAAGGGACTTGTATAGGTACACATAACTCAGTATCTGAATTAAGTGTCTGAACAACCAATTTCCAGACATATATCACTGACTTCAGAATATCTTGATCTCTAGTCCAAATTTAGACAGGTTAATCATATCAGCAGGTTTAATTAAATGATAAAAATATAGACACTGGGGATTTTTCCATCTGTGTTAACAGGCCAAAGACACAGTGAGCACTAAAAGAACACAAAGGACAAAAATAAAATAATAGATACTGCAAGTATATTTCATGCAAAGTGCCCATTTCATGCATGAGATGACAAACAAAACTGTAGTGGAGAGGCAAAGATTAAGAGAAAATGCTGATGCAATGAGCTGTGCAAAAGAGGCAATTCTAGTGCTTCTAGTTATGTTTTGTCACAGATCCACAAAAAAAAATTTAAAAATAAAAATAAACCTAGTTAAAATTCAGAAGACAATTTTTAAAGAGGTGACAAAGAAATTTGTTTTTAACCCAGAACACAAGGGGACATAACAGGCACTGAATATTAGTCCAGATATGTAGTATTCAAAAAGAATCAGGTATTTAGGCAAATAAGAAAGATGATGTTGGAACCCTGAATTCAGAGAATTTCAGTCTTTCGGTGCTGACAGGCAGTGATCCTCAAAAGCACACTGCATTTGACCTGAGACCTTGGAAAAGGCCGCAAAAATTATGCGATAGCATGGAGATGGTAGGTGTGTAATTAAAAAGAAGTGTGTTACGTCACTGGGTGGAACATATACACACGTAGAATTTCCAAGATATAGTAATAAGTAAAATACATGTAACAAGATGGAAAATTTTGGGCCTGGGCTAATTCTTCTTCTTTCTTCTTCTTCTTCACAAATTTGGGTAGTTTAGTATTAGTTAAAAAAACCCGCACTGCGAAAAATAAATAGCTAGTTATTAGAAGTAGATTAGTTAGCATTTTATAATTAGGTAGTTTGAGCTTTAAAAGACCTTGAAAGACAGAACTCCACAGCCATTTTCCACCTTGTTTACTTAAGAGCACAATCTCTATAGCTGTACTGTAGATAAGAAATAATAAACAACTGAGTCCATACATGAAGATTCAGTCTCCTGTGTTTTAATCTAAACTCCGAGTCAAAGAACCAGACAGTGGGGAAAAGAAACTTAGAAATCTGTCAGATACCTCTTACATTAGATTAGATATGATAATTGTGAGGAATACCAAAGCTTTCACTACTGAAGATTAGTGCAGATTCAGTGAATTTAAGCTGCTGAGCTCACAGCACAGCGCAGGGATGGTAGTCTGTACGCTCTCTGCCCCTTGGGGGCAAAATAGATCATAGTACAGACTGCAAGACAGCTGCCAGTAAACAACTGCTTAAATAGTTGAAAAAAAATTAAGATAAGGTGCAAGCCCCTTTTTTAGCACCCATCATCACCACATCATTTTATTGCTTGAGTCACTCTTTCATGCCGAAGTAAACTCTGATGCAGCTTGCATGTCTACCAGTGGGTCCTGTCAAATATTTGTATATATTGTATGGACTTACTAAAATCAAGCGGAGTTCCTTTCCCCAAATTTGCATTTTCACTGTTACCTGTACTGTTGATGGACAGGATGATTACTTTTTCTCCTGTTGCAACTAGAACACGTTCTTTAGCACACTGCAGCCCAGTCTAGATCGTCTACTGATCCCTTAGAAAACACCGGGTTCTCGGGTTATCCATGCCCAATGTAAATGCAAGACCTGAAGTATTAATGAAATGTTCAACCTTGCCAGCATACACAGTATTCAAGCATAATGGGTTTTTCTGAACATGGTAGTAACACAGAAAATGGGCTGTTCTCAGAGGTCAGGAAGGAGGACTTCTGGTTAGACATTTATCAGGATAGGCAGGATAGTTATTAGATCCTTGGCAATCCATCAGAGGCAAATCATTGTGTTAGGAATAACCTGTTGCTCTTTTCTGCATACTGAATTTCATGTAGTTATTTGTTCAACAGAATTCATTGTTCAGCTGAGATGAGATCTTGTGCCTATCCTTCGAAAATTGTCTGTGTAAAGCAGCCTGTGGTTCCGCTATAATCTCTGGGAGGGCAAGAACTCCTGCTCTGTATATAATTTTCAGAATTTTTAATGGCAAGAAATTCTTTGCAAGAGGCTGTGCCTGATTGTAGAGATTTGTCACAGTCACTGATGCTGATGCATTGATCTTCCATCTTATATGCAATGAAAATGAAGCAACGATGTCATCGTAAAAGTTTTTAAACTATTAATAGCATGGTGGAGTTGTCTCCACTATCTCTCCCCTAACAATTTGCAGAATTTTTCTGTGTTTTCAGGGCCCCTATATGCTTTGGTTCCAAATTGTTCCTTCTTGGCTGCATTTCTGCTTGGAATATTTAATATTTATTTAATATCCACACTGAAGTGGGAACTTCAGAGATATTGGTGGTACCTCTAGAAATTATCCTTGACTTTCCACATCTTCTCCTTAGAGATACATCATTTGACATGGATATAGACTGCCATAATTCAATATGACACACCAAATCATTCTATGTAGCTTTCACAGTCACATTAACTCTCTAATTCTCAACAGTGCCTAACTCTTCACCTTTAAGGATGCAAATTAATTAAACTCTTTTAAACTTTCCCCCCTCACTATTTCCATAGGTAAAATTCACACAGTTCTTGCAATAGATGTTATCTTTCAGATGACCCAAACCATAAGCAGTCTCATTCTCTGTGCAAATTGTATTGAGCCTAGTAAAAGAGCTCAGTTTTAATACAGAGACTGGCAGAAAAAGGGTTTGGATTACAACAGCAATGGAAGCAAGAGAAAGAAGGAAGAAAAATTCCTCTAAGCAAGACCTTGTTTGTTTTCAGAATAAACAAACATAATTAAAGAGGTTATAGAAAAATGCCGAATCTAGCTTAGTAGAGTAATACGCTATGACTATATACTGTATATGTTTAAGGGTCAAGCCCTAGTATCCTCACCCATGGTAAATAATGTGTCCTTCACATGTGTGCCTTGGAAATCATGGCAACTTAGGGTTCACAGGCATTAAATTAGACCACAGTTCATAGCTCTTGGATTAGACATCACTCTCTTCTAGTCGACTATGGCTTGAGCAATCCCACGGGATTTTCATAGGTATTGGCTTAATATCCCCAGAGCCTAAAGTGCCTATTTGTTCACAGTCAACTGTTTCTTTATATGCAACTTTGTCATAGCTCCTTCACCCATCTGCAGTGAAACAGAATGAAAAGGAGCCAGGTGAGTGTGACAATAAAGCACACCCTGATGAGATGAAAATCCTCTCCCAGTTCCATTTTTCTGGTTTTCTTGTTGTCTCTGCAACTGTTTATATGAGTTTTATATATAGTCCACCATTCATCTCAATAATTTTGTCTGCCATGCGTCTTTTCCTCCTTTTTGGTCTATAGCACCCATCTTCTTTCCAAACACAAGCAAATGATACTTTGAGGCCTAGAAACAAATCGAATTTAATCATTTTAGCTGTGTCCTGTAAACCATGATCCAGCAGAATTAGGTCAGTCATTTTCAGGTAGACTATTACACCTCTATGGCGTGATGCATCAGCAAAATCTCAGTCACTCAGCCTTGAAAACAGTTACCAAAGCAAAAACTGTTTCAGTTGTAAAAAGATGAAGCAATTATTAATTTTATCTGTCCCTAATTTGTTTTAATGACTGCATCATAGCAACATTAAAAACTCAGACTTCAGACTGTCATAACCAGCCAATGCAGATAGAAGTTTGGGATAAATGTCATATGGGTAATTAAGTTTATGCATGAATAATTTGCTATGTCATCTGGGGGAAATGTGGCATTTTTTGGATGACATGTAAAATTAAGTCCTGGACGTCTCACAGTTCTATTCAGAAATAGCTAGCTGTGGTCTTCAGGCAAGCTTCTGACAGTTCCTTCCCTTACGGTATCCTAAGCTTTTGTGGCAATTTCAGCTGGGTGCAGAATTGTTTTGCAGATTCCAGCTATCAATTTCTATTACTGTGTGTTGCTACAAACAGAGCAGAAGATCCTTCTGCAGACAAGTGGGTAGTTTTTTTCCGAAGATTTTTTGTGAGTATTTTATGTAGGGCTTGTTTTTGATCTCACAAGGTGTATTTTTAACTCTTCTGGTTTGAGAAGAATTTCTCCTATCCACTTTCCCAAGTGAGATCAAACCAAATTTGTAATGCATTTAAGTCTTATATTTGTGAATGAAATGTAAATGAAAAAGATATGGTTGAGGTTGTCTTAATCAGTGGTGATATGCTTTGTTTTACCTAGTGAGTTATAGTGGTAAGTTTCCTTCAGCACGACTGAAGGCAGCTGAGTCAGTCCCCACCCTGGCTGTTCAGCAAACAGACAGATAGATATACAGTAGCTGTTTGTGATCCCACGACTGGTGTCACTGTGTTAAAATTCCTATTTAACTGAAAGAAAATGGATATCGAC
Source organism: Edolisoma coerulescens (assembly GCA_013397115.1). Taxonomy (NCBI): domain Eukaryota; kingdom Metazoa; phylum Chordata; class Aves; order Passeriformes; family Campephagidae; genus Edolisoma; species Edolisoma coerulescens. The sequence continues at coordinate 286,999 of VWZW01003110.1, read as the reverse complement.
CTGTATTAGCCTGATTGCGTGTCAGGTTCTGCACTCAGTTTGAATTATTAGGAAACAGCCAAGGAAAACTGATTGTATTTTAAAGGTCCTGTGAAAAGTTTTAGAGCTGTGCCTTAGGAAATGGTGTTAAGCAAATGAGAACTAATAGTTTTCAGTAGCATTAGCAATCATCCACTCTGCCTTAACTCTTCAAAGCACACTAATTTTCTCTGAATAGGTACAATAAACAAAAGCTTCAGAGTGCTGTTAGCTGCTATGTAGGATTCACAGCAAGGCACAATAGAGTTTTTTCCAGCACTCAAGAGGTCTTGCTACACTACAGATCTCAAGACCAAAGGTATTGGAAGCTATGTATTAAAAAACTGGTCATGAGCCAGACACGAGCACCAAAATTGGTTTCTAATACTGGAAAAATTGCAGTGGAAAGTCAATGTGGTGGTCTCTCATTGTGAATTACAAAAGAACAAAACCCCTCCTCCAGCACTGAGCCATAGGTGTCCTGGCAGAGCCAAACAAATGCCAAGCCCTGCCACCAGCTGTGGGTGCTGGAGGACCTGAGGGCTGCAGTGCACCACCACAGTGCCAGGAGCACGTTTTCCAGGCTGGCACCAGCGCACTGGGCTAGAGCTGGAATTCTATTACTGAAGGGAAAAACACACCAGGCAGAGTACCATAGCAGCACCAAGAATGGAAATTTTTAATTTAGCTGAACCTGAAATAGGTTCCTGTCTACATTTGCTGGTAGGTCAAAGGAGGTGATTCTGCCCCTCCACTCTGATCCGGTGAGAGCCCACCTGGAGTGCTGCATCCAGCTCTGGGGTCTCCACCAGAGAAAGGACATGGACTTGTTGGAATGGGTCCAAAGGAGGGCCACCAAGTTAATTAGAAGAATGGAACACCTCTCCTGCAAAGAAAGGCTTAGAGAATTGGGATTGTTCAGACAAAAATTCTTAAAATGCTGTTACCAGATTAACCAAGTGGTATTTTTGTGGTACGGAAGCTCAGTCCCAGAACTGCCACTTTTGGCAGGGATGTGAGCTCGTTGGATGTGCAGCTCTGCACTGAAAGGGGTATGAGAGAACATAATCTGTGTGAGGGAGTTGCCGACAACCTGCCAGTGTGAGGCTGAAATGCTTTTTGAAAATACTCCATATGTGGAAGATATTTTGTGCTTTGCAGTGCCTCTGTGAGAATACCACACTTGAGCACATAGTGGAGTTGGAGATGACATTCATTTTAATAGGATAGACAGTAGAATTTTGGTATTTCTGAGATGTTAAGGCAAAGACAAGGGGAGCTAAAGAACAGTCGTCAAAAATAGGCATGTTTCCCAGCCTTATCATGGTTAATCTTTGTCTCTATCAATGTATTTTCATTCTGCCTTTACAAAAGGTTGGAGTTCCTTTGTTGCCCCACACAGGAATCTGTGCTGAGACCTGTGCTACTGAAATTATTCCTAAATGATCTATTAAAGAAGCTAGATAGTGAGGAGAAAAAGTCTGCAGACAATGCAAAATTACTCAAGAGAAGATCAGACAATTAAGTTTTGTAGAAGGGTCTTGTGATACTAAGCAATTGGTTTATAACACAGCAAATTAAATTAAGTGGAAAAAAAACCCCGAAAGTAATGTGTAAGGAGACAACAATGCATGATGACTGTCTCTAAACTATTGTTTTTCTTAACACTTAAAGAAGAGACACTGGAATTATTGTGGATAGATGTCTGAAAATATTGGCTTCGTGCCCAACAAGAGTTTAAAATGAGATATGAAATAGGATTAAATATATAAAGAAAAAAATTAATATTATGACATATGTGTTAAGAAAGAATAGAGGGGAAAAATTAATATTGTTTCACCATGAGTAAATCCTTTTCTACACATACCTGGAATGCAGTTTTGATCTCCATATCCTGAACAGGCTGTAACACAGCAGCACAGAGAAGAGCAAGGATGCCTGGAGTTATTGAAAGGCTTGTATATGTTTAATAAAAGAACTCTTCAGTGTGGAGAACAGATGACACAAAAATGGCAAGAGACAAAAGGGGAAACACTGTTTGGAACTGGCTATACTCTTATATTCATACTTCAACTCAACTTCCCCCATTGTCAGGGGCAATAGTAATGAGCTTAGTGATCTTAGGAGACTTTTTCTCTGTCCTGCTAATAAGTTTTTATGCTCTTTTACTATTTTACACTTTTACCTGTCTCAAGATAATTAAACTTGTCTCTAGCAACTTAATGATCCTGACAAACTGAGGCAGATTCTTGAGTATTCAGAGGCATCCAAATTCTGGATATTTCTGAAAATGCCATCATTTTCTCCCCTGCCATGTACAACAACAACAAAAAGAGTAGCTTCTTGGTTTTCATTCTTATGTCTACATTGCTATTCATGCCAGGAGACAAAATCATGTCCGGTCAGCAAAACTGTCCCTCAAACTACAGCCATATGTCATTCACCAAAAGTTTGAGGAATGTCTCATATTCATTCAGAGGTATATACAGAAGAATGCAAATTTCTTATCACTGTTTCCTAGCATTTGCCAAGAGGCAGCATGTCAAATAAATAATTTAGACTGGCTGAGGCACTGCAGGAAAACAAAGCCATCAGTCATCTCAGCTACATTATTGATCACCAATAACAAGATACTTGCTAAGACAAATGGTTCTGTTATTATACTAGTGAATTTTAGTCTACCCTGACTAAATAAATCATATTGAACTGTTTGTTGTTTTGAGATCTCCAAACATTTCTGTAATAATTTTTACCTTTCATTCTATTCAACCAACTATAGAATCTCTCTATATATCTGTTGTTTGTTTGTCTACAGTCTTTTTCTAAATGCAGCTGTGTACTTATCTCATAAAGTTAGGTAAGGAATTTCATGTATGTATATGTAATTTTTATATCCACAAAATCTTCTTAGTTTGGTTGCAGAGGAAAACGTGAACAAGGTGATTATGTAAGTCAAGCACTCTATCAAAGCTCAGTAAAAATGTTTTTCTGCTCTCTTATGTTAATGGAGCTTGTATGTTCTTGTATCAGGTGTTATGATATAATTATTTTTACTTTACATATGGCTTTTCTCCATTATCAACATGTAGTTATAATAACAGCAGTGCCCAGTGGTTCTTAGTAGGTCTATTCCTCAGAAGTGCTTCAGTGTCTCAGAAATATCCTCCTTCCTCTCGCTTTCCATAGAGGAAAGCTCAGAAAATTCTGATACCTCAGAATTTGATAGACCTATGCAGACTGCTGTGTGCTCCTCAGCTGCCCGGATCATGCTCTGGGGGAAAGTGAAGGCTGCAGGTTCACTCTCCATGGGGAATCTAACCACTTCCAAAGATACAGGGAAGAGGACTCAATCCTGAGCCTCTCAAGTGTCAAATGATGTTTACAAGATGCTGTTCTGTCACAGCAATCAAGAGAGAGGGTCTTGGTACCTTGTGGATGTGTGGAAGTTAAATTTGCTGCCAAAGCATGGCCTGAGAATGGCTCTCACAAATCCCAAACCCCTGAGGTTTCCACATCTTTTTTTTTTCCTAAGATTTTATAAACTCTGAAACTGATCTTCGCCAGAATTTTTTATTTCATGTTAAATCTTGCCGGTTAACTTGGAATAACTAAATATTTTAAAGGTTTATTTTAGGCATTCTTCAGTCATTTCATCAAAACTAAAGATGTATGTGGGCTCATTTAAAATCATGGCAGTAAGTTCCAAATATCACATTCCTAGGAGAAATGTGGTCTAAGAATGGAAGTGAATACACTTTCAAGTAAGGAAATATGTTGGGCAAAAGAACAACAAAAATATTTCTATAGCTGAAAGCATCGTCTGTGTTTTGCTGACTTTTTATTGAGCAGAAAACTGAAAACAAGGCTTCCCTCAATGCTAGATATACATGCCAGAGTCTTTAGAGACTTACAGAAGTATAGAGAGACAAACAAAAACCTTCTCAGTGCAATTTGCGGCCTTGAAAACTACAATTACCTCAGGGGCCTTCTGCTGTGACCCTCTCTCATGGGAAATAGTAGTCACAAATAGTACAGGTGTCACAGGAATCCACACTGTGATCTAATGAGATTGCACCTTGGATGGTTATACATAAACAGCAAAATTAAAGGCACGAAGTCCAAAATCCTTGCAGTGAAAAGCTGAAATTGACCAGTCAATAGAGTTTGAGAACACCAAGCCCCAGAGTGTTCTCAACCACAATGAAGGCTCTCATGACCATGTGACACCATAACACTTTCTGTTTCAGGGGACACTCCCTAGGCATTTCTGAGCCTCATTGTATCAGGCGTACAGTTAAACCTCTATAGTTATAGGCCAATCCATGTCATGTTTAAAATCACTGTTTTGTTAAGTGTGCCTGAAGAAGGAAGATGTACAGGTCTGCATCTGAAGGCTCTTGCAGAAGCCAGTTGTAGTTTCATTTAACAGTTCACCTTAACAATGCTAATCAGCCACAATTTAGGCTCTTGATAAAGCAGGTAACTGTTCAAAACGCCAATCTCCAGGAAGGGAAGCTTATGCTAGAATCTTTTTTTCATTAAATTCCCTGTACAGCAAAACTTAGGTACATGCTGGTCTGAACTGGTAGAACATAGTACAATCAGGAATTTTTTTTCCCTGTCAGCTGATGATACAGATAGCAGCCTGGTTTCTTACTATTGAGAGTTACATAGCTGTCAATCATGGTGGCTCTGCGGAGGTACAGAGACTTAAAACCAGCTGAAAACATACTTGTTCGAAAGTCAGGAGATGAGTCCCTGAAACTAGAAATACAAACTGAATAGCAATACAGAGCACATTTTAGATTTTGAAGCACTTCCAGAAGTTAATGAATGCTATTACAGTGTAAAAACTGATATCTGTAAAGTTTAACAGTATTTTGAGTTTTCTTAGGACTCCAAATTCTCTTTTACATATCAAAATGAAGAAGCACAGTTATGGATGATACCTGATTTTTAATTTGTTTAAAATGGGTTATATGCTCTTATCCTCTAGGTCACCCAGGCTGAACAGTTCCTTTTTATTTCTTCTCGTTAGAAATCCCTAGGGAAATCAGTAAGATTGCTACAAACAAAAAAAAACCCTTGCCAGAAAATCTCTCCAGGTTTCCTTTCATTTCTCTAAGATGTCCTTGGTGGCCTTTTAGTGCTCTTGAAGTCAATGACTCAATTCACACTGATTTCGGTGAACCTAGTGCTGCTAATTGATATTACTGAATGAGGTGTCCTATATCTATGGGTTCTTTTTCCTGCTATTATTGCTTGTTATTCAATTTCTAATAATTTGAAGAAAAAAAATCCCTTTAGTGAAACCAGAAACAAATACAGAACTAAAAAGAGGAATTATAAGATTTCTGATTAAAGAAATGTTAACATGTGACTAATATAAGGAGTTAGACTCCTAAGGAGTTTCAAACATGAGTTTATTATCATACTTGTTACTATGCCCATCATACAGATGACAGTAAAAGAAATAGATTTGGAGACCTGAATGACATCCATCAGGAAACTCTTTGAAGAGGGCTTGGACTTTCTGGTATTTGTATCATGAGTATTTGCTATCCTGTGCAAAAATCAGGCCCAGCTGTTATCCCTAGAACTCAGTAAGCTAATGTTATCGCTGAACCTGTCTGAAGTTTTCTCTTCCTTGCCATGACCAAGCCCTTACACTCATCCACCACTCTTTTCAAGCCTTGGAAGAACATTCTTGTCATATTTTCTTCTCTTTTTCTTCATCTCCATACACCTCTGCACTTCCAAGAGAAGAATTCAGAGTCAAATTATCTTGACAGTTTCAAGCAAGTACTTTGATCCACCTTGATGAAGTAGGCAAAAAAAAGGTGAATAGGTAGATACTATGATCTGTAGCTACCTCAGGCAAACAAACCATGCTACCTGCTTTAATCAAAGCTCAGATGACTATATGTGGGAGTGAATGCAAGATGCAAATCCACATATTCCCATCTACTACTTAAAAAACCCCATACATTTTCATCTTGGACAAAAAAAGTAATTCCCTCTTTTCAGAACAGATTATTCTTCTATGTGTCGTGGTTCAACCCCAGCCAGCAACCAAGCACCACACAACTGCTTGCTCATTTCCCCACCAGAGGGGTGGGGGAGAAAATAGGAAGAGTAAAAGCTGGAAAACATTGGTTGAGATAAAGACAGTTTAATAGGTCAAGCAAGCACCATGCACTCAAGCAAAGCAAATAAAGGAATAAAGTCAGTGTTTCCCATGAGCAGGCAGGTGTTCAGCCTGGAAAGCAAGGCTCCATCACACAGAATGGTTACCTGGGAAGACAAACACCATCAGTCTGAATACCCCCACTTTCTCCTTCATCCCTCCAGCTTTCTCGCCAGTGTGGCAGTACAGAAAGCAGAAAAGGCCTTGGCTCTGTGTGAGGTCTGCTCAGGCGGTCATAAACACATCTCTGTATTACCAATGCTCTTTTCAGCACAAATCCAAAACACAGCCCCATACCAGTCACTGTGTAGAAAATTGACTCTGCCCCAGCCAAATATAGCACACTCTGCCATATAGCCTTATGAATTCTCAGGCTGACTAACACCCAATCTGTGAAGTATGGACATGGAGTATATTCTACTGGCTGCATTTCTCAATGGGATGGGCTTGCTGAGAACCTGCTGGCAAATCATCAGCTCGGGTGATTCTGCCTACTAGCTGGCTTCTACTTTCTTCCGTAAGCAGGCAAACTGCTTCAGTACCAAATGGAAAAAGACTTTGAATTGTATTGAGAACTTTCAGGATACAGTAAGATAACCAATATTTGAACTTGTGTTGCTACAGGTTGCCTAACTTAGAAATGATAGACAATGCATAAATCAAACCTAAACACTGGTTCAGGAAAGTGACCAATGTTGTCCTTTGAAAAGATAAACCTCCAGGGATGAAGGGACACTCTTCAAATCTTATTAGCATAAAAAGAAATACTACTTTTTGTTTCTCAGCATCCTGGAGCAGAGCTGCATTTTGCTCCTAGCACTAATCTCCTAAATGACATGAAAATTATCAGCAAGGGTGGCTTATGTCTACAGAAATCAACCATAATAATGCCCATAGAAACACATTCATCTCTATTTCTTTATTTATATTTGCTAGCGCTTTTCAAAAACCGATGGACAAATTGGCTTAGCAATCACTGTCTGTGCTCAGTGTGTCTTAATGGACAGTTGAAGTGATTTAGCTTTTGTTACAGCATAAAGGCATTTTCTTGTTTCCTTTTCCTTCAAGGGGATAATAGACCTTGTCATAAGTTATTATATTTTTTGATTACAAAAAAAAAAAAATACCACTATCCCTCTCCCTTTTTCTCTGACACAAACACAAACCAATATTTACAGGTCATACATATCTTGGAGGACACTTCTGAGTTTCACAAGTTCATACAGACAATACTTTAGCTCTCTGATGCAAATCTAGCACTCAGGAAAAGAAAACAGGAGATCAGGTGAGATCTTTTTCAGAGATGACCCAACTTGTGGTTGCACTGTTTTCTCCCTGTTTATCTCCAAAAAGGCAGGCAAGATAGATTGGTCCTGGATAATTTTTTTATTATAATTTATTTATTACTTCAGGAATTGTGTGTCTCTAGACCAGTCATACTAAGGACTTCTCTTGTCTGAATCACTCTGTTTAATCTACACCTTTTCTACTTTTTGAGTCAGCCACCAATTAAGACTCTCATGTACTTGTAATGTTTAACTTTTATTTTTGGAATTGATATTCCCCCTCAGTGAAAAGGGAGACCAGGTATTTTCTAAGGTTCAGAAACAGTAAACAGTTCTCAGATCATATAGTCCATTACCTTCTGTATACTATGCCACTGCAATGTGTAAAATACTTCTCGTGAGAAAATTTTGGTTGGCGTCTTATGAGACAGTTCAGGAAATTGAAGCTCCTGTGCTGAGATGTCTTCTGGAACTCATGGAAAAGCTGTTACTACTGCTACAGCTGAATATTTAAAGACTGTATACTTCCTTCCTGTTTTTAACCATACCTACTCAAATTCTCTGTCCAACATACTCACCTATCCTGCTTGTTTGGTATATTTTGTAAGTTTCTCACATCTTTATTACTAGATGAAGGCAATTAACAGGGATCCTGGTCTGTACAATACCTAGGGTATTTTAAAAATTCTGTCATTAACAGAATTTTAATGTTATCAATAGAGAATAGTATTCTTGATATTGTATTCTCTCCTCTGGGTCTTATTAAATGGTATGAAGATTCCAATTTTAAATTACAAATTTATCTTGTGAAGGGAAAGGAGTTATAATATACAATTAAGGAAAGCTAACTCCTGAATAAATTTAAAAGAGCACAACAAACCCTCAATTTTCAAAGTTTAAAGCTGATATGTGGGTATGGATTATTACCTCATCATAAATTCTGAGGTCATAGGTTGCCTTAACAATACCTTTAAAGTACTCGGCTAAGGTTGCAGAAATTGTGTTATGTAGGCTCAAAAAGACAACTGAGCTTTATTTGGAGCAAGCTTTAGTAGCTTTGATGGTGAATTAGTATTTATGTACATTCTGAGAGTGGCATAGGCAGAGATAAGCTTTACACTGCACTTAGCCTGATGCTGAGGTGTGGTATCCCATCACTAGCCTTTCCTACAGGTAGCCTTTGCTACAGGTGGTCATTAGCTCTCTTTAATGACCCACATCTAATAATGTCATGTGTCTACTTGTCAACTTCAGTCAGAGAAAATAAAAAAACCCACAAAGGAATGATCTAATGTTCTCATTTCTCTCTGCAGTCTTGTGATCAGGATAAGAGTGGACTATCATCTTGCCTTTTGACCCTGTTTAGTCTTGACATGAAATTTTTTTTACAGAATTTTGGTGGAAGATACTTTCTGTCTTCTGAGAGCACAGCCACTGTTCTTTGAATAATCTATTTATAGTTAAAACTTAGCTTTTGTGCATGGGCTTTCATGACAAATGGTATAATGAGTACACAGACACATCAAATTAATATATACCATTGATAATAATGCTCAGAACTCTTCTTTCTACCTGGTCGTGGAAAGAAAGTGATTCATGATTGGCATTTTTCTCTCTTTTCTGTTGCCTCTGCTTGTGAGAACTAAAATAAAAAGTAACTCACTGAAATGGTGCCAACAGTTTTAAAGATTTTTCCAGATCTTCGTATTCCTCAATAAAGTCCCCGAAAAGGCTGCTCCTATGGACAAGATCATAAACTCTTTTTCAACATGTCTTGTGTACATTTGATCAACATTATGCAAGCACTTGGCAAAGATGCCAGTTAGAGAATTAGATACATCTATGTTAGCAAATAGTGTGGTACAGTAAGAGTGAATAGTGGAGCAGTGCTAAAGACTTGGACCCCTATTCCCTTACCGGCACTATTCCCTTACCAGCAGTTCCATTTCAGAGCAGATGTATCTAGTCTTTTCTGGTAGCCTGAGTACCCATTAGTAGCTGAAGCACAATAGATATTCTGCTAGAGCACATTGTCTGGTTTACCTCAGTCTGACAGGAAGCCATTTAATGATCTATAAATAAAAATGCAGTAAATGGGGACACCCAGGAGATATAAACCAAAGCCTTATCCCTGACCGGAACTAAAGAAATAGCTTTGAAACACCCCTGGTTCTTCAGTTAATACTGTCACAGTTTGTACTATTTACAATTATACTAATTTCCTAGGAAAAATTAAAATTATGTCTTTCTAATAGCATGAGAACTGCTTAATTCCTAATGTTCTCCCACTTTTTGGCTTTTGGGTAAATGGCATTTTATTCCAAGTAAATGTACTTATCAGAAATCCACCATGTTGTCAGTTTTCATAAAGTAAGCACAGACAGGCCAAAGCAGTCTTAGAAGACAACTTGTCCATTCAGTAAGCAGTGTCCTTCCTTCAGATTTAATAAAAAGCAGATAGTTCTTGCAAGGGAAATGCCATTCATATGTGACAGAAAGCGAATACCTGGAAGCTGTAAGTGGAATCTTAAAGTATAGTACCCAATATTATTTTTAATTTTTCTTTGAATGTCTGACCAGTTCTAGACAGCCTATTAAAATTAGCTTCATAATAAAGATCATCATTTGTTGACAAATATAGAGAGCTACCTCAAAGCATGATGTCTGTATTTGTGTTTTGACAGTTTGTCTTACTATGCACCAGAGTAGACTTCAGCTCCTTTTGCAGATGTTTATACAAGCAAGGTGTTTTGTGTTCACAAGCACAAAACTGCTGATTTAAGTAGTGCTTAACATTTTGTTTTCTTTGCTGAAGACATGTCAGCTAAGGCTCATTTTCAAAACTTTTAGTGACCTCCAAGTTTTTAATAAAGCAGGCCAGCTTTTCTAGAGAGCTGCCTAGTTGAAATAGTAACTGAGTCAAGAAATCACACTCCATCCAAATAGCACTGATCTGTGAGACTATACCTATCCTACAGGATACTCTGCCAAGTGCTAGGTTTGCAATGTCTCCCAGGACAAGAAGTGAAAGTCTCACTTTTTTTTGGCAAAGAGCTGCATATTTGCCAGAGAGGAACTGAACTCCCTAGGATTTTCCTCTGTAACCCAGAATGGTACTACATGATCGGTAACTGAAAATTGAGGTGTAAAATTGTTTTGCTGCTGCATTAGTTAATGTTGAAGTGGTGCCTTGTGGTGTTCTTCTAGTTCAACAGTTCCAAATATTTTTGAGTTACCATTCTGTAGTTGTAATTGTCTTCAGTGATGGACATGTTGGGAAATCCAATTGAGATAAAGGAAACATCTCCATATTGCCTTCACTTTGGACTGTCATTTCCATTTCTCCTCTCAGATTCCTTGAAGCGATTCTTGCTCAAAAACTTTTGCAAACTTGCTTGTCTGTGCTTATTTTTCAGAGCATTCACGTATGTTTTGTGCTTGTTTTATTTTGACCCCCACACAAAAATTAGATCAAAAATGATCCCTGGACTTCTAAACAAATTGCTTATTGATCTATGCATTGTTGTGTATGATTTCAGCTAATCCAACAAGCTTCAGAACAAGCAGAAAGATAGTAAATTCATGTCAGTGTTGTATAAGTTCAGAAAGATGAGTTAAAGGGATTGTATAGATAATGGCCAAAACAGGAATTTAATTTTTTTTAAATCTACCACAAGTTGATGATGAAGGATGAAATTACCTTGTAAAAGAAAGAGACAAAAGACACAGAACACATAATATTGCTCTGAATAGGAAGACAGTTCCACGCAAAACTCTGAAGCTGTATAACTTACTAGCAGTAAAATTGTCAGAATGTTCTTGATTTCATTGCAGAGCATAGGCTTTAACTCTGTTGGGGTTCTGCAGATCAGCAGGAATATTATTTTGTTGGGGTCTGTCTCCTCTGCTTGTCACGACAGCTTTGCATCTTGCACCTTGTCGGTTTACTAGCAATCTCACCTGCATCTGTGTGTTAAAACTCATTCAAATTCTGATTTCATTTTTGCTGTCTCTGTGTCATTCTAACATTCATGGACTTTCTGTTAAAAAAAGGAACACATAAATAAGCTAGGTGTTTTCAGGCTTTTTTAGCCAGAAAATCTGATTCCAAAATAGTCACTTAATTATGGCTGCTGCAAGTCAGCCTTGGAGCTAGATGATCAGCTTTATCTAGAAACAGACAAAATGGATGAAATTCTAGCATGAGTTAGAATTTGGATTTATAGGACAGATCCTCATCTGCAGTCAGTGGAGTTGCAACAATTCATACCAGCTAAAAAGTGTCTGAATTTCTGGTTCTGCCACTAGACATTGACTTGTAAATAACGAATATTCCCATGACACTAAGTCAAGTTTTAATAGAAGCTTTAATGAAAAAAAGCTGCCAGGAGTATAAGTTTTTGATTCAGCTGAAAACTATAAATAAGTTCTATACATACAAATAAACAATGAAAGTGATAGTTGGGTTGTCTGCACGCTTTCCCCAGTGGGAGAAACACTGTGCCTAAAAAACAAAGAGAAAAAACAAAAGCAAGTACTCTTGCAAAGATATTTGCACATTCTTATTAAATAGCCAACCTTTACATAATGAAGGGCATATTTACAGTGCTGCTCAAATTGAATGCTCTAAGGCTGTTTTATGATATTAAAATATTTATAAATAGGCTTTAATTCAGCTTCTCCTCTGTCAGAAATTCAATGGAAATCCTAATTACCATTTCTCTGTGCAGACGAAAGGCAATCATACATATGTATTGACATTCAGCTAACACCATTCACTAAAAGGTTCAATAGTTTAGCATGACTGCCAAATCATTAAATAAGGGCATAGGCTGGTTTTATAAGTAATGCTGACTGTATTCAGTGTTTTAGGACAGACTCGAGTTGTACTACATAGCTAAATGAAATTGCCTATACCCTCTCTATAACTGACAGGCTTGAGATAAAATAGCATGATAGAAATTAATTTTTAGGCTTGTCATCCAGGGTATCTTTCACAAGCCTTGGCTTGAGTAAATATGAATATATTCTTAATTTAAACACAATATTCCCTGATGCTATTGGTTAATCTGCACTCTTGAAACATTGTTCAGGTTCAGGTCTTTCTCTTTAATTCACTGAAACATTCTCTGCACTTATCTTAGAAAATGAATGATCATATTGTGAGACTGACGGGCAATGGGACGCACTGACAAATTTAATTTCCTCATGTGCCCAGTCTTTTGTGTCTGCTGGGCATGTTTCATTTTGCCATGTTTGCTGTCAAAAAAACCTTTTCACACTTACTACTAGGCCTGCATTTTATGGAAAGAGAAAGAGGAAAAGGCACAATGGAGAATTATCTTAAACCATGTTTTGGGATCCATACAGCCAGAGAAAAAAGAAATGGCTGCCATCCCTTGTGTTCTTATAATTGGTTCATTGCCTCAGGCTAATAATCTCTTGGATACTCAGAGCATCCCCAAAATTCAATTGCTAAGTTTCTTACAAAGCTAACATGCTATGAGCTGTTACAAGTCCTTGAGGTGATCTGTACAACAATGCTTTTCTTTGTTTCATTGTGCTTTTTATGTAGACTGAATTAATTCAAAGAGATCAAAATTACAGGATTTTGATCATTATTCAAATCAGTGAGTAGATAATTTGCTTTAAACTTTTTAAATTCTATTGTTACTGTTGCATTCCAGCTTTTCCTATTATATATAGATATATAGAATTTCTTATTTTCTATAGGGCATTTCTTATATATGGCATTTGTCTTTACTGATGCAGGAGGACATGGTAAGCATAGTGTAAGTCATTTAGAAAGCTGAATCTGAATCTATAGGCATTAAAGACCTTCATTATCGCATCCATGTTTTAGAAGATTATTTTGCATTTTTATTTGTTATGTAGTGATTGTCTTAGAAATTATGGCAAGCTGCATTTGAAAGAAAATTGAAAAACCACCAAAATCTTGGGTTTATTTTCCGTTTTCCTCTAAATTTAAGCAAAGTTACTTTAGGCCCAACCTCATGCAAGTCTTTCCAAACCACCAAGAAATGTCTCTAAGTAGAAGAAGAAAAAACACTTATTAATGTGTCAAAGAGACTGTTTCTTACCACCAGATCCTTTATCTGTCTAAAAGTAGTTCATCTTCTCCTTGTTATACCCAGATTTTATTCATGGGCTAGAAGAGGAAACACAATTTTTATCTTTTTATCAAGTCTTTCCAAATTTCTCCCCTTAAATGGAATCTGTAAGTGAAATAAATTTTTTGAATAATGGCTTGTTTTCTGTACCATAGGAAGAGGTTACAGCAAGTTTGATTGACTTCTCAATTCAATGAAGTGAATTTGACAATTTACTTCTACCAGCTTGGTAGTTTGATATGCATTAACTCTATGATAGCAAGCATATTACATTTTCTATTAGTATTTAATATATATGCTTTTAGTACAGCAATAAATTAAGTCTATATATATATATTCATAACTTCATGACTAAATAGAAAATATTTTTACATTTTTTTTTTTAAATCTAAGAGTTTTTTGGTAGTTACATTCCATCTGTGTTGAAGCACGACTGGGGTTTTTTTGCAATAAAATCCACAGAACTCTGGAAATAATTCACAAAAAGAATAACATAGATTTGGTGTCAGAGTCATCAATAAGGTCTAACAGAGACAAAAACTTCCTTTTACTTTCCTTGTCAAGACAATACAAATATAGGAAAGCAAATGTTTCTTCTTTCATGTTTCTTCCATTCTCACATATCATCTGTCAGTAATACACAAGATGGAAATAACACACATAGGATTTGGAATCTAGCCTGGTTATGAAGACCTGACAGAAAAAATATTCTGTCTCTTGAAGTGAGCCAATTTGTTCTGACCTCCTTGACAGAGAGCAGATTTGATACCCCACGATCTCACTGTGGGTGTTACCTTCCAACCGTACCCACCCATAAGTTTTCACTGCCATCAGTTTTGAAATATGGTGCTGTGAGAATAACTTACAGTATTTGACAGGGTGCCACAAGCCATCGTAGCCTCTTTTCAGATTTGCAGTTCAGAGGAAATGAGTTCTTAGCACTGTTACCGCACTGTAAAAGCCTTGCTTTGTAGGACAAAAGCATGTCATGACAGTGCATGAGTGATGTGGAAATAATTTATGAACTCTTACACTAGAGAAAAGAGCTGGGGGTCCCAAAGCCAAGAGGGCAGCCTGTGACTCAGACAGCATCTGAGGGCACTTCAGAGAAGCACCTGAAAATTCTGATGATTAGAGATATTCTTGAGTCCAGATTAAAATACTTCTCTTTTTGCTAAAGTTTTTTTTTTCTCTTTTTGAGTATTAACCTTTCAAAGGAAGAAGAATATTAAAATTTACTAATCAAGAACATCTTTTAACATTTTCAGAGGGGAGAGTTATTTACTGATCCAAACTACTTTGAAGTCTTAAAAGATAAGTTTGAAATCTTGGTGAGATGGCTCATGCCTGCACTAATTGGGTGCCTCTTCCCTGTCTGGAACCCAGAGTTACAGAGCTACAGAGCCTGAAAATAAGAGTTCAGAGTTACAGAGCTTGAAAATAAGTATAGAAAAGAAGGTTCGTATGCATGTTTCACAGCATGAAGATCAGATTTGTGCCAAGGACAGGACAAGGACTCAGACAAGACCTTTGGTATTTGAGGGATAGGAGACTGCTTGCATAGCAGTGCAGCAGCAGTGAAAAAAAATCTCAGTGGCAGCAGTCTCTGGCTCATGGAAGAAGAAACTAGGGAATCCAGAAAAAGGGAAAGTATTTGTCTAAACAGAGGAGAATCACAACATAAATCAAAGGTAATCACATTTTGAAGTTGTATCCCAACCAGTACTTCTGTGTCAGATCATAGTTGAAGGGAACAGAAGGTAGCTTTACTTCGTACACACCAAACAGAGTCATTGTGAAAATCTGAGAGGGTTTTCCGGTTCTTACATTGATTCAGTCTGAGATGGTGGAAAAATTATTTATTTAAGTACAGACTGGTCACAGAAAGGGGCAATAGTATTAACTGCTACATATGGCTCTCCTGATTAACCCACAGCTTATGAAGCACTTTGAGATAACACTCAGTTGAAAAATGTTGCAGAAAGAAAAAATGTGTAAAATACGTAAGGCTTCAGTGCGTTTGTCCTAGATTTTCAGTAATTAAAACTGGCAGTATATTTACAATATGAGCATTGATAGAACTGCTCCTGCATATAATTGAAAAGGAAGAAGTGACTTTGCCTGACAAATGCCGTAATAAGTCGCTTTCATTCCACACTGTGTCTGATTTGTAATGTCTATCGTTACAAAATAAGTAACTAATTGGTATCTGTGCAGAGATGTCTCTATTGGCACATTAGACCTCTAGAAGAAAATATCTTATTTGCAAAAAACAATAAAAATACCAATGGAAGGACTTGTTTTTAATACTATACTGAATGTAGAGAACAAATGAAGAGTCTTGATGTGATTTAGTACTATGCCAACAGTGAACACAACTGTAAATTATTTTTGCAACCTGCTCTCAGAGTCCCAAATTGCCTTTTTACTGTCTACATTCCTAATGATGGTTGATACATCCCAGAGAAAAGAGAATACTGATGTCTTTTATCTTGATTTAGCTACTGGGCTGGGTTCTTTATATATTCAAGAGCAACAAGAACAAAAAAAATACATATTCTGCTTTGGCAATGTCAAAATGCAAATACATTCTAAAAAAGTAGAAATCACTGATCATGAGTAGAAAGTTTTTATAGTGGCAATTTAACCTGAGTGTTATTTACACTATAAAACTGTCCCTGTGTCTGAAGATGTGTTTACTAGAAAGATCAGACAAGATTTCTTGCCATTTAGTTGGCTTTAAGGAAAGCAAACTGACAAAGTCACAAACTATGCTGTGCATAGAACAGAAACGCTAAAGTTTTTAAAATACTTGTGAGTTTTTAATGTTGAGGTATTTATTTTCATTTCTCATTGTAGAAGTTTGAAGAAATAAATAATATTATTCACAAGGAGACTAAAACAACTGTAGTCTCTGTCTATTTGCTGACCTAAAAATTTGTTCATTTACATAATGATCAACTCTGCAATATGCTGTGCTAGTTGTACCTTGCAGATAAATATCATGGTGTTCTAAATGTCTGGCATGGGAAGAATGTGATGAACACTTAAATTTTTCACATCATAATATACAGGTTTGTAAAATTTGAACTGGAATTCAGCAGTAACAGCTGAGAGACTTATGCACTATAAACAATTTTTCTTTAATTAATCACAACTACTTAAAGGCATGTTTTCAGCTGGCTAAGTGACTTTTTGTGATGGAAGATGCCTCTGACTGCAGACAAAAGCAGTCTGAGCTGCTCGCATGAAGCAGGGAACCATTCTGGACACAAACCCCTGCTAAATATACTGGCTTGCCCACATAATGCAACACACTCCTAAGCAAAGATACTAACTCTGATGTACTATTAGTGTATCAGTACAGTACTACACTGCAGTTAATTCTCCTTTCTTTGTAAAAATATTGTGATTCCAGCACTGAAACAACACAGGCCTACTGTAATTCAGGGCAGAATGTTTGGATGCTGATGTGTGGTTCTATGATGTTCCTTCACAGTAGATGAATGTTCCAGGAGAAGTGACTGCACTGCACCCTTTGTAGACAAGTCCAAAATACATGGCATTGTATAGCTTTATCTGCATATAGCCTCATCAATCTGACTTTGAGATTTTGAGATGAGTTCTTGCTGGCAAGGCCTGACTTCTGTACATGGAAAAGCATAGCTGTCAAATCAATAGGACACAATCCTAAATGATGCTTTTATGTCCTGTTTCAGTAATAATACTGACATGATTATTCACATTAGGAATCTACTTCCAGGTTATACATAGCAGAAGCTTTTGAAGTCAGCTCTGCAGCTGATATGAACCTCTGAGTAAAGCTGAACCAGCTTCAGGTTGTCCTCAGACTGTGACACTGTCACCTTCAGAGAACTTCTGGGAGGAACCATGTCAATGATCCTAAGAAAAGTCTTCCCTGGCTAGTAATCAGAGCCCTTAGTTACAAGCCTTTCCACATTTACTTAAGATAAAGTCCAACCCCATAGCAGAGAGAATGGCAACGTGTATAACAGTGAGCTACCTCAGGGCAGAAGCGGATTGAAACAATGCTGAGATGTGATCTAGAAATAGATCTTTCAGATTCTATGAGGCCTTTTCTCCTCTGTCAAAACAAGGTCATTCTTGTTCATACATTTTCCACTGCCTGCTCCTAAAATTTGTTGAGTAATGGGGCTTTTCATCAGAAAGAAACTTTTCTTTTAACAGCTGCACTTATAGAATGGGCCCTGGCCCTCTAACATCTTATTGTTATTCTGACAATGTTCAGTATGTCTGCTTAGGGTATGTCACTCTCCTTTGTGATTTCAAAGATATTTTACCATTCACTGATGCCCTTGACAATAAAATTCCTCCCCTCACAAGCTGTGAGTATAAAGCACAGCTTAGTATAAAGGACTGAAAATATCATATATATAACATATCTCCTGAAAATGGCATTAAAAAATAAATCAAGTTTGAAAAATCTAACACTCTGAAGTAAGGAAATGCCAGAATTAATGTTTCCAGTGCAGCCTTTATTCAGATCCCCTCTGCATATGCCTTTCTGATAGTCTTTAATTACAAGATCAAATGTTCCCCATGGGTCCCCTGCCTCATTTAGTGCACCAATTGGGTAGTACTTACTGAATGGTGGTGGTTCAACAGTGCCTTTCTTCTTCAGCATTTATTGCATAGTCTCCCATTCTTTATTTACTAAATGCCATCTAATACTTTCACTGAATATAGAATTAAAGGCCAATCTACTCTCTTCATAATGCTGTGTCATTGTTCTTAGCAAAGACATTAATATTTATATTAGCTGTGTGAAGAGAGTTACAGTTCTGTTTTACACATGGAAAACAAAGGTATATGAGTGCTATTCTGAATTAGCCTTGGATGTTTAACTCAAAAAACAAAGTGGTATTCCAGAACATTTAATGTTTGATATCAATCTATCTGTCCCTGACACCTGATGTAGTTGCGAGTAAGCCACACTTCAGCACGTGAGAGAGCTCAGTTGGTTAGAGCATGGTGCTAGGAACACCAAGGTTGAGGATTTGATCTCTGCATAGACTATTCACTTAAGAGTTGGACTTGATGTTCCTGATAGATCCCTTCCCGCTCAGAATATTCTGTGGTCTCCTTGCAAATAATCAAAGTATTAAATTAGGTATCCTTAAACTGAGAGTGCATTTGGAAGAGAGGGAAACTTTGTTATTTAAAGCATAAAGGGTCCAGCTGACCTGTTAATAATCAAGTCTTCTTCCCAGAGGTAATCATCACAATGAAATGTCAGACAGCCCATGTCGATAAATTATGCTGAGAGGGAGGGAGGAAGGGAGGAACGGCGGGACAGGATGGAGGAACAAAAGAAGGGCAAAATAAAGTTCTGCCTGTAGTCCTTCCAGCCTGTAAAGGAACAAAAAGGAGTGTTATCATAGGGATTTCAATTTAGGATAAAGAATAGGTAACTTTGTATAAGTACGTAAAGTTTTTCTCTTGTAGTGTGCATACAATGAGAAAAGTCATAATATTTTCCTTCTGCTACAAGATAAGGATTTTGTGTCAGCAAAATTGTGAAACTTCGAGCATAGGTGCATGAAGAGCTATTGATTTTCTTTTGAAGTAGTTGGGCAAAATAACATCCTAGAGGCTTCAAAGAGGGAGGGGAAGTGTGGTGGTGCATCACCCCCACCCTCGGGCCACACTTTGACCTCAGATGAGGAGCTAAAAATCTGAGACCTCATGAAGGAAATCAGAGTGATAATTTTAGTAGTGCACTGAGGATAATTTTTTAAACGTCATTGAAGAGCGTGATTGAAGACAGGGATGAAAACGTTCTTGTTTTACATACAATCGCAGTTTAAAGATGAAGCTTGCCTGAGTTCATGCCTGACAAGTCTGCCCACCTGCATGTCTTTCCTTTTGGACCTCAAACGTGCAGTGAGTGGTATGACCTCAGGAAGCTACTTAGAATTATTGGCTAATCTTAATAGCAGGTTCAAAGCATAACATGGGATTCAGCACCACAAAAATTTATTCATCTGTCTTGTGTGTACCACCCAATGTTTAGAGATTAAAAAATGAAATTTGAGTTCCTAGCAATCTCAGCTTCCCTCTGTCTGTGTTCCTGATACTACGCTAAAATTCTGGTGCTCAATTTTTTATTCATTGAGTCTCCCTTTCTTTGGCTACAAGTCAGGTTGTAGGTCTCAGTGAGATCAAAGTAAAACTTCAAAGCAGCTGACTCCTGATTTTTTTTCAAAAACTGGTAAATGAGACTGTATGATATTGCTCATTGTGCAGCCTTTTTGCCATAGGTCTAACTGGATTTATAATTTGCTGTGATCATATACAAATGAGTGTGATAGCACTTAAAATGTGACAATACGCTACTGGAGGCATCTTGTATCCTTTCCATTCCTAGATATATTATACTTGAGGTTTTGGTCTTAAAAAGCCAAAGAAGAAATGAACAGTTAATGTGACCATTTATGCCATTTTATAAATGGAATGTTGTGAAAGGTGAGAGCCAGAATATTTTAACTCTCCATTGTAAAATGTTCAGTTCAATACTGAGTCCATTGCTCCTGGAGGGAATGTTCCCTTAGCTGCACTGCATGTGCTCCTCTAAAAGACTGGTGACACCTACAGAGACCAAAACACAGCTTGCTCTGGAATCAGCTCCTACAGTCAGGTGCCAAACTGAATGTGATCTGCCTTGGCCCTAGTGTAGGGGTTGCCACTTTCTATATCCTTGGACAACGTTTAATCTCTTTGTCAGTGATGAGCTANGTTAATTGAAAGGTGATTAAACACTAACCTTGGGGTCTTTTAATCTCCCATAGCAGGGACTCAGTCATTTGTGTGAAATTAAACAGGTATACAAGGTTAAGAACCCAACAGAACCACATCTGTTCACATCTCAAAAATTAATCTAGAAATGAAGTTTCCTTGCTTGTTACAGTTTAAAGGAACACTTTTGCCTTTCAGGGACAGCAAAAAGATAGCATTTTCTACAGTTTTTACTTTTAAAGACTTAATTTTACTTTATTTCTGATTAATTTCCTGTATTTGCATCGCTGATATACTTTTAAATTACTTTCCTGTGCTTGCCATGTTTCCTTCTTTTAGACTATTATGAAGTGTATCTACTTTTAGCTGGTTTAAGTCTCAGTGACTGCACAGGTAAAACGTGACTTGCTAAAACTGAAGTAAAAAAATCAGATATGGATGAAAGGAAAGGTAAAAAGCAAGAAGTGCCGTCTAGTTGTTAGTTACAGTATGTATTTGATGCTTAGGCTTCATCAGAATTTCACCAGGTCTTTTATTGTTGAGTCACTTCTGGGTAAATTACAAAAGCTGTATCTTGCATTTACATGAGCAAAATGGTGGCATTCAATATAAAAGTGCATACATGCCTAATGATTTGATGTTCTTTACATTTCAAAACTGAGTGTTTCCATAGAGGTGCTTTAAAAACACCAAACATATTTTGCAGGAGAAAATACTGAATGCTTACTAAAAATCAAACCCCTTGAAAGAATGTCAGATGCACCCCAAAGCTTGAAGCCGTGCTACCACCTATCTACTTTGCAAATGAAGGACAATGTGCTTATCCTTCCAATGGAGGCATGAAGTGATTATAAATGTTTGTCAAATGCTTAGAGAGCATATTTTCCTGTCCTCTTATCTACAAAGCTGATTTTTATCCAAGACTGAAAAAAAGGTACATCATTGCACTTCAGTGTATGTTGAGTGTACTCCCAAGGCACGAATACATCATTTCAGCAGTATTCCATTTTCATTCAAAAAATGGAATGAGATTGAATTATGCAGTCAGATCCCAGAGTCCTTGGTAACTTTTCTCTTAGAAATGCTTTCTCTTATTCAAAGTCTTGTCTTTTCGTGATTAAATAATACAGTCATTTGTAGCCATAGGATGCCTCTCTTCAGGGACACAGCAGAATAGCTACAATAGTTTCACCCGCTAGCAAACCCAAATACATCTGTGCCAGGGAAAAAAAATTGCTGCACACTTGAACTGTTACAGACAGAACAAATGTTCCCTAATTTTCTGTTGGAGTATTTGCAGTTTTTCCACTTGAGATGCTGGTGCTGAAATGAGGATTTTTACTTTTTGAATATGACATAATTTGTGAGGAAGATATGCAGTAAATATTTCAGCTGGAGTAGGTTTAAAATTAGCCCAAGCTCAAAAAGTTTAAAAAGTAGCTTCTGTCTTTTTGAAAATTGTTTAAACTTGTGTGGGCTTGGATGCATCAATGAAGAATGAATGACCACCTTGAAAAAGGACTTTGGGAAGGGCTTTGTATGGCAAGAGCATGCTGTTTCCTCTGATCAGAAAGGAGCTGATCTATGTTGTTTACAGTGTGACCACCAAAGGGCAGATTTTGTCAGGAACATGCAGGATTAACCTGGAATGAGCTCTTGGCAACCAAATGTGTACATCCTCTACAATGTCATTATAGGGTTGGTGGGACTTTTCATAGCAGAAAGTTTTACCAGAAAGAACAGTGACAAGGAATTCACAGTCCTTGAAGCTGTTTATCTAAATTCAGTCTAATGACCTCCAAAATTGTACCCATTGTACTGAGGACAAGGCTAAAATTACCTAAGTTTCTAGGGAAAAATCATATCTTTTACAGACAGCAGGTAAAAAGGTGAGCTGTTACAGGGTTTTTTGTTTTCCCCTTAGAGATACCCACTGACATTGTGTTATCTCCATCAGATGATCTCCAGCAGTCGGGCAGGGGTGACCTTAGCAGAGGAGTAGGCAACATATCAGAAGTGACTCATTGATTTTATGAAGCATTTCCCTTCCCAGCTGTGACCCATCAGTGTAGGAGCTTTTAAAAAAAAGAGATTAAAATTAATTTTTCAAGACACAGATGACAGAAAGGTTCCTGCCTCTCTTGGTTAAAATGTGATGTATTCTATGGCCCATTTAGACTATCCCACAACATTCAGGAAGTGGTTAGTGATTTTTTTTTATTTTACATGAAACAAAAAGGGTTATAAGCTAGATTAAGTGAAATGCAGAGTAGTCAGATACCATGATAACGGCTGTGAAAAACAGAGGAAGGGAGTAGACGCTTACCAGAAGATTAGGTAGAATCAGTGTCTAAGGAAAATTCTTAATAAAACTACTGGATCATCTTCATCAGTTTATGGATGCTCTGAAGAACCTCTTAGTAGTTATGGCTTTCATAAGGGATACTACATCTAGCAACTAACATGTGTAATCATTTAGCTTTTCTGGACCTGTTAGCACTCCAGATGAGTCACAAACCATGGCTGGGGATTTTTTCTGGACTATTTTAAATATTGAAAGACTAAAAGCCAGAAAACTCTGAGTTACCTTCATTAGTGCTAGGGACGGAGATCTTCCTTCGATCTTCCTTACCCAACTAGTATATTGTTAGTATAAGTATTGGAGTAAACTGGATATTACTATGTTACTAAATGTATAATCTGCTAGCTAGTGGCACATATTTTGTGGAAGCCTGTAAATTAACAGCTATTGAGGCAGACTATAGGTATTAACAGTAAATATATTTCATGCATGATTATATACTCTTCAGAACAAAGGCCTATCCCAATAGGGCAGAAACCAGAACTGAGAGGACATAGTATATCCTAGGTGATTATAAAGTCTGTCTTGAAAGATGCTCTGTGAGCATTTTCTCCTTTAGCCAAGTGATTGACCCACTCCTGGAGAAGGCCCTACGCAGAGTTTCCCATATAGCAGGTATTTCAACATCTCTCACTTAAGTTTGGAGAATGCAATTCTCCTTTCATCTAGCAAAGTGATGGCAGCAACAACCATTTAAAAGCTGGGTGTTATTCACTTCTAAGACTTCTGTGAAAACTTGCCTTTAAAATGCTAAACCAACCTGAAGGTTTGCATATATGCCCCAAAATTTATCATCTCCTAAATCTGAAAAGAAGCTCTCTGTGGGTGAGCCCTATTTCTCCCTGACAGGATGTGCCAAATAACTCTTCAGATTCTTCCAATAAAGAATTTCAATTGCATTCCTACATAACACTTTCATAAGCAAAGGTACAGTAACTTCTGCATACTGGCTGCATCTTTGCTAGCATTCAGAATATCACTGTATCCTGGTGTTCTTAAATGAAGAGTTCCTATCTGTCACTGCTTATTCTTGTGCTGTCATAGAAAAGTCACACGGTGGCTTTAGAAAGCTGTGACAGGTTTGAAAGTACTGGTGGGATTCTGCTGTAACACCATTTTTGAAAGGACTCTGTTCCAAGTCAGTGCTTTCTTCCTCCAGTGTTACCTAGCATCAGTGCAGGAATCCTTCTGCCTCCCAGCTAGGTAGCAGGCAGATTTTTCTAATTCTTTTTATTATTCTCTTGCATCTGAAACAAATAATAGATGTGGTTTTTCCATTCCATGAATTAGAGCACAGTTAACTGGTTTATAAAATTCCAGTATATGTTTAAAAGCTATTTGGATGTAATATTCATCCTTGAAGGCAATTGGCCAACACTCCAAGCTTCACTTGTTGTTGTGTGTTTTGTTACAGAGGGGAGTCCCTTTTTTCTTACACTAAATATGAAAATACTACAGTTACTACACAGTTAAATCTTCATTATATATGGTATTAATAAATGTGCCTCTAGAACAGTCTGTTTAGCAACTTTGCTAATCTTAACACATTATACTGGATTTATTCTGTAGAGGAAAATCTCTGGAGAAAGCAGTGAAACAATCTAATGCAGAGAATCCAGATTTATTGTTGTCTCTGATTTTGTGGCACAGAGAGAGGGACAAACAATTGTAAAGGAGGAGAATTTACATCAGAATGACTGTAGTGAGTTCTTCATTGGTAATGCAGGTGATCCTTTCTGGATTCTTCCAGTGTCCCCTGTTTAATAAAGATAAAGAATCTTTATTTTGTTGTAGTTTCCAGACGAACCCCCCATTTTAAAAAGGCTCATTTTTAAATGTCATTAAATATGCATTGACATTTGAGGAGCATAAGAAGTGTTTTGGTGCTGCAGGTCGCACGCTTTCCCTATCATCCCTTAAAGACCCTTGTCACACCCCTGAACTCCACCAGGTGTCTCCCAGGACACAGAGAAAGGACTGGTAAAAGGTCTTTGCAGGGAGGTCCTGCAAAATGCAAGGTGGTTCCCACAAGTGGAGGAGAGATGATGTACATGTTGAAATTCCTGAGTATACTGACCCTTTAATTGAGGATCTTGGTTTTGAAAGGTGAATTTTTATCGCTTTGAACTGCTGGAAAATGTTATATATTGTTAATGTTTGTCTTTCCCAGGCATTCACGTGCAACACAGAGACAAATTTCTTTGTGCACTATCAGCTCTGTACATCCATGTACTCCCAGATCTGATCTGCTCAGATTACATTACAGCTGCAGATTACACTCAGTAGGCACCTGTACAAAACATTATTAGTTGGCCACTTGAGCACACCATCTATCACCAGATCACAAAGCAGATCTCTACCGCTTCAGCCAGGACAAAATTTATTTTACAGTAGTTGTTTCCTGTAGTTAAATCTTTACAGATTTCCAGATATCAGTGAATTTCACTAATGCCAGGACCAGTCAGACAGGCATTAATACAGCAAAGAATTCATGGCTTCAAATTGCTATATATCAATAACCCTTAGAACCCAAAGGCAAACATTTATTCATATTCTAAGGGAAGAAAGTGCCTTTTGTCTTGCCACCACCTCTTTTTCGCTCCATTTCTCCTTTATCCTTCCATTTCATATTTCCAGCTTTGCATCAAACACTGAAGCCTGTTATGCCACAGATGAAGATGTCTCTATAATCCATAACTCACAGTTCTGTGACCAAGAATTCTTTTCTCTGCAATCAGCGTGACAGTGCTGAAGTTCTCTATAAACCTCTGCGTGCCTGTGCACACCTAGGGACTTAGGGACTGAGCACATCACCCATGAAACTTGAAACACTCAACAAACTAGTTCAAGTGAAAGGAAAGGGCAGAAAAAAGGAAAAGAAAAAGAATATTTAAATACATTAGAAGCTCTAGAGATATAGATTTGACAGGATGATCTGATTTTTTGCTGCATTTGTATCAGTAGGTTTTATTTGACACATATTTGTATTAGAATTATTTGTTATTTTTCAAAATCAGATTTCAGTATCATGTAGAAATTTAAACCAAATATACCTGCTTTGACTTCAGCCAAAATCATTTTGGAGCAATGAGAGAGAATCTTTCAAGCAAGGCTATTGTTGCTACCTTCATGTAACAAGGAAATACCAGTATATTTGGGTCTCTGCTGCCTCCTTCAGAACAAAAAATAATGCCATTTAAAGATTTGTATCTGCCATCTTCCACCGACTCACAAACCTCCAAAGTGTTCAGTTTTCTTAACGGTAAAAAAACCTAGATCATCTGTCAATTTTTACCTCTAGAAACTAGCTTTTACTCAAAAAGATTACTTCTGTTAAATCTAAATGAGTGTTGCTCTAGACAATAGCTAACAATGCACAATAGCAAACTTTGTTGCCCCATTTTTGAGTCTCTTCTTTTGATATTACCTGCTTACTGAAGTACAGGCTGAGAACACTTTGAAATATCCCACAGGGACAGATTGGGAAGATTACATGAAGATGGCTAGGGAGACTGCATTAACTGCGAAATTAGAGTTGTACATGAATGGCATAATCCATTCTATTAAAGTGATTTTCTCATTGAGGTTTTAATGTATTTCATACATTTCAAAAGGAAATTACAATATTTGAACTGAATTTTACAATTAATTAGAAACAAATTATGTACTCCTAGCCATTTATAACTCTAGGTCTCAGAACCTTCCCAGTGTACATGAACTATCCTGGAGCCACATGTTAGGAAAAAAGGGAGGATTAAGTATCCCAGGCTTTAATCTTTTGAGATTTTCCTCCTCATACTTCTTACCTACTTAATGGATAAGCTCTCTAGGATACCAGCTCTGTGTTTCTATTTGTAAACACAGCTAGAAGCATGCAGCTCACCATTCGCTCTATCCAGTAAGTGCTATTATGATACAAACAGTGATAAGAAGAAAAAAAAACGCAGAAACATCATGTACTTGAAAAGGACAATCCTTGACAATCTTATGGAGAGGCCTTATAGTTTTAATCTGATATCAACTCTGCTCCCATTCCTAGTCCTCTCATTTATGATTACCAGCACTTGCAGACAGTATGAGGAAGCTTAGTAATGAACTTAATGATCTTAACAAGGAGACCTTAGGAGACATGTTTAACCTGGTTTAATAGAAACTTAGATTTTACTATGGTTTGTTTTTGTCATTTAAAATTTTATCAAAGTAGAACAAGATTTCATCAGCAATGTTAGCCAGTCTCATAGCTTCTTTATTAGAAGCACAGATCCCTAAGAGCCGATCATTTTTCTCATCTCCAGATTGGCCACAAAGTAAAGGCAATTGCTATTCTTTTAAAAAAAGGTCATTCTTCACTGTCCCATTACTCCCCTGTGCTGCAGTTGATTCTACTTTTCTAACTTCTGACGCTTTAAAATTTCCCAGCCATTTTTCAGATTACTTCACTATCGCTCCTTCTTTTCCACCACTCTTCAACATCTTAGAAATTTAGAAATCCGTGTTTTCCATTTGTAAGGGTTTAGCAAGTTGTCTGTGACCACAACTCAAGAATTTTCTTTTGACAGAGCAATAAAAACGTGCTTTACTGAATCAAGTCACAGATCTCCTTATAGATTATTATTTTATAAAGAACCTGATCCTGATACCCTTTTTCTTATAGCAACAGAAATCTGAAGTACTTAGACTAGCCATATCTTTTCCTTAGGGAAAGTACTGTAGGCTTTGAGAAAGGATGGAAGTAGATATTCTAACTTAACACGAGCATCTCTCCTTACAGTTTTTAAAGTTTTCCCTTTCGTTGCTTCCATGCAAACTTAGCCATCTCACTTATTGCTGAAACTCTGTGGCACCAAAAAGCATTGAAAATGTCCTTTGGTGTACTCCTTGCTTTCATCCATTTGCTATTAGTCTTTTAAACTCCGAAGTACAGTCTTGAACAAGAACAACGTGTCCTCCTCTCACAAGTTTAGGTCATTTGGAGTCCTGGTTTTTCCCTTGTTAAACTCTGCTATCAATCAGCAGTATGTTCTTTTTAAGAGTTTAATGCCAGCTTGAGTGGTAGACTGACAGTGGCAGCCCTGGATGTCCATTGTTTATGTTCAGAGAAGTCTGAGGAGTGGCACTGCTGCACACATTTCTCTCTGTAGACCTTCCTCACCTCTGATGCGAAGAGAACACCTCCAGGCAGAGAGATACTCTGGTCTCTATGGCCATTCATTGGCTGGCATTGAGGGCGCACGTTGCCAGGGTTGTGGGAATGAAGATTTTTGCAAAGGAATTCAATATTCAGAGCTGCCAGGCTGGTTCCTTTTGGTTCCTGATAAATGCCCTTTTGAATTCAAAAGCCCAAAACTTCCAATAATATGACCTTGTCTTTATTGTGTGGTGAACAGCAATATACTCAAGAGTAACTTCTCCAGCCTTGTACCAGAACACCAAACATACATTCTGTTGCTTTCTTGTTGAATTACTAGCATTGCAAACACATTCAGGACTTACAGAATAAGCACCTTTTTCATCTTTGGAAGTTATGTGATTCCTTCATCTCGGGAGATCGTAGCATGCACTTCAAATATCTGTTTGACTTAGCTGAAGTAACAGAGAATACATAAAATATAACAGTGTTTATTACTGACTTCAGACATCACTTAGTACTGAAAGTGCCTGTGTCATGGGTCAGGTTATAAAAACCCTCTTTTTAATGATTTTGGCAATTCCTAGTATAAACTATTGCTTTGTAAATTAATATTGGAACTGCAGTGGATGAAAAGGTGCCCTGTCAGCTGACATCTTGATTAGCAAAGAGCAATCCATTACTCCTTATACAACCTACCAAAGTATTTCTGACACTGTCTTCTCTGACAGTAAAGGGAATACAACCTAGCATATCTCCACTCACTTCACATAAATTCCAAGCCTTACAGCCCATGTAAAGAAATACAGAGTGACAGCAAGTGCATGGATGAGTCATAGGATGGGAATTCTGAAGATCTGGACTCTTAGCTTGGCTGTTCTCAAGATTTTCTGTGTCATATTGGATAAATCAATTTTAGTTCCATATAGCTCATTTCTATAGCCAAGTTAAATTTTCAAGTACCTTAAGGTATGTAGACTAAATCCAAGAGTGCCTATAATTGTAAGATGGAAGGTTCTTTGCATTTGTAAAGTGTTGATTATCTTTTATCCATTTATGTTTGGAGAGCATTTTATATGTATCTTTTACTATAACACGAAATAAAAGCTTTCAAATACCTGGGTTGGGGGGGGGGAGGTGTGGCGTTTCATGATGGTCTACTAAAAATTGCATGTATTGTGTTTCTTTGCTGTTAATAACGTAATTTGTGAGATTTGCAGAGACATCGAATTCCATTTCATGGACAATACCTTGAAATGTGATTTGGGGTTGATTCAGGACAAAAATCCAAGTTGTTTAAATTCTCTGGTAAATGGGCTAGAGATCTGACACCCATGGTCTTCATGGCACAGATTCCCCGGGGATGTGCAACCTGTGGAAATGCTCTGTGGATTTGGGCGTCCCAGAAGTTGGGAGCCCAGACTGATAAGTAGCCGAGGGTTGTTTGTACTCTCAACTCTGATCAGCCCAGCAGACAGGATGCTGAGGTGTTCAGGTCCCAGGGCACCAGACTGAAGATCTGACAGTATCCTGGTCACATCTCAACTCTGTAAAAACCAAATCGCTTCTTCTGAATGTTTCAGTTTCTGGAAACTGCCAGATTTTTACAGTTACTTCAAGTTTCTGTGATTGTAGTACATATTAGTCATGTCCTTGCTTGCTCTCTTGTGCATAGATATATAGAAGTTACAATGATAAAGAAGAGGGAATTGACAGAAGGATAATGTGGAAAGGAGTTCTACAAATACTAATTTATATGTTGGAGCAACTTCCTATTAGTCATAAGGGTGTTAATCAGCAGGGACATGAAACTGGACAGGGGATAGTTGTGACAGTGGTTAGTTTAGTAGAAAAAGTGATTTTTCTCTGCTCAAGCTGGCATTAAAAAGGCTTCTGACAATTTGGGTCTATCATAATTTGTGGACAGTTTTTGTCTGGAAACTTTTGCTCCTCTTGCTGATGAAACTCTTCCCGCCCCGGCTGCCTGACAGAGGAGCTGTGAGGCTGTGGGCACCCAGCTCATCTGCTGCAGGAATTGCAGGATGGCTACAAGCAT
Organism: Edolisoma coerulescens; assembly: GCA_013397115.1. Lineage (NCBI taxonomy): Eukaryota > Metazoa > Chordata > Aves > Passeriformes > Campephagidae > Edolisoma > Edolisoma coerulescens. The sequence continues at coordinate 257,054 of VWZW01003110.1, read as the reverse complement.
TACCTCACCAGTCTAACAAACTAGCACAAGCAATGAAGAATGGAAATTATGAGACAGTAGAAAAAATGGGGATGAATTTTATGCTAGATGTACAGCAGGATTGTTTTGTTTTGTTTTGTTTTTAAAAAGCCTTAATCAGGCCTTACCAAAAGGTAAAGATTTGTATACCAGTCACAAATTTATGAGTGCTGGCTTCTTCCTGGCCAATAAGAGACTGAATGGATTCACCTTGAAAAAAATAATTCTAGTTTTTAAATATTGGTGACACTCACTAGATTTCACAGAAATAAAACATAGTGTTAATTCAATTTTGCAATGATTGGACTTCAGCTGGGTGACTTTATTGGAGGCTGCACTAAAGTCTGGTTTACACAACTGGAGTTTCTAAAGCCTAACACTGTGTAAGATAGAGGTAGAGGGACATTCCAAAAATTCTTTGTAATGTTTTTATTGATGTGTTTTGCCAGATCATAGGCTGAAATAACTCAATAAGAAGTCTAAAGTCTTCTGACTTCTAGCCTTGATTTACTAACAGTGTGACTTTTTATACTGAAGAATTGGTTTAAAGCATTTGTGCCTAACTTCTCCATGTAAAAAGAAACTATAATAAAACAGTCACCATACCAGAATGTTATGTGACTGTTTGAAAGCAGGATATCTAAAATTAAAATTTCCAGAAACAGGAATTGCCATTGAAAAGCAAAATATTTTCAGAGGGAAAATAAAATATAATGATTCTTTTAGCTGTTAAAAAAATAAAAAAGCTTAGATATGCTAGGACAGCAGGTAGTAGGACTATAAGAAAATAATTGGAGGAAACATATTTTGCTCTTGCAAGGTGAACCCTTTGTTTTATATCATCACAACAAGGTCAGGACATGACAAAGGTTGCTCCTTCTAAGCTCAATAGCATGTGCAGGACTAGACAGGCCAGTGGGTGAGCTGGCACAGGAGTAGCTGAGAGACAGGGCTGGGTGAGCTTCTCAAGGGAAGTAAACTGCTGAGGGTTTGGAGCTTGTTTTAGATGTGCACACTTCAAGTCACACTAAATCTTTGTGCACATTACTCAGCAAATAACTTCTTTGGTTTTTATTACATTAAGAAGAAGACTAGCTCATGTTTAAATTAGGAGATTACTTTTCCTACAATGTTTTTCAGGGTTTATGGATTTGTCATCAAGTTTTCATGGCTGCTGTGATGAATTGTCATTAAGACATTATCCTCAGAAGAAGGAGCTCAGTAGAGCTTTCATACCTGAGTAATTCTGGAGATAAAAGGAGCATTTGACTAAAGTGAAATGACTGCAGAGGGATATTTCTTACTGTGTCCAGATGTATTTTTTTGCTAAACATTTTAAAGCTTTCCTTCCCCTTTGACACAGAAATGAAGATATTACTCTGCACAAAATGCACGTGACATTGCAGCCTTTAGTCATGGAGATCTGTGTTCCTATACATGTCCCAGGCCTGAGGCAATGTTATATTTTTTAAAAAGCACAAGTCCGTAAGGATGGATCTCTCTCTTCAAATCTAGCTTCAGCTTGAACATTTATTCCTTTTTGTCATTTTGGTCTGCTCACCACCATTTTTTATGGGGTACTTTTCTCAGCAATAAACTGGGAATTGTATGACTGATGGCTATCTAAACCACTATCAGTTAATGTTTGAAAAGACAGTGCTCTTCACACCAGCATTACAGGTTGTTCATACCAATATTGCAGCTTCGTAGTAAAAAGGCAGCTAGATGATGAAGGAGCTGCAGTTTTTTATGGAAATTAGTAAGTATGGTGTGAAATATTATTTTAGTCCTGTGGAGGATGAATGAGCTAGTGTTTAAGTCAGGACCGTCCAGTACTGACCCAAACAAAGAAGTACTGGCAGAATTCTGTGAAAGACCAGCTGGCTTTATAGCTCCCAGTTATTATTTTCAGCATTTCTTGTTTCATGCCTTTTACTGGAGAAGACAAAAAAACATTCTGAGAGATACAGAATTATAGAACAGGACAAAATGGGATTATTCTGGCATGGAAATCGGGGCTATTCCATTTTCTGTATTTACTGGATCATTCGAGATGGTGTTAGCAGTAAAATGGACAACATTGTCACTTTAGCTCTGTAGATGGAGTTATACTGCAATTCTAGCTGAGCCATACTGAGATAGTCTTTTGTTTTCTAAAAATAGTCAGTTTTTTAAACTGAATCATATTTATGATTGCCACAAAATCTCATGTAGAAAAACTTCTCATAGTTACAAAAAAAAATTGGGAATTGGTTGTTTTGTGTAACACCTATATTGACATCAGACAATCACTGGCCATTGTTTTCAATATGATGTAAGCTATTCTCATAACCATGGACCACAGTTAAGGAAAAAAAAGCTTAGGTGGCAATCGTGTGCCTTGATTACTTAATAGAATATAATGAAGTCTGTGAACAACTAGTAAGTTCATTCCCACTGTTATTTACAAATAGTATATGTATATGGGAAAAAATCACAGTAGAGATAATCAAGAATGGTGTGGAACGTAAAGTAGTTTGTTATTGGGATGCTGCTTTTAGGCATTTGCATGCAAGTGTGTATCTGGGATACTCAGAACTGCTGAGGAATGGAGTGCATTGATAATATTATTATTACCATATAATTCCGGCTGTAGTAATAAGAGGTATAAATCTAGGTCAGGTTCCTCTGTTCTTGTTGCTATTCAGACTTAGATTTACTGTTCAGTAAGAGGTATATTTGCTTTTCAGATACAGAATTAGATACATTTAGTGATTTAATGTGTTCATATTGCTTATTAATTCAGAGCTTCACACTAATTATTTGCCAGTTGAAAAACTTGCTATTGATGGCTCAAATGTGGCCACTGGCTTTTTTATTTCGAAGGATGCTAAATGAAATTTAAAAAGAGAACACAAAGAATGAAACTAATTCTACAGTTTTCCAGGGATCCAAACTGAAAAATAACAAGAAAAATGTTAGTCAAACAAGAAGATAAAACCAGTTGTGTTCACAATGTTTTATTACAATGTCCTACAGCTTGACACATTTAATTTAATACTCTTTAACTGGGGAAAAGGAAAGATATGCATAACAATATTATGCATGGACATTGTCTTTGCATTACTTTCAAATAATCAATACTGAGAGGAGAAGGGAGAAAGGAGAGAAGACAGTCCAGACTGTTTACATCATTTGTTCTGTTAATGTAATGCTTCTAAAACAGAAAGAGAAAAGAAGATAAAGAAAACAGACAATTTCTCTGGCTTTCAAGTAAGAAAATCCTGAGAGACTGTGTGCTCTCTCACAGCAGCTGTTACAGAGATAGGCTTACCGAATCAAAGTTTATGTCAAGGTGGAGAGATTACCTTGACTACCAGTGTTGGGAGATAACCATCACCAGGGTGACAGAAGCAAAGAGAGAAAGAGAGCAACTGCAAGGATAATAAGCTATGTGCATGTAGAGAAATTTCATCTTGCTATGCATAGGAAATGAGTTTGCACTTTATCTCCCTGAGCATTTCTCCCTCTTGTCTAGAGGAGCAATCCTGCATTCCCAGGTGTCTGCAGCATGTCTTACAGAAAGCATTATGATATCAAAGTATGGGAACAGCCCAGGGCAGGGAAAGAGTCTCAGAGGTACACAGACATCAGGCCACTCTGAATGCTCACTGGTACAGCAAATCTCCCCAACTTCTCACCATTATCCTTGGAAGCAGTACGGCTGCAAAGACCAGTATCGTTATCGGTTCTGTTCCAGGAGACCAATGGTTTCCACTTGGTCTCTATTGCATTTTTTGTGGCAGAAATTTAATAGCAATTACAGATTTTTCAAATTGATTTGTGTGGTAGATAAATGGAGAATGAGACAGAAGGGGAAATCAGCATGGACAACAGGTGACAGCAGCAGCCTATTATCTAGGTATCTGTGGAGGCAGGAATACTGCTCCAATCTATGCAGCTTTTCCCTATAAGGTTTCCCACCACCGCTAGTCCTTGGCAATGGCTGCTGGAAAGCTAGACAGAGTGTACCTCCCAGAATTTTCTCAGTAGGTCTTAAAACTAGGTCTTCAGAACACCACCCCCTGGTCTATGCTTACCGGACACTTTTGCCACCTGGCACTACAGCAGAATAAGGTAGGAATTTTAAACTAAAACCAAATGTTAAAATAGGACATCTAAAAGGAACAGATCAAATCTAGCCTGCTTTCTGGTAGCAAAATTCCTATTGAAAACTGATAACTTCACCTAGGCAAAGGTCATATAGGTCAGGGAAGAGAATAATAAAGATGCATAGACATAATGACATGGACATATAGGTGAAAAGCTAGTATTCACACCTGCTTTTCCAAGAAGAATGACAGGTTGTACAGGAAAAAACATTTCTGTGATGTAGATTTACGCTTCTGTCCGGCTAATAAATGGGGCAATGAAACAGCTGACTGCTCCCCTACTGTAGGTGTGGGAGTTATTTACTTTCTAATCCTTTCCCTTTTAACTCTGGCTGGACACAAATGAAAATTCCTGGCATTAGGTATTAGAAGAGATGGAAAAAGAACAGGAACCAATTTACAGGGTTTCACTTGACTAGCTTTCTTCATTTGACTCCCATTAGCTCTGATAATGTATCTTCACCATTAATCAGTTAGGGAGAGAAGAGGTGATGCCTGTTTTTTCACGTGCATAGGAGGATGTTTGTACACCACAGCAATCTCACTGCAAAAAGTTCGTTGCCTTAAAGTGTCTCCTTCAGGACTTATAAGGCACAAAGGGAGTGACTCTGAGCACAGAGACAGCTGTCAGCAGGCATAGAAGGTTTGGGAGGAATGTCTGAAATAAATATTTGAGTTAATGGTACCGTCAGCATAAACTCTATAAAACATATTGATGCCTGCCAGAATCCCATTAGAAGCAGTGGGACCAAAGGATTGTAGAGTCAGTTGATATTGTTAGATGTGAACTTCTTCCAAGAGGCAAAATTCCCAGCACAGAACCACAGTGACAAGAGTCTAATAGCTGCTGTGGTTGTAACAAGAGCTTTTTCTGGAGAATTCATGTTCTACCTCTTCCTGGAAGCTTCTGAAGAGAGAAAACAGGCTCTGGGCTGAACAGCCCTGGAGCCTTCACCTCCTGTGTCTTGCACTATAAAAACCAAATTGTTTCTCCTGATTGCCCTATGCAGATATCAGAGCTTCATCAGTATGGAGCTTGTAGAATGTTTCTGCATGTTATGCCAGTCACTAGTCAAGCCTGACAGCTCCTCATTGCTGGATCATTACACAGAAGTGTAAAAAAAATACAAAAGGTGTTGGTTGATTTCTATGAGGTTCGATGCAAATGCATCAGCACTAATGTATTTTTAAACTGTAGATAGTAAATTGCAGTAGTTGGTTTCCATAGCAATGATGTCCACAGTAATGCTAGTGAAATCTGAGATTTTGTCAAACAAAAAAATGTATGTCCAGAACAAGTGAGAGCAGCGGTCCAGCCAGATCAGTACCTCCAACAGTGTCCTAGACAGATGCCTAGGGCAGAATACAAGAGCAGGCGAGTGCAAGGTAATGTATACCAGCTATAGGGGATCAGTACCCATGAATCTGCAGCTCAGAAAAGCTCTGAAATAGGGGTGGTTTCTTTGTTTTCAATGGTCTTTATTGGATTTTTTTTCCATGAGTTTATTCTATTGCTTTCTAAGTCTACTTAATTTTTTTCAACAGCTGTTTCTCTCTCTGCCACATCCCTGCACTTCAGGAATCATTACCTATATATATATATATATCTCAGGAAAGAGATAGGTAAGCCAAAACTCAAGTCTGTTCCAAGACTTCCAAGACCACACTTAGCTTTTGCTGTCAGTTAAAACCTGATATAATAGACTTGCCAGAAATTTATCTCTCTGGTTACTAATTAAACTATGATCAATCAGACCTGAACTAGAGCAGCCAAAATACTCCCCAAAAGCTAAATTAAGTCACAGGAATATTCTGCATTTGGATTATTACCAGCAGCTCTAAGCCCCTTGAGGAGAAACAAAGTTTCATGTTAAAATGAACACTGATGATGAACAGAATTTCTACCTTGGCCATATCTATCTGATCTTAACAGGGCATTTTCACCTTCTCTGCCTCATTCTTTCTACCCTGTACACCTGAACCAATCTGAAAGGAGGTTATAGAACAGAATCTGGCCCCTGCATCTAATTCAATGTTTGCTTTCCGTCACTCACTAGACCTATTTAATTAAAACCCCACATTTGTTCCTGCCTATTTAGAGAAAGAATTGTTTTTTCAGTCACTGCATTTTAACCAGGAGAAGTACTTAAGAACCATATGGAGCCTATAAGATGGGATAGAAAGATCCTAAATTTAAATACTTCGTAATACGTTAACCGGTAAAAAAAAAAA